>CM059188.1:26891335-27480270 GCA_030323885.1 Branchipolynoe longqiensis
TTTGTTATCACCAAAGGATATATATGTATTTATGTTTGTTGGGGGTTTTACATCCTAGGAAAGATGTAGGATCATATCAGGACGAGTACCCACTTGTAACAGTGCACACTCATGGCAGGTGTATAGGGCTTCCCCACTGGGTTACCACCAGGCTGCTGACACTATGATGCGCAGCGAAGGAGGAAGTCAAGGCAGGAGTGGGAAAGAAAGCACACTTTATTAAATGTAAAGTGTGTGGGGGGGGGGGGGGGGGGCAATGTACAATGAGGGGGAAGGTAAATGTACAATGAGTAAATAAAGTGCATGAGGCTATTGAAAGCGTCAAAGTGTCATGTTAGGGGATGGGCCCCGAAGAGCCCTTCGCCCTAGAAGATGGAAGTAAGATATTAAGGGTCGGTGGGTGGAGAAAATTGGTCGTGTAGTGTGTCTGGCAGGGCGAGGAGGCAGAGTGGAGAGGGAAGGCAGGGAAGCAGCTTATAATGAGGGAGGAGAAGAGGGGGGGGTTGTTATGCAACCCAACAGTCGGTGGTGGAAATGGTGAGAGGGGGGCGGGGGTACTCCTCCTTCACTGCGAATCAAACACAAGGCAAGCATTACGACCAATGCGATTTCTCGCACAGTCATATTATCCTGATATTGAAGCAACCAGTCCTTGTCCCTATCTGTGATATATATATATATATAGAGAGAGAGTGAGGGTCACCCCATCACGTGACCTGGTACCCCGAGTGACGTCATTAAGGTATAGTAGGGGAGTCAGGCCCCAGGAATAAAGCAGTACCTATCAAGCACTCAACGTGTCCAGTCGTCTCTGTGTTGCATATACTATTACACTATCCTAGTAATGCCGAGTGCCAGACTAGGTAGCGATAAGTATCAATGTTGTAAGTCATTGGTTCGACTCGACCTGGATTCGAACTTCCAACCTTCCACATGTGAATCCTGCACTGTGCTGATTAGGTCACTGTATCCGATATATATATATATATATATATATATTTATATACATATGTATTCAGTCACTTTTTCAAGCGATTGAATCAGCATAGTTGGAACATATCGAACTGGATGAAAAAACGAGCGTATAATAATAATAAAAAGCCTCCAGCCGAGGATTTATACACGTATAGGAATATACTCACTATATAGTATTATGCATGAGCCACAAGGAACCACATATAGGGATACACAGGTAGGCGAGGATAGGGTGATTGCAAGAAGGACCCTAGGTAGTATAATGGTTAGCATGGTAGCCCCAAAATGGCAAGAAGTGTTGGTTCGAAACCTGCTCTAGAAACATTATTTTCCATTTACTTCACCTCAATGACACTTGTTCCCTGACCAGAATCCTGTCATGATAAACGAAGTATGGGCCTGCCTATGTACCACTAGGAAGATACAAGTTGTTTTGGAGAAGGGAACTAGGTGGTTTTTTTTTAATGTGTTGAAAAGGTGACACATTTGAAGAATGTCACTCTCTTGCTTCCCCTCTGATTATGCCACTACCCCCCCCCCCCACACCCTCACCTTCAGGCAATGTCTCCTGTCTGGGTGAAGTGCCCACATTCAGTAGTGATCAGGTTACCATGGTAACTGGCAGGGTGTCAGGAGTAATAATAGTACTAGTAGCACATCTTTTTTTTATATTTCTAGTGGCACAGAACTCTCTATCACACCTGCGTCTGTTGCTTAACTGAAACTATTTATAAAACTACAATACTGCAATAGCACAGTGTCAGTCAACTCTCCATGCTACTCACATACACACACTCATCCATCCACCCACCCGGTAAACTTGGTAAATGCAGTGTGTTTTTATTTTATCATTCTCTTCATCTTCTCTACTTTAAATATTTGTGATTGGCCATGGACCACTGGTTCCCCCCAGTCTGTCTTCTCGAACACAGCGTGCGACGTACAACGACAAGAAGAAATGTATGCTTCCACATTTGGTGCAGTATCTCTGCCCACCACACTGTCAAAGAACCAAGTGACCCGCCCCCTGACCAGCTCAGTTGCGGATAACCTCTCAAGGTGGGGGGAGCCGCTAGCTGAATGCAGATGGGGCAGTCCACCTGGGGACCCACCCACTGGCTAGCCTGCTGCCACCTGTCACAGTAGAACTGCAACAGCTGGCGGGTACTCTCCGCTGCCACCACATGGCGGTGACGCTCATGCCAGAACTACTACATTTGCATAGTCTGATGGTTTTAAATTTTAATATATATTTTAGATACATAGATTCGGTTGATCGTTATTATTTCCCTTATATTCATCATCATGCTGTTGGCCGCGATGTGACAAAGACTGGTTTCATTACTTTACTGCCGCTCTCCATTTAGCTCTCCGCTGTGAGAGTTGCATCCATGAGTCCGTCTTTTTCATGAAAGCTGCCTGCAAAAGTGTTGAAGTGCTGCTGGCTTTTGCAAGTTACCAGCGGCACTCTCTCAGGGAGCAAATAGAGGTTTCACACCGGCAAGAACATGTCAAGACAGGCGCAAAACGATTTGTCCCTGCAGTGGCTGGTCGGGAGATGTTGGGAGTTCCATACATCAACCGCCCTTAATGCTGCCACAGTGACATGGTTTTCTGTTTAGGGTTTGCTCCCTTAGCCTTCGGTTCTGTCAATAACCTGTACCACAAGGCAGTGGTTTACAACTCTGCAAGGCAGGGGCGTCAAACTCCCTGAGGTATTGCTATACCTGCAATACCTGCACACCACAATTGACTATGTACTCCCTCTATAAATCAAGAAATGTTTAATAAGTGCACCAGTAGTAGCTAGTATAAGTGGCGATTCTGTGTTTTAGGAATCCTTCCTTCAGAATTATCAACATCTTCACAAGCGTACAAACTGTATATTTATGAGGAAGGGGATATGTGTTTGTTTTTTTGTTGTTGGTTTTTTTGTGACAAGTTATTTATTCTGTCCATAGCGTATAAGCTCCTGTGAGGGTGCTTGTTTTCAACGCTGGGCAGCTGTGATTCTGTTTTGGTCTGGTCGCACACTCAGGAGTGTCTACCTGGTCTTGCTCGGGCCAACTGTTTGGAGCTTTGGGCATTGGTAGTTTCGATATTACTTTTTTTTGTATTTTTCAAAGTTTCTTAATTTGAGTATGACACCTTAGCCCACTATGTACATCTACCTGGATGACATACAGGCCTGCTAGAGAGGATCCCGTCCTTTTTGTGGTTTGTTACAGCATCCTTTCACCCATGCCCTGTCCTTAGATAGTGCACCAGTGTGCTAGAACACACCCGGACCCTTCAGCACTCTGGCTAGGTGGGATTCTTGTGTTGTATGCTTAGCCATTTTGTATTTCAGGGTGAATCTGATGCTTAACCTTTTGCTTGTGCCATTACACATACCCAGACGGTCCAGTTTGAGTTGAACTGTTTGGATAGTTTATAGCCAATGGTAGAGAAATGCTTGCTCATTATATTAGCAGCATCACTGTTGCTGATTTCCATTCCCTCGTTGTTGTATAGGGTAATCAATTCTTTTTTTATATTGGTTGGTATTAGTATTTTCAAGTTGTTCCAGAATTTATGTGAGTTTTTTCCCCTTTGTTGGTCCTGTTTGACAATGTACCGTTTTTTGGCTTTCCCATTGACTTCTGGCTTCGATTTCTTGCTTATGGTAGTCAGCTGCTTGATTTAACTAATCTGCCTGTTTTATAGTTGTCCATAATTAGATTGATTAATTCTGGTGTTATCCATAGGTCTTGGTTGTTTTTGATTTTAAGTTTTTTTTATTGGGCAGGTGGTGTCGAGATGCTTTCTGACTTCCCTAATGATGTTTTCCCATTGGTCATTTACACCTATGTCAGTTTGAAGTGGCAATTACATTTTTTCTTTCAGATGAGCTTCTAGTGCCTCTTTCGTGTAGTTTTTGTATGATCTACCCATACGGGGAGTAGTTTTGATTTGGTTTTATTTTCTTCCTAGTAACATATATCAACTGGTGATCGCTGATGCCCCAGTTTCTTGTCCCTGAGGTGTGGGCATGATTTGAGTCTGTTACTGCACGCAGCATGCACAACCTTTTCACAAAAGTAAAACAAGAAAACATTTTAGCCTTTTTGAGGGCAGCTGGTCTATTTCATCACATATAGTCCCTTAAACAAATTAGATCAGTTAACAACCGTTAACTTTTATCTTGATTCTATTTCCTTTGGCCACAAATTATGCAACTGTGAGCTCTTTAAATCCACAGTGTACTGACACAAAATTGATTCTGTGCTTTTGCATTCTGTAAAAGGGATGGTTGAATAAAAAACAAACAATTCTTGCCGTGAATATGGCCGATCCTGCCAACACGGCGTAAAGAAACCACCAATCAATCAATCAATCGATGGCTCCATTTGGCAGTCTGTATAGACTCCCTACAGCTATGTTAGATTGTTTCTCATTTTTTATTAGTGTCCATACTAATTCAATATTTGTGTCTGATCTGTTTGCTTCGTGTAATGGTTTATGTTCAGAGTTTAGGTATTTTTGTGTGTATATTGCAACACCTCCACCCCTTTTTTCTAGTGAAGGTCCCCCATGCATTTTCTAAAACTAATAACAAATGTGCGTCAGATTAAGCAAGATCCAAACCCACATTTCTTCCCATTCAGATGCAGACTACGAAAATACCACCATTTTTAGTGTACACGTTGTGGGGGTGATGGAAACAAGGTCATTAAAAGTGTATATTTGTATGATTGTGAAAATATGGATAATTGTGAAGGTTTTGGGGTTCGACAATTTGATGTTTTCAGCAGAGTTTGTAGCTTTAAATCCCGGATCTTAGTGGGGTTGTGTTTCATTTATTTATTTGTTATTTACTTTTTATTTATTCTTTTTGTTTGCGGATACTTCGGCAATAATGTTGGTCACCGTAGTTAGCGGAAGTGGAGCCGGGCGGCGCGCTCTGCCGTGGCTGCGGGGACGCCACCTGCGCAGGCGCAGTGAGGCTGGCAGATGCGCATGCGCACTGGTTGATTTCCGGTTCATTGTCCCCTCATAACCACGGCATAATGCACACCTCCCCAGTGAAAGACTGCCGACCGTGCATCCATATATACTTGTGTGCCACCGCATTGTCCGCTTATTAGATGTGTCTATATATATGTATATATATATATATTTATGTAGGGCGCCACAGCATTGTTATCTAGTTAGGTATGTGCAAACATATATAGCCACGTATATACGCCAGCGTATATGCACGTGTAAGATCCGCACTGCTCCTCTCGCGTGGTGCGCGGACGCTCGTCTGCTAAGCGTGGACGGCCCGCTCAGGGTGCCAGGCTGCCTATATATACAAACCAGAGCCTGGGTTCGCGCTAGTTCGCTCCAGCCGGCACTGCAGCTACTTCCATTCGCACCTGATTCGCACCTGAGCTACCACAGTCTACTGAGCTACCTGTGTTTACCTGTGCTAATACCTGGGCTACTGCAAGGATTTGAGCGGAGAATCGTGAGCTGTACAAACTTTATATAAATTATACGCTTCTCAGCATTAACTTGTCGTCCGTGTCGATACGTAGGTCGTATGTCGATACATAGGCCACGATGCGTGCCGATCCGTGTCGATACGTAGGATCTGCGCCTTAACCACTGGAGTTATGTGGCAAATCGATATTTGACTAATTTATTTCGACACTTATTGCATGTTACGGTGCCTATGTGTGTGTCGATTGATAATTGGACATAAGATATAGCGATTACGGCGAAAACCGGCTAATATACGCTAAACAAGATGGCGGTTGGCGCGAAAACATTTTGACTATCAATAGTCTCCCGTGTGTGTCGATATTTATTTTCTGTCGATTTCTACTGAGCTATATGATATAGATACCTGATTGTCGATTATTCTACAGAAAATTCCAGCTTTTACCTGCCTTATATATGCCAATATTTAACTTTACTTGGCAGCCTGAAGGTTGATCATAATTGCTTAAATCTTTACATACCTGGCCTTTGACCAGCTGTCCATTGACATATTAACAAATCATGATTTTTATTTCATATCACATCGCCGTCTTTTGACGACTATACTCTAACTCTATCCACTCAATCTGTCACTATTGTACCTGGATTGAGGACTCACCTTCAGTTTTTATCAATATTATTTACTATTGACTTTTTAGCTTTTATTCTCTGACGCCTTTCTTATTGGCGCCATTAATTATTTCCCGCACCCTATAATTGTGATAACTATCACATACATCTATATTGGACGCCATTTGCCCATCGCCTTTATCCGCTATTTATTTTTTCTGGCACCGACTATGCCCAAGGCTTTTTGTGCGTTCTGCAGTAGAGTGCACTCTGAGCCTGTGGACGTGGATTGTCCATCTAGGGCTTCGAGCAAGCGAATTACTCGCTCGTGCGCAGGGAGAGAGGACGACACTATGGCAGAGGGCGGAAAAGGTTTCATGGCTGCTGAAGAAAATGGGCTTGTCATTGACGATGAAGCTCTTGCCAAGGAGGAACGTGAGATCAGCGAAAGGATTCGCAACCTTGAGAGGCGCAAACGGATTGCGGAACTGGAACGCACCGAGCGTGAGCTGCGCGAAGACGTCGCCAACTTGACCCTTGGCCACACGCGCGAGAGAGGGAGGGAGCCGACTACTCGACGCGCACGTCACCGGGGAAGCGACCGGTCATGCCATCCCTTGGAGGAACAGAGTGGGACCGAGAGGCGTTCGAGGGCCCGTACCAGCAGCCATGAGCGGAGCCCCTCCCGGGAGAGGCGGAGGAGACGCCATAGACGACGGACCTACAGCTCCAGTTCGTCAGATGAGCGCTCAACCAGTCGGGAGAGGAAGGCTCGTAGTAAGTGGTCGCTTCGCCGTCATGTAGAGGACGGGAAGGACATCAAGAAAGTGACCGCCTTCGAGCTAATTGAGGCTTCGGTTAATTGGGCGGTCGCCTCTAGGGTATCAGACGGGGATAAACTTTTACGACTCCTTAAACACTTGGGTTACATAGCGGGCAAGGCCAAGTCGGGCACCTTTATGGAGAAAACCCATGCCAACTATGATCGGGCCATTAGGAAGCTTGCTGCCACCGAGGGATTCGATGCTTTCTCATCCGGAAACCCCGAGATAGCGTTGAAATATTATGCTTTCGAATACATGAAAAAGGGGGGGTCCGTTTCAAGTGCTAATAAAAATAGAACGGGTACTATGGCCAGCTCCAAACACCTCTTTACGAAGGAGGGTAAGAAGCCATGTTTCGCCTTTAATAAAGATGAGGGTTGCTCCCGTGATGGCAAGACCTGTAATTACGGCCACTGGTGCTCCCGCTGTGGCAGTAAGTTTCACATCAGAAATAAGTGTAGTAAAGATTAGGGGCCTGTCGGGTGCCGAGGTCGGCGTATGACCGGATTGTGCCGGGAGGTTGGGAATGTGGAATTCAGTCCCGACCTTATCAGCGAGGTATATTGTGCTACCAACTTGACCTCTGCCCACCCGTCTGCCACCCCTGAGTCGACTGTCCCTATTTGTGCTACTGTGGAACAGCCGTTCATTTTCCACCCTGGCCGTGATGTGGAACACGGCTGTGGTGTGAGAACAGATACCTGCCGTAAGCGGGCTGCGGCTTTTGACCGCTCTAACGACATTGTGGTCGCTGGTGATGACTCTGGGCCTTGTGATGCCCAGGAGACTGAGGCCCCGGCACGCATTAGCATTGCTATGCCTGATTGCCCCGCGTTTAATAGTGACTGGTTGATGGTCCGGCGTGTTGGGCCTATCCTCCGTGTCAAAGCTTGTGACCTCCATAATAGTCTACATGAACTTGAATTTGACGTTTCGCGTGACTGTCTGAATGCTGTCTGTTCTTGTGTACATTTTATTGGTCACAGCCGAGTGCAACTGAAGCCGTGTAGGGTTTTTTGTGAATGCTTCTTTCGAGGTGAAATTGATCGAGACTTCGAGTTTATCCTCGCAGGGGTCATCTTCGGTTTTAAAGTTATTAACCCCTCATGTGATGCTGTCTATTCATGCCCATTTAGAGCAGCCAGGTTCCTTAGCGACAAACTCTTTATTGATAGGAAACTTTCTAGCGAATTAAATTGTGGCTATATAAGCAAGGCTGATAGCGTTCCTATTTGCGTGCATAATGTCTTTGCCGTTCCTAAGTCGAGCGGCGAAGGCCTTCGCACAATTATTGACTGCAGTAGGCCAAGTGAGCATTCTGTAAACAACTATGTGGACGAGGTAACTAACGCCTTTTCTTACATGAGTGTTGATGATTTAGCCTTTAACCTTGTCCGTAATGACTACATTGCTACGGTTGATATTCGGGACGCCTATCGAGCCGTCTGCATTCACCCGAGTGACCGTCCCCGTCAGGCAATCTGCTGGGATTTTGGTAGCGGTGCCGGGTTAGAGGTCTTTTTTGATAACCGTTTATGTATGGGGCTTTCCTCTAGCCCATATATCTTCAACCGGATTTCCGATTTTGTCTTGCGCTGTGGTGTGCGTGAAGGAGTCAACAGGTCAGTTAACTATTTAGACGACTTTGCCGTCATTGGCACCACCTATCAGGAATGCCTTTCGAACCAAAACAAAATTGCCGCCATATTGAGGAGACTTGGGTTTTATCTGAGCTATCCCAAGCTTCTCGCGCCTTCTCAACGCACCAGGTTCCTTGGTATTGAAATTGACAGTGTTGAACTCCAGCTCCGCCTCCCCCGCGATAAGCTCGCCAAATTAAAAAACCAATTATTATTGTTTCTGGGCAAACGTAAGGCCACACGTAAGGACCTGGAGCGCCTTGGTGGGCGCCTCGCTCACTGCGCTACGGTCGTCCGAGGGGGTCGCTCTTTCTCTACCCGCGTCTATGACGCTATACGCCAACTTAGGAAACCATTTTTCAAATTCCGCCTGAACGATGAGTTCAGGTCTGAGCTGAAGTGGTGGCTAGACTTTGTCGAACGCTTTAATGGCTATGCAAAACTACTGGGCAGCCATGCCCCTTCAGTAGCGGTATATAGCGATGCGTCGGATTGGGGCTTTGGAGCCACTCACTCGGGCGACTGGCTAGTAGGTAACTTCGAGGTAGAAGATATCGACCTCCCTTCTGAGGTTGGTCACCATTTTGCAGAATCGATCCCCGCCGCCGCTGACGGCCATATTAATTTAAAAGAGATGTGGGCAGTTGTTGCCGCCTCTCGGCGTTGGGGGCCCCTTTGGCGGGACAAGTCTGTTGTCTTTATCACCGATAATAACACTGTGAGGGCGGCACTCGCCACCGGGCGCTGTGTCAACAAACAAATTATGACTTGGGTCAAAGAACTCTTCTGGACTTCGGTTAATTATAATTTTGACATAAAATCTGTCTACATAAAGAGTAAGCAAAACGTGACTTGCGATGCCCTCAGCAGGTGGCGGGACTATTCCAGCAGAGACCGAATATCTTGTGTTGACCCCGCAGGGCTGATGTGTTGTGCGCATATTTTTAGGTGACATTTTCCTTTATTACAGGTCTAGCGCAGCTGGAGGTTCAAGTTAGGGCGATGTCTGGCCAATATTATTCGGACAATTCAAGATCGACCAGGTCGATGCAGATGCGGAAGTACCTCTCATTTATCGATGAGTTCCGTGGCTTGCTCTCGCCTATCCCCTGTCCATCTTCCCAGGTCGCCATTTATGTCGTCTGGCTATCCCGCACTTTAAAGTATTCCTCTATAACAAATTATCTCAGTGCCCTAAATTTTTTTCTTAAGGCTGAGGGCAGTCCTCCAATTGACTTCTCATCCCACCAGATTAAGACCGTCATGGGGGGGGCTAAGCGTGTCTTGGGGTGCGCTGTGAAAAGGGCGGCCCCTTTACTGCCAAGCGAACTTTTGAAGATCTTCGCTTTATTATCAGAGCGTGAGGGTCATGTTTGCGCTCGTGCAGCCATTCTAACTGGCTTCCGCGCTCTCTTGCGCAAGTGCCAATTGACTGAGTCTGCCTCGGTCCTTAGGCGATCAGATTTTGAGTTTTTTCAATGGGGAATGGTTATCTCAATACGTAGGTCAAAAACCATCCAATTTTCAGAAAGGGAGTTGCTGATCCCTGTTGCCCGTGTCCCAAATACCTCTCTTTGTGCTGTCTATTGGGTCGAGAAACACTTCAGTCAGGTCAAGGTAGCCCCTGATGCAGCGGCTTTTCAAATCCCTGCGGTTGATGGGGGCTTCAGACCCCTTGATTACCGTACTTTACAAACTACTATAAAGTTATTCGCTGCTGACGCGGGTCTTGACCCAAGCATGTTCTCCTGTCACTCTCTCCGGAGGGGCGGGTCTACATTTCTCGCCCTCCAGGGCGCAACTATTGACGAGATAAAGGTCAGGGGGGACTGGTCCTCCGATTGTGTTTACAAATATATTACTCGCCCGCTTGCCGAGCGCATTGTATCAGACATTAGGGTGGCATCCACCTTGAGCTCCATTATTGATTGATTATTTTTAGCTAATCTGTCTGGGTGGGTCCAGGGACCTTGGCACTTTGGCCCTGCCAGATTATTTATATATACACTGCATGTACTATTTAATGCTGAAATAAATATATCTACCATCCGAGTTGCTTCGTGCCCATCTTACAGCCACGTATATACGCCAGCGTATATGCACGTGTAAGATCCGCACTGCTCCTCTCGCGTGGTGCGCGGACGCTCGTCTGCTAAGCGTGGACGGCCCGCTCAGGGTGCCAGGCTGCCTATATATACAAACCAGAGCCTGGGTTCGCGCTAGTTCGCTCCAGCCGGCACTGCAGCTACTTCCATTCGCTTTTCTTTTTTCTTTTATCCTTTTACCGGTAGGGCACTTTGGCCCTGCCAGATTATTTATATATACACTGCATGTACTATTTAATGCTGAAATAAATATATCTACCATCCGAGTTGCTTCGTGCCCATCTTACATATATATATATTCATATATATATATATAAACAGTTGGCCCCAATAAACAGAACAAGATAAGACTGATGTGGTTGAGAAGAGATATATATTCTCTGGCGGAGATATATTAAATGCCCACCTAAAGTTAAAAATTGAATGCGTTAAGGCCAGGCGCAGCTGGCATACAGTGCACAGGGCCGCTCACAGGGGGCGCCACCGTGGTCTATGTCATAATAACAGGGTCAGCTAGATAGGATAAGTGCTAACTATTACATAGGGAACTGAAGATCGGTAGTGTCCTTGTTTATATTCCCATAATGGATTATAGAGCACATAAACAGTTGGCCCCAATAAACAGAACAAGATAAGACTGATGTGGTTGAGAAGAGATATATATTCTCTGGCGGAGATATATTAAATGCCAAGAGACCCATGGTCCCCCCAACCCCACAGTCTCAGTATACCGGCTCAGTCGCACCGGCCAGTGCCGTGGAAACCCTAATGTCGTTCATTATGCGGACGCTCAATGGCGTCTGCAGGTAGGCGAAGATGGTATCGCTCGCCCAATCACCGCGCACCCTGAGCTCTTCCAGGGTGGCGCCACACAATGATAGGAAGGTACAGCCCCCCCTCCTCAAGGAGTGGGATGAGTAGTCCCCAGCGTCCAATCCCGCGACCCCACAGAAGTGCTTCAGCATCCCTTGGTATGTCGAGTATCGCAGTTCCATCGTGGCGCCCGCTGGCGTGGGGATCCGGAACGCCATTGCATCAGGCCCAGCTGGGACCTCCCTGAAGTGTCTCTCAGTCCAATAAACTGCACACAGGGAGAGGTCCGGGCACCTAGCCACAGGTATTTCGAGCATCCGCTCCGCGAATTGTATCGTCTTGGAGCGACGAACTCGCACCAACATTCCCCATGGAAGAAAGGAAAAGTCTCCCCTGAGTAGTGACGAGTCCGAGGCTGTCACCTGGCACTTCCTCAGTAGTGCCCTAAAGCTGCACAGTATGGCCGCCCGCCAGGCGGTGTGCCCCGCCGAGGTGGTCAGGGCAGCGAATATTCGCCTAAGCATGTCAGGCAGTAAGGGGGCCGCCTGCCTGGGATGGCAACCCCGCTCCCGCTTGATGCCCTTCAACGTGGATGCCAGCTCAAAGTTTTTGTAGTCGATCGGCTCCGCGCCCTCCGTCTTCAAGAAGAAGTTCAGGCCACTGAGATAGTTGCACACCGATGTGTATTTGAGAGTCCTGGCCAGCCAGACTGCATACAGTGCTGTCTGTTCCGGAGGGCACGGTGTGGTGGGAAAGTGGCCCCCGAACTCCTCAATGAACTCCAGGTATCGTCTCACCTGGACCCCCCGTGTTGTGATGGAGTTTGGGGCATAGTACTTGCGTTGCACGGCCAGCTTCTCCCTCCGCAGCTCCACAACTGGAAATAGAAGGGTCAGGGGAGTTGGTGAATATGTGGTTGCAACAAAGCCTGCGTGCTCCGTCTGCGACCCGGATTCGGTCCTTACTGTCACTGGCGCTCCAACGGCTCAGGGCGTCGCAGATCGTGTTGTCAGCACTCTTTACATAAACAGACTGAACATCAAAATTGTACTGTGCCGCTATCCAGAACAGCCTGCGCACGAAGTGCATGACCCCCTTTGATTTGGACCGACCCGAGGTCAAGGCCGCTCGGACCGTCTCATTGTCCGTGACCATGACCACCGTGCTGTCCTTCCACAGGTGGCCCCAGGTCTGGGCCGCACAGAAGGCTGCCCACATCTCCAGCACGTTTATGTGGGCCCCCCTACAAGTCCCATCGGGTGTGGCGTGGTGGTGGCCCACCTCATCCCTGATCCTCCCGTCTGGTCCCTCCCCGAAGGCTCCAATCCTCCAATCGCCGGCATGGATCGTCCCGAACCCCTCCCCGGAGGCGTCGCTGTAAGTCGAGACGTATGGGGTATGGCGGCCGATTATTTTTGCCTTCCCATTGAACCGTCTGGAGAAGTCCAGCCACCATCGTCTATCCTCATGGAAACCCCCCGAGAGGCGGACCTTGAAGTGGGGTTTTGCCACTGTGTTGATCGTGTCGTACATGCGTCTGCAGAAAGTGCGGCCTCCCCGGACCACCTTCGCACAGTGCGCCAGCAAGCCAGCCAGCCGCTCCAGCTGGATCCTCCTAGCCTTCTTCCGGCCCTCCAGGGCCAGAAGCGCCATGGTCATCCTGGTCAGCTTGTCCTCCGGCAGCGACATCTCCAGGGCGATGGTGTCGATGTCGATACCCAGGAACCTTGTTTTGGTGGACGGGGAGGTGACTTTTGGGAAGCTTATGTAGAAGCCCAATCTCCGGATGATCCCCATTAGGGTGGCCTGGGCCGTACAGCCCGCGTCGAAGTCCCGAGCTACGATACAGAAGTCGTCGAGGTAATTTACCACCTCCCCCACGCCCTCACGCACTGCACAGCGGACAACAAAATCAGACAGCTTGCTGAAGACATAAGGGCTGGAGGCCAGCCCCATGCATAGCCTGTTATCTCTTAAAAAGACCGGGTCATTCCCGAAGTCCCAGAATATGCCCTGGCGGTCCCGGTCTCGTGGGTGGATGCTCACTGCCCGGTAAGCATCACGGATGTCCACGGTCGCGAGATAGTCTCCGGCTTGCATCAGGGCGGCCACATCGTCGACACTATTGTAGGAGAATTTGGCCGTCACGCTATCCGTGTAGTTGTTGACTGACTCCCCCTCTGGTCTGCTGCAATCCACGATGCCCCTCACCCCCCCTCCATCCTTGGGGATGCAGAAGAGCCTATGCACACATAGCGGCCGGTCCGCCGCCCTGGTCAAAGCCCCTGCCTCGATCTCCTTCCTGAGTTTGCCAGACATGACCTCTCTGTCCTCACGGTCTCCCCCGGCGCCCTGATGGCACTCATAGCAAGCGTCGCAGTCCCGGTTTATTACCATGAAGCCGAAGCAGATGCCTTTCATGATATATTCGGCATCGGGGTCAGTATCACCCCTCATGAACAGCTCTGTGAAGACCCTACATGGCTTCATCTGGGACACGACACCATCAATGCTGTGCGTGCAGCTGCACAAACCTGTCATGCAGCTCCTCCAGAGTCGGAAGTCGGTCACACAGTCGGTAACCGTCTCCCTGACGGTGATGTCGAATACATGCTCATCTCCTGTGCCGTCCTCGACGTGGAGCCACCCCGGGTCCAGGCCATCCCCCCTGCTCGTCCATACAGGGGTGCCTCTGTGGGGTGTCTCCCCCACTTGTTGGTCACCGGGATCCCCCCCAGGGTGCCCGCCGCCGCCATCAGGGTGTCCACCCCGTCCCGCGTGTTGTTATTGTTGTTTACATCCGGGGCCTCCCGTGGCACGGGTGTCTCCACTGACCCCCGTGCTCCACTGCAACCCTCCGTAACGCCACCTTGGCAGCCTCCTGCCCCCCCTGGGGCTCCCGTGTTGTCAGTCCCACCCAGGGGCGGGGCCTCCCCGCGTGCCGCGACCACAGTGTTGTTGTTGTTTACATCCGGGACCTCCCCACGTGCGGGAAGCCAGCCCTGCGGCTCGGGCATCTTCACTGACCCACATGCGCCACTGTAAACATCCATACCACGCCCTCCGGCGCCGTCAAGTAATGCCTCACACCCAGTACCTCGGAGACCGGTACCGTCCCTGTCCCAGCTGCGTCCACCGCCGGGTTGTGTGTCTGCCTGGGTGTCCCAAACCCCAGTACCGCTACCGTCCCTGCCCCGGCCGCGTCCACCGCCGGGTTGTGTGGCTGCTTGAGTGCTCGCTGCGCCCCACCCCGCGCCCCCGTTTTCCCGCGGTATGGCCGAATCTGGGTCATGCTCCGCGTCCCCGGTGTGGCGCGTCCCGGTGCACCGTCAGTCCCGGGTGCACTTAATGCGTTTGTGGCTGCGGCTCCCGCACTTGCTGCACCAATGCCCGAAGCTACAGTCCCCCTCCTTACTGTCACAGCCCACTTCCTTGTTCCAGGGGAAGCAGGCCCGCTTGCCTCCCTTTTCATAGGTCTTGAGCCCCTTTGGATTCCCGGTGGTCGCACTCTTAGTTTTGGCCCGCATGGCCTCATGCCCGTAGTGGATCAGGCTCGCCGCCGCATTCCCTGCCGTGAATGCAGCGAAACCCTCCCGTTCCGCCAGCTTACGCACGGCCGTGTCATATCGAACATGGGCAGTGTCTTTGAACAGCTCATGCTTAGCCTTCGATGCAATGTAAGCAAGGTGGCTGAATAGGGCTTGGCCATCTTTTAACGTCACACCGTCTAGGCTCAGGAACCACAGGCATGATGCCTCCTGTAACTCGGCCACTGATAGTTTGCGCACATCCTTCTTATCCTCAGTATAGTTTTTTAAAGACCACTTACTTTTCCGTCTCCGGGACGTGCTCCTTGTCCTGCTACGTGAACTGGAGTCACTACGAGAGTGCGATCTGCGCCGCCGTGTCCGGCTCTTGCGCGATACCTCCCCGTAACTTGAGTGACCTCTTTCCGTATGGGCTGCTCCGCCCTGCTCGGCTGGTGGTGGCTTCACTGTGTCCCTGGCCGCCTTTTCCTTTACTAACACGGTCCGTCGTTCCTCCAAGTCAAACATGCGCTTGTCCCTTTCCAGCTGCCTTATTTCCTCCCTCACGCGTCGCTCCTCTTCATCAATGCACATACTCCGTACGTCTTTTGTGATATCCTCCATCACTCGCTCATCGGAGGCTTCTCCTGCCGTCGCCATCTTGACCGCCGAGAATTTGCGCGTTATGCGTATGTGGTTGCCTGCGGCGTCCTCCCGTTTCACGTCAGTAATGCACCTCGGTCCAGAATGAATTTTACCACACGGGTTGCAGAAACCCTCAGACATACCGTATCGCACAGATGAGTGTCAAGCTAGCATGATTCCAGATAGAAGGCGAGCTGGATCGGGGAGCTGGATCGGGGAGCGACGTTAATGAATGCGTTAAAAATTGAATGCGTTAAGGCCAGGCGCAGCTGGCATACAGTGCACAGGGCCGCTCACAGGGGGCGCCACCGTGGTCTATGTCATAATAACAGGGTCAGCTAGATAGGATAAGTGCTAACTATTACATAGGGAACTGAAGATCGGTAGTGTCCTTGTTTATATTCCCATAATGGATTATAGAGCACATATATCTAGGGCACCACAACATTGTTATCTTGTTAGATATGTGTATATACATGTGTATATATATATATATGTGTTTGCACAGCAAGTGATCCATACAACTTCTGAGGAATGAGTACCTAGAACTGCCGGTGGCGGCGCCACCGCAGGCAAATGGGTGCCGCAGTGAATAGGTCTGGGTCTGTCAGTGGACAATAATGGATCACAACAATAATAGGAAATAATAGGAAATACCTCATACCGATGATTGTATACACGTATATACATATACTAACTATATATAGGGCACCACAGCATTGTTATCTTGTTAGATATGTGTATATACATGTATATATATATATATATATAGAGAGAGGGCACCACAACATTGTTATCTTGTTAGATATGTGTATATACATGTGTATATATATATGTGTATATATGTGTATATATATATATAGGGCGCCACCACATTATTATCTTGTTAGATATGTATATGTATGTGTATATATGTGTGTATATATATATATATAGGGGGCATTATCTTGCTAGATGTGTGTACATATATAAGCGACATTAATCCACCCTCACCCACCTTCATACACCCTCACTCACCCTCCTGTACCCTCACCCACCCTCACTATCACCAACCCTCACCCACTCTCAGTATCACCCACCCTCACCCAACCTCACTATCACCAACCCTCACCCACTCTCAGTATCACCCACCATCATCCAACCTCACTTTCCCTCACCCACCCTCACCCACCCTCACCCACCCTCACCCACCTTCACCCATAATCAAACACCACAATATATGGATATATATATATATAGGGTGCCATCGCATTGTAGTCGTGTTATATATATATATATATATATATATATATATATATATATCTATATATATGCATGGAACACACATTGGAACATTGCATTGTATTCGTCTCAGATATATATATATATATATATATATATATATATATATTTATACATAGTGCACCATCACATGACATTCATGTTATATAAACATATAGAACACTAATATAAACATTGCATTGTACTCCTCTTATATGTGTCTATGTATAGAGAGAGCGCGCCATCGCATTGTAATTGTGTTATATATATGCATAGAACACAACTTGTAACATTGAATTGTATTCATCTCAGATGTATATATATATATATATATATATATATATATACATGTATATGTATACATAGTATTCCATCACATTGCATTCATGATATATATAAGCATATAACACGAATGTAAGCATTGCATTGTACTCCTGTTAGATATGTTCATGTATATACGGCACAATTGTGGTTGTGTTATATGTATAGAACACAAATTGGAACATTGAATCGTATTCGTCACAGATATATATATATATATAGTGTGCCATCACATTGCATTCCTGTAATATATAACTTATAAGATACGTGTCACTTCCTAGGCAGTCGCTCGGCATTATTAGGGTAGGGCAAGGACTGGTTGGCTCAATGTCAGGATAATGTGACTGAGTGGGATATCAGGTCATGGTGTTGGCTGGCTGATTTCCCAGTGGGAAAGCACTATTAAGTCACTAAAGCTAAGATTCCTTATACATGGTATGTGGTATGCGGCATGCGGCATGCGAATGTTGAATATGTGGCATAGATATATGCCAACCCCCAACATTTGTTGGGGTTTTTCCTCCAAATTTGTGAAGGAACAGTATTGTTTTCTATGGCAAATGCAACAGTATTCGCATTCGCAGGCCGCACTGATCGGTCCATGGGTCGATTCATTCGCCACATTCGCATTCGAATTCGCATTAGCATTCTCATTCAGAGGTATGGAAGCACCACTATTCATTTACATGCTTTTCAATTTTTATTCGCATTTGCATTCACTTTCACATGCCGCATACCGCGTATAAAGAATCTTAGCTGAAGAGTGTCCACTGTCACAACACAGTACCTGCCCTGATATGATGTTGCCAGGGCGGGAAACTCCAACAACCAACAACACAGACGTAAAAGACAATAAGTTAGAAATACTTAAGGGTTTTACTGCTTTAAAACGATGCTACTACTAATACTATTGAACAGTGCGAAATATCCGGATCACATTCTGTGCATGCCCTGGTGGTGGGATGGGAACCCAGACACGTGACCTCCGCCCCGTGGGAACCTTGAGGGGGCCGTGCTGCTTGCTCTGCAACATGAGCAGCCACACATGCAGTACATGTCGTCTTCCTATGATTGATGAATCAATTTATCAAAAGGTCAACCAAACTGCCCCCCTTAACAACGCCGCTCAGCGTCTGTGCAGGAACGGTGCCCCCACCCCCCACCCCCACTCACCCCTGCCCATTTATTTACGAAACATCTGGAATTTAGACGTCGTCTGTTCGTTTGTTGGGGTTTTACAACTTAATGGCATCAAGGTCAGGATTGGGTACCTACTTGCGACAGTGTGTCCTGATGGTGACTTTACAGTGCTGGCCGATGGGGGATACCAGATCACCAAGTGTCAAGATTCGATATTCCATTATGTCACATGTGTCCTGATACTGAACCAACCAGTCCTTGCCCTATTCTAATAATGGTGAACACCTGGCTAGGTAGCGACAAGTGTCAATTTTGTAAGTCATTGATTTGATTCGTCCGGGATTAGAAGCTATGACCTTTCGCACAGGTAGTCATGTTTACTCCTGTCCCAAGTCATTCCATGCCATCCCATGCCATCTCATACCATTCAATGCCATCCCATTCCATATCATACCATTCAATGCCATCCCATGCCATCTCATACCATTCAATGCCATCCCATGCCATCTCATGCCATTCAATGCCATCCCATGCCATCTCATACCATTCAATGCCATCCCATGCCATCTTATACCATTCAATGCCATCCCATGTTATCATGTGTCTGCCCATGCGATCCAGTATCATCTAATGCCATCCAATGCCATTCGAATGTCATCCAATGCCATCAAATACCATCCAATGCCACCCAATACCATCCAATACCGTACAATGCTACGCAATGCCACACAATGCAATCCAAGGACACCCAATGCCATATAATGCCAAACAGTGCCACATAATTCCATTCAGTGCCACACAATACCATCCAATGCTACCCAATATCCCACACTGCCATCCAATGCCACGCAATGCCATTCAATACCACGCAATGCCATCCAATGTCAGCCAATGCCATCAAATGCCATCCAATGCCTCGCAATGCCATCCAATGTCAGCCAATGTCATCCAATGCCATCCAATGTCAGCCAATGCCATCCAATGCATGTGGTCCTCACATGTTTCCTTGGGTTCATTCCAAAATGAACGATTTAATCCAGCGCCTGACAAGCACAATCCTCTTTGAGAGCGCTCACCAGTAATCCAAGTCCTCAGTTTATCACCGCTAATTGGATCCATTAATTGATCTGCAGTCTGTATCGATGTAACATCACTACATTAATGAAGCTACAGTCAATCCACACCCACGTATTCTGCCGTCACTTCAGCCCGCTACTAAAAGGCTCTTGTTTCCTTAGTTTTATAACCCAAAATATTTTTCAGTTTAGGGCATTTTTGTTGTTGTTGAAGATTTATACTGCCTATCATGGATAAGCCTGAATAGGCTTGTTTTCACCATTAGACAGTTTGTCGATAGAAAGCCCGAGCCTACACTTTTACCGACCCAAGGGATTTTTTTACCTCCCACACCACATAGACATGGTATGAGAGCAACTGGCCTTTGATGATGCTGTAAGTTATACACAGCGGTGGTAAATCCAAATTGGCAGAGGTGGGGGCACAGGGAATGGAACCACCAACCTTCACATTAGGAGTCTGACCTAGAAAAAAGTCAGACACTCTAACCACTCCGCCACAGAGAACATTATAATATATTGTTTATCATTATAATCTACCTCCGTTTGGTTCGACGTGACTTTGATTGTATATTGGATAATTCTGGAGATATTTGAAATTAAAACATGCATAATTCATTATGGCATCCATGTCAAATGTTGGGACCCCAGAGCCATAGCTAGCAGGAGGAGAGGGGATGCTTGACAGATCAACACCACCCACCCTCCGTCCCCGCCTAAAAAAAAAGACAAAAAAGAAGCAACAAAATTCATGTTAAGGTTGAACACAGAAAACATGTACACCGTTTACTGGTTATTAATATTGACATGTTGAGTAAGTGACCTCCTGGAAATGCATTTTCCCAGCCTTTTTTATTTCAAACAAATATTCTCCTATAATATATATACACATATATATCAGTACACATGCAAATGAGTAGATATGTACATTGTATATCAGGTATTTCAAATAATAATTTGTTTTGGTAAGAGAAGGTTGAAGTGTGAAGTAAATTTCTGATAAAACACAACAACTGAAACCTTTTAAAATAAGATCATAGCAATTGTTATGACCGTAATTGTCTGCAGCCAAGGGATCCAAATTTCGAGGGAGTCAACATATTAGTACAATAATGTGATGTCTGGGAAGTTAGAATATTCGAAGTTCCCAATCAGATTTTTTTATTAAATCACAATATTATATGACACCACTATAGAGACAGATAACTAGAAAGTCACAACGTAGTTGGGGAAAAACCATGACTCAGGTAGGCAAGATCATTGGCATGCCGGCTGGTCAACACTGAACGGGGCGGTGTTTTGCTGGGAAGAAGTCTGGCCTCACAGGTACAAGCATAATATATAAATGAGGTGTTCTCTGTGGCAGTGTGGTTAGAGTGTATGACTTTTTTTGAGGTCGGACTCCTAATCTGAAGGTCGGTGGTTCGATTTCCTGTGACCCCACCCCCCCACATCTTCCAATTTGGATTTCCACCACTGTGTATAACTTACAGCGTCATCAAAGGCCAGTTGCTCTTATACCATGTCTATGTGGTGTGGGAGGTTAAAAATCCCTTGGGTCGGTAAAAGTGCAGGCTCGGGCTCTCTATTGATAAACTGTCTAATGGTGAAAACAAGTCTATTCAGACTTATCCATGATAGGCAGTATAAATCTTCAAGAATATGGGTGTATTTCACATGACGTCAGGATAGGTAATTAGGTCAGTGCGCACGCAGCTTGGCTACAGGACAACATATGGTCACACTGCAAACTCAATGGCTATGAGCAATCTTCATACAGAAAAAGTGAAATATCTCTAAAACTACACAACCTAGAAACAACTCGCTTAGCACAGATATAGAAAACATATTCAACGAACAGATTATATTAAATTTATACTGTTAGCCTTCTGCATTTCTATTAATTTTGAATAAAATTGACGTTTTGCACTGCACATATCGGCAAACTCAATCCATTCTCAATGGCCGTGAGCAATCTTCATACAGAAAAAGTGAAATATCTCTAAAACAACTCCATCTAGATACAAACCGCTTGGAACAGATACAGAAAACATATTCAACAAACATATTTTATTATGGGTAGGGTTCTACATTTCTATTAATTTTGAATAAAATTGACGTTTTGCACTGCGCGTATTGTCAAACTCAATGGCATTTTGCCCACGTTCTGCAGCCAAGGTGCGTGCGCATACACAATGTTTATAAACATTGAAAAGAGTTTATGGCCTATTATGTAGTATTAGCAATAATACAGAAATAAAATGATATGCAAATTGTTTAAGTATATTTTTGTTGCGGAAGACTAATACAGCATAACATGTTTCAAAGCTGCATTGTCGGATGAAAGCATCACATTTTCTAAACCAAAACACTCACCCATATTTGAATTTACAGAAGAAACTTAGATACTGGTGTATTTATTAAGGATTTGTTGCTGCATAGAAGCAAAGACCCTATAATACTAAGATGGCTCACTCCCTATCTCTACCATGGTAATGTAAATTTTGCAGTGCCACCTTGTAGTGGGTTTGATCAGCCCGGCTGCTGGTTGGTTTTTCACATCTAAACACATACAATTATATTATACATGAGATAGATAAGTATGAATACACATCAATATGAAATTGCTATGAACAAATACACATCATCATCAGCATCATCATCAGCATCGCCATCATCACACATCTTTCACATTCATATATACATTTATGCATATAATATAGCAACTTTTCAACCAAGAGAACAGCCAGCGCACCAAATGGTGGGTTTGATCATTTTGATTACACAGTACAGGCTGAGTGAGCCGTCTTAGTATTATAGGGTCTTTGATAGAAGGGACTATTAAGATAATTTAATAGAACATGTTAATGCTTCAGTTTATGGTGTTGGAGTTTTGACGTGCTTGCCAAAATGAATTTTTCATGTTAGCACTTCAAAGATCTCCAAAGTCAGCCATTTAAAGACAAATGGTACTTCAAGTAGGGTAGATTACAATGACCAATCTAATGTATTTATCTCAGAAAATAGCAGAACCCCAAAACATCGGACTATGCAACTTTAAAGTTACACCAAGAAATCTCGCTGCCCGGCTATGTAGGTCAATGGAACGCCTGTTGATGAAGTAGCGGCTCTTAACCCATGAGGGGGCCACATGACGAATGCATCCGCTTTCTGCCACCCAATTAGAAGCCTTCTTAGTTGATTCCTGTCACGAGATGGGATACGAGATCAGCCTAACAAACTGACACTGCTCTCCGGGTTGTTGTTCTTGGTGTCCTGGTTTTAATTCCATCCTGTTAATTGGTTTAATATTCCTTACTGCTGCAGGACCGCAACTTTGTGGGGTTTGCACACTCAGTGTGTGTCAGTCATGCCAAATACTCGCGGATCAATGACAATAAGAAGGATTGTATAGTAAGAGCCTAACTTTAATGTATGTAGGTGTGCAGCAGGGTATCGCATGAGATTACAAATATTTGGCTGTATTAAAATATATGAGGTAAATATGTGGACTGACACACAAACCTACATTCACCTATATAGACACTGTCAACTAGTGCCTGACACGCACATCCATGTACCTATACAGACACTGTCAACTAGTGCCTGACAGACATCCATGTACCTACACAGACGCTGTCAACTAGTGCCTGACACAAACATACATGTACCTATACAGACACTGTCAACTAGAGCCTGACACACATCCATGTACCTATAAAGATACTGTCAACTAGTGCCTGACACATACATACATGTACCTATACATCCACTGTCAACTAGTGCCTGACATACATACATGTACCTATACAGACACTGTCAACTAGTGCCGGACACACCAACATTCACCTATACAGCCACTGTCTACTAATGCCTGACACCCACACATACCTATACAGTCACTGCCTACTGGTGTCTGACACCCACACCAACATACACCTGTACAGTCACTGTCTACTAATGCCTGACACACACACCTACAATCACCTATGCAGTCACTGTCTACTAATGCCTGACACCTACACCTACATACACATATACAGTCACTGCCTACTAATGACTGACACACACACCTACAAGCACCTATACAGGCACTGTCAACCAGTGCCTGACACACACTCCTACACATACCTATGCAGACACTGTGTGCTCATTCCTGACAAACACACATCCACACATATACAGACACTGTCAATTAGTGCCTAACACACCTACACACATCTATGCAGATACTGTCTACTATTACCTGACACACACACCAACACACACCTACACAGACACTGTATACTAGTATCTGACACACACACCAATATTCACCTACACAGACACTGTATATTAGTATCTGACACACACACCAATATGCACCTACACAGACACTCTCTATTAGTATTTGACACACACACCAATATGCACTTACACAAACACTGTCTATTAGTATCTGACACACACAACAATATACACCTACCCAGACAATGTCTATTAATATCTGACACACACACCAGTATGCACCTACACAGACACTGTATATTAATATCTGACACACACACCATTATGCACCTACCCATACAATGTCTATTAATATCTGACACACACACCAATATGCACCTACACAGACAATGTCTATTAATATCTGACACACACACCAATATGCACCTACACAGACAATGTCTATTCATATCTGACACACACCAATATGCACCTATATAGACACTGTATATTGATATCTGACACACACCAATATGCACCTACCCAGACACTGTCTATTAGTACCTGACACACACACCAATATGCACCTACACAGACACTGTATATTAGTATCTGACTCACACACCAATATGCACCTACACAGACACTGTATATTAGTATGTGACACACACACCAACATGCACCTACACAGACACTGTCTATTAGTACCTGACACACACACCAACATGCACCTATCCAGGCACTGTCCGTCCATGTCTGGCACACGTGACTCTGCGATGCTAATTAGTGGATGGCCAGCAGAACCCATATATCCCTATTTATGCATCCGGTGATGCAGGCTTTGCCAACTCGTCACAGACCAGTATGCAGGGCCGTAGCTAGGGGTGGAGAGGGTAGGATGGGGACTGACCAGTATGTCAGGCCGTAGCTAGGGGAGAAGAGAGAAAGAGACCCACTGACCGTTATGCAGGGCCGTAGCTCGGGGGGAGATGGTAAGATGTGGCCATGACCAGTATGCAGGGCCGTAGCTAGGGGAGGAGATGGTAAGATGTGGCACTGACCAGTATGCAGGGCCGTAGCTAGGCCAGGAGAGGGGGATGGCCTGACCAGTAGGCAGGGTCGTAGCTAACGGAGGTGGAGAGGGTGGGGTCCCACTGACCGGCATGCAGGGCCGTAGCTCGGGGAGGAGATAGATGGTAAGTTGTGGCGCTGACCAGTATGCAGGGCCGTAGCTAGGGCAGGAGAGGGAGAAACTGAACAGTATGCATGGCCGTAGCTAGGGGTGGAGAGGGATAGGAGGGACACACTGACCAGTATCCAGGTCATAGCTACCAGAGGAGAAGACAAGAGGTGGAATTACTCCACCCACCACCACCAACACCACCACTGGGATGTAACCTCCCTGAAATGGCTGGAAATGGAACTTCAGAGGTTCTAGATAAATACAAATTCCTGGGAGTGAGGGGGGGGGGGGGAGATATCCTCAGACATCTTTTATGATTTGCAGCATTCGGCAATCGTCCATTCCAAGAAATTATCTGCTAACCCAAACAAAATGTCCTAGCCATGGCTATGGTATTTGGTCGTTCTGCCAACACATTAGGTCACTATGTTGGACACGTACTGACCAGTACTGGTGCCAACACTGTAGTCTCACACACCAGCATCCCATTATCCCCATTATCCCCTGTGGCGTCAGGAAGAAAGGAATATTTAAAACCATTGTCACATTGCTGACTGTGTAATGCGATGACATACATTTACGAGAATAACTGAATTAAAAATTGTTTGTTTGTTGTTTTACATCCTAGCAACATCTAAGGTTTTATTAGGATGTGTACTGAATTGTGACAGTGTGCACTCATGACGACTTTCTAGTGCTGCCCTACTGAGAAACCAAGCCACTGGCACCATGACCTGATATCCCACACAGTCACATTCATTATCATCATCATCACATTATTCATCATCATCATCGAACACAGCATGCGAAGTACAATGACAAGAAGAAATGTATGCTTCCACATTCGTTGCAGTATCTCTGCCCATCATCATCATCATCATCATGCTGTCGGTCGCGATGCGACAAAGACTGTTTTCATTACTTGACTGCCACTCTCCATTTAGCTCTCTGCTGTGAGAGTTGCGTCCATGAGTCGGTCTTAATGTCTCTCAGCTTCAGGTTTCTCTTGACGGTATACATTTCATGAAAGCTGCCTGCAAAAGTGTTGAAGTGCTGCTGGCTTTTGCAAGTTACCAGCGGCACTCTCTCGGGGAGAAAATGGAGGTTTCACACCAGCAAGAACATGTCAAGACAGGCGCAAAACTATTTGTCCCTGCAGTGGCTGGTCGGGAGATGTTGGGAGTTCCATACATCAACCGCCCTTAATGCTGCCACAGTGACATGGTTTTCTGTTTAGGGTTTGCTCCCTTAGCCTTCAGTTCTGTCAAGAACCTGTACCACAAGGCAGTGGTTTACAACTCTGCAGGGCAGGGGCATCAAACTCCCTGAGGTATTGCTATACCTGCAATACCTGCATACCTAACACATTATTCAGACACTGTGTAAACCAGTCCTTGTCCTATCCTTTTAATGACAATCATCAGGACAGGTAGCGACAAGTATCAATTTTATAAGTCATTGGTTTGATTTGGCTGCGAATCGAACATTCGACCTACAAGACAAGTATAGCGAAGATCTAGATAATCACCATATTTTGGTAAAACATTGTGTTACTCATCTGAATATTTCCTTAGCACCGATGCACTTGTCTCCAACCATGTCAAACTTCTGTTATTTCCACTATTCTTTCTTAAAAATAACTTATTAAGATATGCAAGGATGATAGATTGTCAGTCAAATTATTTAAAGCTGCATAGTCCGATGAAATATCAAATTTTCAAAACCAAACCAATTATCTAGATTTGATTTTACATATCTAACTTAGATACTGCTGCACTTATTAAGCATTTGTTTCTGCGTAGAAGGCAATACTGAGTCAATTTAACAGAACCTGTTACTACAGAAGTCTATGGTGTCAGAGTTTTGGCAAGCTTGCCAAAACTAATTTTCTATCTTTGCACTCAAAATATCTTTAAAGTTTACCATTTAAAATAAAAGTAACTTTGAACTAATGTAAAGTAGATACTAGTGATCGATCTAATATATTTATCTCAGAAAAAATACTGAAATTCTAAACCATCGGACTATGCAACTTTAACTAAGAGACTCTATTGTGTCTGGTCAGGACCAAGCATTTGATGGGTGTACATAGGTACTTACTGGAGGGAGGTTTACTGGACTAAGGTTGTTTGAGTAAATTCTGAGATTAGGTAAGAAGGCTGAGGAGTGACCATTCACATAGGCCGGTCAGTTGGCACCCCGCTGGTGCAGCAGTATAAAGTGGACATGAGCGCGCTCTGTCGCAAGTCGGCACCTCTGTGTTGCCAGGATGTAACACTCTGACAAAGAAAAACAATCTTCATACAATCACCCGCCATAAACATTGCACTGGGCATGCCCTGCTAACAGTTCCCCGATACCTCGGTTAAAAAATGGCCGGTGTCACGAAATAGATCGCCGACAATTTTGAGGGGGTGATTCTATTTCGTGACACCGACAGAGTGTTCGCTGGGCGGACTCCATCAAATTAGCTCCAGGCTGCAGGGACCAGAGTCGGTCACGTGAGCTGTCCGGTATCCGTCACGTGACCTATGACGTCACTGGTAACGGATGGAATCGGAGCGATTCGTCATTCTCAAGTGGCATGCGCGTGGTGTTACCCAATGGCACGAGCCAGAATGAAGTGGTGAACTAGCAGCAGCATGTCACGTGATGGCTCAACCTGTATATAGATATGGGGACTGGACGTGGTGGCCAGATTTGCGAATATCCCAGCCGATAGGTCGGGTGTTCGGTTCCCGATCGAGTCAAACCAATGACTTACAAAATTAATACTTGTCGCTACCTAGCCCGGCGGTCGGCATTAATAGGACAGTACAAGGAGAGTTTTTTTGGTGTTTTTTTTGTAAATATGTCTATTCTGTCAGTGCCAAAGCACTGGTCTTCCAGCCATTTTTCAATACAAGGTTATTTACACAAAAGGTATATAGAATAAGGTATTCAATAACTGTTGAATACACAATTTGCAGCTTGTAACACAATGAAATTCTCTAACCCAAAAGTTCCATAGCAATATGGTAACAGTAGTATCATATAACTAGTCAGATCAATATGAGTATTTACATAGTATTTAGAATGTAAGCAGAAGTTATCTTCTGTATTCAGTTGGTAAAGTTGTAGTAAGTTTTAATGTTCAGTTGCAGTTAGGCAAGCGGTATATAAATGTTAGTTTGTTAGAAATATTCTAGTGTAACTCTAGTGTAGTTAGTTATGTCAGTTTATGAATTATGTTGTTGGGGTGCGGTTGTCAATAATACACTGGGCCAACTGTGACCAGTGAAGCAGTGGGACCAATCCCAGTGCATTTAGATCTTACAATTTACATTTTTATTTGGACTGTCTCTGTCATTGTATATGGTTGACTGGAAATAACAGAGGAACAGCAACAAATAAAAAGAGGTTGGGTATTAATAATATGGAAGAACTGAGAGTGTCCTTGTTTATAATCTCATAATGTATCATTATGTATTATAAAGCATCTGTATAGATATATGATGAGATCTTTTCCAAAAAGCGATAAGCGCTGATCCAAATAATCAGCTTGCAATGCCAATGCCAAGCTCGTAGCTCATGCTTTGGAAAAGAGCTCTTCATATATATATATAAAGAGCTCATTTTTTGGGTCGGTGCTTATCACGTTTTGGAAAAGACTTCTTCATATATAAATAAAGAGCATATTTGTACACGTATATATGTCATGATGACCCCCATGTTCCGGCTATTCGTCATGAGGAGAACAGGTCCTGATTGGTAATCATGAGAAGACCACGTCACGCTATGTTGCGTTAATGGTCATTGCATCAGATGGGTGGGGACGGCTTCGCAAACAGATCATTGATCCTTTGCAACCTAAATAGAACATGGACCATGAAATGGTGAATTATCGATTATCATCAATCAAAGGCAATATTGGCAGACATCGATCGACAAACTCCTGCATGTCCATTATGTTGAGTGGTCTCTGCACAACAGAGCCTTGCCACCACCAACCCGCCTTCTGTCAACCAGTAATTTAAACCAGACAGGATGGCCGATAGATAAAGGATTCATGTGGTACTCGCAGTACATGGGTGAATACCAGCCCTATATAAAAATGGTCGAAAAAGCGGGGAAATGAAATGAGAGCCTAATTTCACAATCTAAGAAGCAACATTTATTCTTTGTATATGTCTTCATATTTCCCCGCTACCTTTGAGTTGAAAAATATAATAAAATATCTAGTTTAATAAGATTTAAAAGTGAAATCGATGGCATTCTATGGCCGCCATCTTGTCATTTTGCATTCTCTCCCATTTTACCAACTCTGTGCCTATATAAGTATCCATTTGATACTGGAGGCAGGCATTCTACTTCCTGTTCCATACTAAAGCTATTTTCACCCGCGTTTGGACATTATGTTTGACCACACCTAATGGACTCTAACCATGTAGTTTTCATTTTGCCATATGTTTACATACATGTGTCCAATATATTTGCGACATTATTAATGAAACAACATGCAAATAGATAATCACAATCAAACTCACATTAAATCGGATTATTTTACTAGAGATCTTCTAACTTCAAAACGAAAATGACAAATTGCTGACAACGTCGCATTTTACTAAAGCTTTTGCATTGTCCTTTTTGCACTTTTTGATGATTCAGCGATTTGTCTGTGTTTCAATGATTTGTTTTCCATCTCCTTATTTGGTCGGATGACGTTGTCCGGATATGGTTCGTAATATTTTGTGATTGTGATTTTGGTTCTTTTTTCGATGGTTTTTATTTGAACACTAAAGCTGCATAATCCGATGAAACATCAAATTTTCAAAATCAAAACAATTGGGTTAAATGAGCAGGTGGCGCTCATTTGATGTCGTTGCTGGGGGTGCAGAGAACAGGTAAACA
The DNA here is from genome assembly GCA_030323885.1 of Branchipolynoe longqiensis. Taxonomy (NCBI): domain Eukaryota; kingdom Metazoa; phylum Annelida; class Polychaeta; order Phyllodocida; family Polynoidae; genus Branchipolynoe; species Branchipolynoe longqiensis. The sequence continues at coordinate 26,921,017 of CM059188.1, forward strand.
GCCCCTCCCACCTGCCACTCACACCAAACCATCCCACTGGCCAACCCCTCGACCAATCAAATTCAACCTCTAAAAAACCCACCCCAGACTCACCCCTGTGAGCCTCAGAATAGCCACTCACACATGACCCATCATAGCAGTAACATGTCTTCTTAACCCACCCACCCTCAACTAATGCGCTTAACTCGATCTTTAAAAATAAACCCAAGCAAAAAACTCAAATGAACGAAAAAACGAAAGAAAATAAAGAATTGACATGACACAAAATTGAAGCTCATATTATTGAAATGTCTGCATTGATGTAGATTTGATTATTGTTTGATGATTGTTTGATGATTGATTAATGATTGATTGATGACTGATGATAAAAATGCTTTGTTTATGATGATTGAAATGTCCTGTGATTCCGATTAAAATGGATGTATTTCTCATCTCACTATTATTAATTACCATAACTTCACTTGCATGCCGGGCCTTATTACCGGTCACTCACAGCTGTATTAGGTAGAGCTGCACTAGTCAGCAGTTACCCTGCCTGTCATGAAAATAAAGTTGTGTTATTCCCACCTCCTGCTTCCTACTTCTGTTCCCCGAGTAGCAATGAGGTAGAATTGATTCTACATATCTACCTTAAATACTGATGCACTTATTAAGCATTCATTGCCAAATAGATTGGAACACTGAGTTGGTTCCTGACCAAGCCTATGCTGTCCGGGTTTTGGTATGCTTGCCAACATTAATTTTACATGTTTGTACTTCAAATGTCTCAAAAGTTAGCCATTTAAAATCAAAGTTACTTCATGACCCAACCTCCTACTCAGTCACATTATCCAGATACTGAACAAACTAGTCTTTTCACAATTCTAGTAAACACTAACTCCCTGACCCGCTAGCGTACAAACCCATTAATCAACTAACCCACTAACCTGCTAACCTACAAACGGTTAACCTGTTATTCACCAACCTGCTAATATGTTAACCTACTAACCTGCTAACCCACTAACCTGCTAACCTACAAATTCATTAACCAGTTAACCTGGTATTCACCAATCTGCTAATTAGTTAACCTACTAACCTGCTAACCCACTAACCCACTAACTCACTAACCTGCTAACCCACTAACCCATTACCTCACTAACCTGCTAACCCACTAACCCACTACCTCACTAACCTGCTAACCCACTAACCCACTAACTCACTAACCTGCTAACCCATTAACCCACTAACTCACTAACCTGCTAACCCACTAACCCACTAACTCACTAACCAGCTTACCCACTAACCCACTAACTCACTAACTCACTAACCTGCTTACCCACTACCCCACTAACTCACTAACCTGCTTACCCACTAACCCACTAACTCACTAACCTGCTAGCCCACTAACCCACTACCTTCTAGCCGGTTAACCCACTGATCTGCTAACCTATTAACCTGCTAACCCTCGAATCCATCACACCCTCACCCATCATCATCATCATCATGCTGTTGGTCGCGATGCGACAAAGACTGCTTTCATTACTTGACTGCCGCTCTCGATTTAGCTCTCTACTGTGAGAGTGATGTCCATGAGTCGGTCTTAATGTCTCTCAGCTTCAGGTTTCTCTTGATTGTATCCTTGAACCGGAGACGAGGGCACCCTCTCTTTCTGTAACCAGAAGACAGTTGAGAATAGAGGATCTGCTTTGGTAGCCTGTCTGATGACATCCTCATGAGGTGTCCAGTCCACCGGAGATTCTTTTTGATCAGAAGATCTTCCATAGAGGACAGCCCCATCCGTTCGAGTAGTTCCTTATTTGTCACTTTATCCTTCCAGGTTAGCCTCATGATTGAACGCAGATGTCGAATCATGAAGGCATGCAGCTTTTATACCTGTCATCTGTACACTGTCCAGGCCTCAGCTCCATATAGTAGGGTGGATAGCACGATTGCGCAGTAGATCTTGCCTTTGACCCGCATGGACACATGGTGGTTGTTCCATATTCTATGGCATAGTTGGCCAAAAGATGTGCTAGCCTTGGCCATCCTCATCTGTATTTCAGCATCAATGCGTCCCTCACCCACTAAGCCACTAAGCCACTAACCCGCTAGCTAATTAGCCCACTAATTCAGTAGCTGCTAAGTCACGAACTCACTAACACTATCACATTTGCAGCGCCCCTAATACTAGTAATATAGTCTTATCAGCAAGGAAATGCTTACAGCCAGAGGACCATCAAATTGGCTCTAAAAAAATTAATCTCCCGAAATATGCTTAAATATTTGCAAGAGGACACCGCAAGTGTTGAATTTAAATGCAATGGAGATGGGCACACATATTTCAGCAAGGACTGATGGCCAGGCCTTGTATATAGTTTATTTACTGTACGGTAATCTCACAATGCAATCAGTGTTTATTAATAAAGGGGTCCTAGTCGAATTGCCGTGTAATTTGAGGCAGCCTTTAGATCATCTTTGACAGCATAATAGTTCCGCCTACAAGAGCTCTATTTGATTTTTAACAATTTATGATGTGTAAATAGCATGTTGGCAGTAATAAGCTGTCACTATTCATGTTTCCCTTCCCTCACAATCACATTCTGTCTGCGCGGTCATTCAGAAGCTAATTATATACTTATACACATTCCAAGCTGCAGTTGGACGTGAGCGGGGGTGGGCAGGTGGGAGCAGGTGGGTTGGGGGTGGGAGCAGTTGGGTTGGGGGTGGGAGCAGGTGGGTTGGGGTGGGACAGGTGGGTTGGGGGCGGGGGAACAGGTGGGGGGTGGGGGTAGTTGAAGAGGTGGAGGTGGTGGTGGTGGTGGAGGTGGTGCAGGTGGTGCTGGTGATGCAGGTGGTGAATGTGGTGTAGGTGGTGAATGTGGTGCAGGTGGCGGTGGTGGAGATAGTGGTGGTGGAGATAGTGGTGGTGGAGATAGTGGTGGTGGAGGTGGTGGAGGTGGTGGAGGTGGTGTAGGTGGTGGAGGTAGTGGAGGGGGTAGTGGTGCAGGAGGTGGTGGTGGTGAAGGTGGTGGTGATGGAGGAGGTCGTGGTGGTGGAGGTGGTGGAGAGGGTCGAGGTGGTGTAGGTGCTGGAGGTGCTGGAGGTGTTGGAGGTGCTGGAGGTGGTGGAGACGGTGGAGGTGGTGGAGACGGTGGAGTTTCTGGAGACGGTGGAGGTGGTGGAGACGGTCGAGGTAGTGGTGGTGGAGGTGTTGGTGGTGGTGGTGGAGACGGTGGTGGTGGTGGTGTTGGAGGTGGAGGGGGTGGAGATGGTTGAGGTGTCGGAGGTGGTGGAGGTGGTGGAGGTGGTGCTGGAGGTGGTGGAGGTGTGGTTGTGGTGGTGGTGGTGGAGAGTGAAGTAGGAGGTGTCTGATGAGGAGGTGGTGGAGGTGGTGGAGGTGTTCAAGGTGGTGGAGGTTGTGAAGGTGGTGGAGGTGGTGGATGTGGTGAATGTATTGAAGGTGGTGGACCGTGGTGGAGGTGTTGAAGGTGGTGGAGGTGGTGGAGGTGTTGAAGGTGTTGAAGGTGGTGGAGGTGGTGGAGGTGGTGGAGGTGGTCTGTGGAGGTGGTCTGTGGAGGTGGTCTGTGGAGGTGGTGGAGGTGTTGAAGTTGTTGAAGGTGGTGGACATGGTGGAGGTGTTGAAGGTGGTGGACGTGTTGAAAGTGCTGGAGGTGTTGACGGTGTTTAAGGTGGTGGAGGTGGTGGAGGTTGTGGAGGTGGTGAATGTATTGAATGTGGTTGACGTGGTGGAGGTGCTTAAGGTGCTGGAGGTGTTGAAGGTGTTTAAGGTGCTGGAGGTGGTCGAGGTGTTCAAGGTGGTGGAGGTTGTGGAGGTGGTGAATGTATTGAATGTGGTGGACGTGGTGGAGGTGCTTAAGGTGCTGGACGTGTTGAAGGTGTTGAAGGTGCTGGAGGTGCTGGAGGCGGTGGAGGTGTTGAAGGTGTTGAAGGTGGTGGAGGTGTTGAAGGTGGTGGAGATGTTGAAGGTGGTGGAGGTGTTGAAAGTGGTGGAGGTGGTGGAGGTGGTGGTGGTGGAGGTGGTGGATGTGGAGCTGGTGGTGGAGATTGAAGTAGGAGGTGTCTGATGTGGAGGTGGTGGAGGTGGTGGAGGTGGTGAAGGTGGTGGTTGTGGAGGTGGTGGACGTACAGGCTACAACATTGTGATATGTAGTTGTCGTGTTGAGTATGTATGTGTCGCGGTGGGGTGTCAGTAGGACTAAAACAGAGTTATTTACGACCACAGATTACCTACATTATCCACTCCACAACATGCCCCCCTTATTATGCCACACCTGCCCTTTGAGAAAAAACATCAACCACCACAAATATTGACTCTGAAGATGAGCAAGCGATCTAGAATCACAGTAATAAAAACTATTCTTTTTCATTGATTTGGCTCGGGGGAGAATACAATTTAATCTTTTATCGCCCAATTTTTCAGAAGTTACAAAGCCAAGTCGAGACATGAATGGTGATTCCCAAGGCTGTCCCCCCCCAAAAACTGGGATTTTTTTTTCTTTGACGGATAATACTGGGGTAATTACACAAGGTATGTCTGATAAGGCTACGTAGGGTCCATTATAGATGAATGGATCGGAGATGGTGGAAATTTAATCTTCTTGTCATAACCAAACCGCTGGGTGTAGCAGCCGGAATTTTAAGTTTGTATAATTCATATTCACCAAAATGTGTTACACATTATACATATTGAACAAATCTTCCGGTGAGACTGGTCAACATATCGAGGAGGGGAGGTGGGCCGAGATTGCACAACCGGTACAGTGTTGCATCTTATGGAGTATAACAATAATAATAATAAGTAATAATATTCCTTTCCATATCTTTATACTTGACAAAGTGACAAATAAGGAAATACTCAAACGGACATGGCTGCCTACTATGGAAGATCTTTTGATCAAAAAGAATCTCCGGTGGACTGGACACCTCATGAGGATGTCATCAGACAGGCTACCAAAACAGATCCTCTACTCTCAACTTCTTGTTACAGAAAGAGAGGCTGCCCTCGTCTCTGGTTCAAGGATACCATCAAGAGAAAGCTGAAGCTGAGAGACATTAAGACCGACTCATGGACATTGCTCTCACAGCAGAGAGCTAAATGGAGAGCGGTAGTCAAGTAATGAAAGCAGTCTTTGTCGCATCATGACTGACAGCATGGTGATGATGATGATGATACTTGCATGATAAGTTATAAATCACATGTACATATACATATACATAAAACCTCTCTAACCGACCACCTCCACAGATCGACCAGTCTCCTATATCGATCGCTTTATTTGGGTCCCAAACGATCAACAATACAATACCATTTGAATGCTAACAAAAACTCCCTAAGCCGACCACCTCCCTGAATGGACCAGTCGATTTGGAGAGGTTTAACCGTATATATACAGTAGTACCTGTCTTCAGACTGGACTCGGTGGTCAAAGGTGGCAGAAGGTCAGGAGTTGATTCAAAGGGATCACTTACAAAATGTATGCCTTCCACGACCTAGCCTGGCGTTCGGCATTGCTAGGATAAGGCACAGACTTGTTAACTCAGTATCAGGATAATGTGACTGAGTGGGAAATTGGGTGATGGTGTCAGCGGCATGGTCTCACAGTGGGCAGCACTATGAAGTTGATGACTCGGCCACTGACTCGGTCGCTACTTCCGGTCTGCACCTCTTATGCCATCCATACCGAGCATATACTAAATCGGACAGTGGAAACATGGTTTCTAGCAACTAGAATCCTCTAATTTTTTTTAATTGTTTATACATTAGTTGTTTAAGCTGGAGAAATTTCAATCGCAAATGATCGGTCTTCCTCATTCCACTGCTCCTTCACCTATCCTAATAATGCTGAGCACCTGGCTAAGAAGCGACAAGTATCAATTTTTAAGTAATTGGTTTGGCTGAACCAGGGTTCGAATGTACGATCCTACGATTTACCAACACGGGAGACAGACGCTCTAACTCATTCTGGTTAACTCGGGCAATGGCGGTAGGAAACGGACCGGTTACCTAACCAGCGGGATTCTGGTACCCGGATGAGGTGCGTGTTAAATGCGGAGGAGAGACTGCCTAAATTGATCACGTGACTGCAGAAATTGTCGCCGCGACTCCCCGGAGAGACGCGCGGATTAACCGGTAATGTTGCGGAGGTTATCACTACTGGGTGAGGTCAATCTCCTAATGGACAGCGAACTCAATCAGCGGACAGCATTTCATGGCTAGACACTGCACAAATAAGGAAGAGAACGCTATTCGTGTTTGCATGGCGTTTCCACCGGGCGCGGTGGCCTAATCGGTAGAGCGCAGGCCTCGCGTGCGGAAGGTCGGGAGTTTAGTTCCTGGTTGAGTCAAACCAATGACTTATGAAATGTATACTTGTCGCTTTCTAGCCTGGGGCTCAGCATTAATAGGATAGCGTAAGGACTGGTTAGCTCAGTGTCAGGATAATGTGATTGAGTGGGATATTGGGTCATGGTGCTGGTGGCCTGATTTCCCAGTGGTGCTGGCGGCCTGATTTTCCAGTGCCACTATGAAGTTGCCATGAGTGTGCACTGTAACAAGTCGGTACCCGTCCTGATATCACATTAGATGTTGCCAGGCATAAAACAACCAACCAACCTTAATATCCCAGTGGCGCAGCACTATAAATAAACTCAGTCTGACTCTCTGCGCTGTCACAAGTCCTCATATTGCCTCGTGTCATCGCCCCCCCTCCCATCCCCCCTGCCCCCCCCCAACCCGCCCCCCTCCCAGCCGCCCCCTCCCCCCCCCCAACCCTCACGTGCACCACTCTGCCGATCACACACGATCTCGGATGCCACTTTTTTTCTGTGAAGCAATTTTGGAGGCAACACTGATTTCCAACTTGGATTTTTGGCCAGCTTTTATAACGCAGACTACACCGTCCCTGCCTCCTCCCATCAACCCCCTCCAATCCCCCTCCTCCCACCCGCTCCTCCCACCCCCTCCTCCCATCCTCCTCCTCCCACCCCCTCCTACCATCCCCCGACTCCGACTCCCCGACTCCCATCCCCCTCCTGCCATCCACATCCTCCCACTCCTCATCCAATCCCCTCCTCCCACCCCGCTCCTCCCATCCCCATCCTCCCATCCCCATCCTACCATCCCCATCCTACCATCCTCCTCCTACCATCCCCCTCCTGCGACTCCCCTCCTCCCATCCCCTCCTCCCATCCACATCATCCCACCCCTCCTCCCATCCCCCTCCTGCCACCCCCTCCTGCCACCCCCATTCCCCCACCCTCTCCTCCCATCCTCCTCCTCTCATCCCCTCCTCCCCTCCCGTCCCCTCCCATCCCGCATCCTCCCATCCTCCCACCCCCCTCATCCCCTCCCCAACCTCCACCATCCCTCCTCCCACCCCACTCCTCCCATCCCCCTGCTCCCATCCCATCCACCCACCCCTCCCCTCCCCCTCTCCCATTCCCCCTCCTCCCATCCCCTCCTCCCATCCCCATCCTCCCATCCCCATCTCCATCCTCCCATCCAACCCCTTAGATCCACCTCCTCCCGTCCCCTTCTCCCATCCATCCTTCCCACACACACCCTCCCATTCCCCTCCTCTCATCTTACTCTTCCAACCCACCTCCTCCCTTCCCTTTCCTCCCATTCTCACCCTCTCCTCCCATCCCCCTCCTCTCACACCCTCCTCCTTATATAATATAATGGTTAGGACGCCAGTCCAAGAATGATGCAAATGTGTGTTCGAGTCCAGCTTTGGGTGCAACATTCCCTTCATGGCCGTATGCATGGAGCGGTGTTAGCGAGCCAAAATGTGTTTAGGGCAGGATTTCTGGTTTAGTGCCGAAAAGTTGCTGTACATGGAGCAGTGTTAAGCCTAATACCGCGAGTTTAAAGTCGGAGATTCTACCCCCACCCCGTAGCAGGTTTACAGCGGTGTTAGTGTTAGGTTAGTGTCAGGATGGACCCCAAAATCTATTCAATGCTATCATATTTAACAGAATTACATACTCAATAAGTGAAATTTCAGCAAATTAACCCTAAATCGAAGCAATATTAACGGCGGCGATATTAATATTGTCGAATCGACAAATGTAAACTAAACAAATCGCCACTGCCGCTTCGACGTCGATGTCGACATCCATACTGTCGCATATCAACAAAACCCACATCGCCGCCACCGCCGCCGAATCGGCGGCTATATATTAGGCCCAAATCTATTCAATGCTGTCATATTTGACAGAATTACATACGTAATAAGTGAAATTTTATCAAATTAACCATAAAATCGAAGCGAGATTAATGCTGCCACCGCCTGTGCGGCGATATTAAGATTGTCGAATCGACGAATGTAAAGTAAACAAATCACCCCGCCGCATTGACGTCGCTATCCATACTGTCGTCGCCGCTGCATTGGCGGCAATATATTAAGCCCAAATCTATTTAATGCTATCATATTTAACAGAATTAAATACGCAATAAGTGAAATTTCATCAGATTAACCCTAAAACCGCATTGGCGGTGATATTAATAGTGTAACAAGCGCGCTGGTTCCCGGTGGGTAGAGAAGGCAATATATTAGGCCCAACCAAGTGCTCGCTGGCAACACGCTCAGAGAAATTTCCATAATGAATAAATTAATTCACATATAGCTAACACTCACCGTTTAAGCGCCCATGCATACGGCGTGACATAGTTCTCGACCCTGCCGATAACCGGTGGTAGCTACCCTGTGTTAGAGGGATAACACCACATAAATCTAACACCGCTCCATGCATACGGGCCCATATGAATAAACCCAACAACACTGGTGCCGTGACCAGTAACAACATACACGCACCAAATAAATGCTGCCAAAATACCCTGACAGGGCAATATTTCGGCAAGGATCGACGGCGAAAGAGTAGTACGACGGAACGCCGCCATTACAAGACCATTAGAGGGCTTTATGAGCAATCACCGCGTGTATCCGGGATTACTATGAATTTGCCGAGCATTTCCGCAAAACAGGCTTTTCTGGAGAGCAGCTCATCGCCGGAGAGGATGTGAGTGGTGTAGGAATCTGACGCCAGTCGTCATTAGTTATATGAGTGCACTTGGGTGTTTCTGTACAGGATTTGACTTCATTGAGCCTGATGGCCGGTTAGAAGCAGCAGGTTTAGGTGTGGGGTTGTGTGTTGGTGGGTGTTGGTGGGTGATCGTGGGTGCTGGTGGGTGTTTTGTGGGTGTTGGTCGGTGTTGGTACTGCAAGGAAGCCATCGTTTTGAAAATGGCACTGCTGATGAAAATGCGATGTTGCTGCAAACTGCGGCGTGTTGCTGGTTCCTGGAACATAGGCCGACTCACCTAGACCAGTTAGTAATGTGTGTACACGGACAACACCAGGTGGCAACATCAGGTGGCAACACCATCTGCGGCGCCATCTGGAACACCACCTGCAACACCATACAGCATTATACAAGTACGCCATCTGCAACACCATCTGCAACACCGTATGCAACATGATATGCAACACCATCTGCAACATAATCTGCAATACCATCTGCAACACCATCTGCAATACCATCTACAACACCATATGCAATGTCATCTGCAACACCATTTGCACTACCATCTACACCACCATCTCCAATACCACATGCAACACCAGCTGCAACATCGTATATAACAATATATACAACACCACCTGCAACAGCATATGCAACATCATCTGCAACACCATCTGCAATATCATATGCAAAACCAGCTGCAACATTGTATATAACAATATATACGACACCATATATGACATCATCTGCAACATAATCTGCAACCCCATGTATAAACAGTATCTGCAACACCATCTTCAACACCATATGCAATAGCATATGCAACACCAGCTGCATCATCATATATAACAATATCTACAACACCATATGTGACATCATCTGCAACATCATCTGCAACACCATCTATAAACAATATCTGCAACACAATTTTCAACATCATCTGCAATACTGTATGCAACACCAGCTGCACCATCGGATATAACAATATGTACAACACCATCTACGACATCATCTGCAACACCATCTGCAACACCATCTATAAACAATATCTGCAACACCATCTTCAACACTATCTGCAATACCGTATGCAACACCAGATGCAACATCGTATATAGCAATATCTGCAACACCATCTGCAACATCATCTGCGACATCATAGGACGTGTGGATTCACTGACTTAACCTCCCCCCCCCCCCCTACACACCTCACCCACCACTACCACCACTAGGGAAAAGTTCATTCCATGACTTTAGACCCTCAAACCACCCCACCTTACCCCACCCCACCCGCGCACACACACACCTCACGCCACCACCAGCACAAAGAGGTGTCCTGGAGAATCTCTATCACTGTATCAGCCTCCACTTGCGGTCTGTCCGAGGTAATCCTTGCTTTGTTATTGCTGCTAATTGGCAGTATCACATTGACATTGCCCACAGTGGACTAAGGGCCACATAACTATACCATCCGTCCAGGCTCCCTCCTCCCCTCTCCCACATGTGATTTCCCCTCTCCCCTCCCCCTCACCCCTCTACCCTCCCCCTCTCCCCTCTCCCCTCTCCCCTCTCCCCTCTCCCCTCTCCCCTCTCCCCTCTCCCCTCTCCCCTCTCCCTTCTCCCCTCTCTCCTCTCTCTCCTCTCTCCTCTCCCCTCTCCCATCTGCCCTATCCCCTTTCCCCTCTCCACTCTCCACACCCTCCTCCTACCTCTCCCCTCTTCTCACTCCATTCTTCCCTCTCTCCTCTCCCCTCTCCACTCTCCACTCTCCCCTCTCCCATCTCCCCCTCCCCTCTCCACTCCCCACCCCCCCCTCCCCCTCTCCCCTCTCCCCATCTCCCCTCTCCCCTCTCCCCTCTCCCCTCTCCACTCTCCACTCTCCACTCCACCATCTCCCTCTCCTCTCTTCCCGTCATCCTTCCCCATCCATGAATCCATCTACTCGAGCTCCTAACGGTGGGATGCCTGTGGGGAGGGATGGGTGAGTGGGTGGGATGTCGGAGGCACTAACCACATATATGATGAAGCCAATAACTGAAGCACCTACTCCAGCCATGCTATCTGATAAACCCCTGGGGCTACTACCGAACAGCAAAAGTTGTTGTTTGATTGCTGCTGTTTGACACCACACCTGATTCCTTTCCATGGTGTCCCAGTAAGGGTCTGATATGACCTCTGATATGAGTAGCATTTAAAGCCCCAACCAATAATAATGTCCTAAAGTATCCTCAGTTTGGCCCCATTGAAATGCATACAAGTATGTGCAAGCAAGCATGTATATGTGGATGCGGCTGTGTCTATGGATGCGGCTGTGGTTGTCTCTGTGGCTGTGTTTGTATCTGTGGTTGTCGCTGTGGTTGTGGCTCTGGCTCTGCCTGTGGATGTGGCTGTGGCTGTGGTTGTGGCTGTGGCTGTGGTTGTGGTTGTGGCTGTGGCTGTGGCTGTGAATGTGCCTGTGCATGTGCATGTGGCTGTGGTTGTGGCTCTGGTTGTGGATGTGGATGTGGCTGTGACTGTGACTGTGACTGTGACTGTGCATGTGGCTGTGGCTGTGGCTGTGGCTGTGGCTGTGGCTGTGGCTGTGACTTCGGTTGTAGCTGTGGCTGTGCTTAGGCCTGGGTCGGTGGCTGTGGCTGTGGCTGTGGCTGTGGCTGACACTGTGGTTGTGGCTATGGTCACGGCTGGGTTGGTGGCGGTGGCCGTGGCTGACAACTGGGAGAGAATGCAAACTGAATGTGGACTGCAGAGCACAAGTCCGGTTTTAGAGGTGGAGGTGTTTCATATTGTTGTCATGTCTTTGAAAGTGTTATCTGGACTGTGACTTGCCTGATAAGGAATTACCAGTCATGCATGTAGCACCATAGGTCCAATGAATGACCCCCCCACCCACCCACCCATCACACGTTAACACCACCGCGCCAGCACATTGCCTCCACACCACACCACCTCCACACCACACCACCTCCACACCACACCACCTCCCCACCACACCACCTCCACACCACCTTCACACCACACCACCTCCACACCACGTCCCAATCACACAACCTCCAAACCACATTTTGCGCTCGGCATTATTAAGATAGGGCAAGGACTGGTTGGCTCAGTGTCAGGATAATGTGACTGAGTGGGATATCAGGTCATGGTGCTGTCTGCCTGGTCTCCCAGTGGGGCAGCACTATACAAACCGCCATGAGTGCGCACTGTCACAGGTCAGTACCCATCCAGATATGACCTTAGATGTTGCTAGGACATAAAACAACAAACAAACAAAACAAATCAACACCACATAACCTCCCCACTTCCCCACGACACCACTTCCCCACCTCCCCACCAGACCACTTCCCTCCCTCCCCTCCCCACCACACCACCCCCACACCACACCACTTCCACACCACACCACCTCCACATGACACCAACTCCCCCACCACACCACCTCCCCTCCACACCACCCCACACCACACCACCTCCGCAGCACATCACCTCCACACCACACCATCTCCCCACCACACAAACTCCCCACCACACCACCGTACCACCTCTCTCCTTACACACCAACACCACCCTTCCACCTCACCCAATCCCTAGTCATCCCTAGCACGCAGCCAGGGCTCTTGGCCCCCCTGAAACTTAGCCGCTCCTATAGTCCTTTTCTTCAGGCTTCACTCATTGGGTAACGATCGTGGTATCTTCTAAGGGCGAAGTAGTAATGACCAACACAACTTGAGTTATTCACAGTCATGAGCTTCTATAATATATTATGCTTAATTAGGGGTCAGTTATCCTGTACTTGTACTACTACCCTTGTGAAAGCATCGCTTACTAGGATTGTGACGGTTGTGGGTGGTATTACAGTTCGAGCAGCCTGGGTGTGGACGAGTTTGCCTGAACGTAAACGTCCACCATCTTGACCGTCCTGATATGACCTTAGATGTTGCCAAGACGTAAAACTCCAACAACCAACCAAAATCCACCATCTTGAGCGCCAAAAATAGGGTGCAACACATGCTGTCAGCCTCCATTCTGCATGAAATTTTAACTTTTTAACTTTTGATATTTTGATGAATACAGGGCGAGTTTTTTAGGGGCCAGCCCAATGGTTGTCTCGACCAATGTATACTTGTGTCCTTATCAACTATGACTGGTCACAATTTGCATGCCTTGAAGCAACCTATTCCTTAACAGGGTAATGTATCATTACAGCCAGACGGGATGGCCGAATGAGTTGAGCATCCATATCCGGTGTTGATAGATCGTGGGATTCGAACCCACGGGTGCGAACCATGGTCAAGTCAAACCAATTAATTACAAAATTGTACTTGTGAATTCTTATACTGGCATTAGGATAGGCCAAGCATTGGTTGGCTCAGTGTCAGGATAATGTGACTGAGTGGGATATCAGGGCATGGTGGCTGGTGGCCTGGTCTCCCAGTGGGGCAGCACCAAAAAGGATCCATGAGTGTGCACTGTCACAAGTCGGTACCCATCCTGATATGACCATACATAGTGTCCGGACGTAAAACTCCAACAACCAACCAACCTATTCCTTGTCAGTTAATTAGGGCTGAGTCAAGGCTGAGGGTCGTCTCTGTGTTAAAGTTGGGGCTATTACTTATTAAGGGCCTGTCACACTATGATATATAGCCTAGCTTATTCCGAGGTATGTGATTTTCGACCAACATGTCGGCGTACATCATCATACATTACGTATATGTTGGGTGTATGTTGGGTGCATTACTGGTACGTCGTTATACGTTGTCTTATGTCGCCGTGTGTCGAGGCTCCGAAAAAAATGTGTGCATGCTCAAAATTTCCAATGTGTGTCAACGTGTGGCTCGTACATTGAACGTATGCTGCATGTACATTCGGAATACGTCAGCAAAGGTTGGGAGTATGTTAGGGATATGTTGGTATACGTTGCTGCATGTTAGCCATATGTTCAGCCAGTGGGAACATGCATTCCGCGTACAGTCCGCATACTGCCAACGGATGCTGTACATACTCCTAACGTACTTCAAGTGTATGCCTGCTGTATCTCCAGCATAGTTAATGTATAACCTTACTTCTAGCTATGGAGTAACGTATGTAACATTGGTCAGCATTCCATGAGTGTATGCGAGCATTTTGCAAACGTTTTGTGAACGTTTTCCAAGGCACATGAACGCTCTCATACGCTAGCAATATGTCAGAGATACATTCTGCATACATTACATATGTTGTGTATACATTGTGTGTCCATTGTGTGTATGTTGTGTATATGCCCATTTTTATCCCCCACTGCTGAAAAGTTTGACGAATGCCGACATACTGGCAAATTTTCTAACGTTGAGCCCGCGCTGATGCAATGCGTCGTCATGTGACAGGGCCTTTCGTGTCAGTCAGACTTAATAGCCATCCTCAGGTATTTAGAGTGACTGAGGCCATGGAGTGATTAGTTGAGATATGTTTATCCATTAAATAGAATAGAAACATGCAAGGACACACGGGCGACACACTATCGAGATGGTTTTGTAATATTATGTCGTATGCTCCGTACAGACAACACAACACAGCGATAATAGATGGACTAGTATAGCTCTGGCTGGTACCTCTAAAGGCTCCTCTGATTATTCTGAAGCACATTTTCCTGCCAACTGGAAGCAGAAGCGTTAGCGTGAAATGCATGTGGACCATCCCAAGTCTAGTTACGCAGTCTACCACTATGTAGGCCGTTGATCACGTGGCTTGGTAGGCATGGCTCCATAGGGCTGCGATTGTGGAGAATACAATATTCTGTAAGCCAGCACCCCGTCACCCCGGCAGCCCGGCATCCCGGCACCCCAGCAGCCCGGCACCCCGGCACCCCGGCAGCCCGGCACCCCGGCGCCCCGCCACCCGCGCACCCCGCCACCCCGCCACCCCGCCATCCTGGAACCCCGGCACCCCGCCATCCAGGTAACCCGGCACCCCGGGACCCCAGGACCCTGGCACCCCGGCACCCGGCACCCCGGCACCCTGGCACCCTGGCACCCCGGCACCCCGGCACCCCGGCACCCCGGCACCCCGGCACCCCGGCACCCCGGCACCCCGGCACCCCGCACCCCACCATCCCAGCACCCCGCCATCCCGGCACCCCGGCACCCCGGCACCCCGGCACCCCGCCATCCCGCCATCCCGCCATCCCGCCATCCCGGAACCCCGGCATCCCGTCCCGAGCACCCCAACACCCCGGCACCCCGGTGCCCCGTCTCCGGCGTTCCGTACCGGCCGACAGGAGAGCAGCTCCCGGGGATTTCAGCGGAATTCCGGCGCCTGCAGTCAGGTGCCGCCAGAGGCGCTGGGATTACCTCGGGGCTCCGACCCCTGACGAGGCCCTTCCCCCGCCCCTCACCCTCCCTCCCCCGCCCCTCACCCTCCCTCCCCCGCCCCTCATTCCCCCGGCCTCGGGGCACCGGGAGCCGGGGTGGACGCCTCGAGGCCACCGAGCCTTGAGCCCGAAACCCTACCCGCGCCTGGGCACGTGCACAGGGTTCGAAAGGGGCCTCAGAAGCGGACAATAATCCCCCACGTGTTGTAATTACACTGAATGTGCCCCCCCCCCCTCTAAACCCCCAACCCCAGATCGATATGTCCCCCTCTCCTCCTGTCTTCTACCCCTCCCCCTCCTCCCTTCCCACCCTCCTCCCTTTCTCCCCTCCTCCACGCCTTCTTCCACCCCTCCTACCTTCCTCCAGTCCTCCCCTCCTCTCCTCCTCTCCTCCTCCCCTCTTTTACTCATCCCTCCTTTCCCTCCTCCCCTCCCCCCCCCTTCCTTCCCTACCTCCCCCTCCCTCCCCTCTCACCTCTTCCCATCCTCCCCATCCTCCCCTGCCTTCCACACCTCCTCCACCTCACCCTCCTCCTCAAGCTCTCCCTCCTCCCCACCTCCCTTCTTCCCCTACTCCCTCCTCCCCTCCTCCCCTTCCTCCCCTGCCTCCCACTCCTCCTCCACCTCACCCTCTCCCTCCTCCCCACATGCCCTTCTTCCCCTACTCCCTCCTCCCCACCTCGCCTTCCGCCCTTCCTCCCCTATGTCCCTTCTCCACTGCCCTTGCCCTCCTCTCCTTCACTCCACTTGTCCTGCTCTCCTACCCCGACTCTTGTCCCACCATCCTCCACCTCTCTGTTCCTCCCTTCTATGCCCCCTCCTTTCCTGTTCTCATCCCTTCCCCTTTTACCCCACTATTCCCCGCCCACCCCACTTCCCTGCCATTCCTACCTGCTCATCTCCACCTCGCCTTCCTCCCTTCCTCCCTCTCCCAGCCCCTTCCATCTCGCCTGCACCTCGACCCCTACCCATGTGCCTAGCCACAACGTCGCCACTCCTTCAGCACTAAGCCCACACACGAACTAAATCTTCTATTGCACACCCTCTGAACTCTCACGCAGGCCTCAGAGGCCAGCCGGACCAGACGGGATGGCCGAATGAGTTGAGCGTCCATCTCCTGTTTTGGGAGATCGGAGGATCCGAACACATGGGTTTGTGGGTTCGAACCCTTGTCTCCCAATTAGGATAGGGCAAGGACTGGTTGGCTCAGTGTCAGGTTAATGTGACTGAGTGGGATATCAGGTCATGGTGCTGGTGGCCTGGTCTCTCAGTGGGGCAACACTATAAAGGTGCCATGAGTGTGCACTGTCACAAGTAGGTACCCGTCTTGATATGACCTTGGATGTTGCTAGGACGTAAAACAATAACAAACAAACAAAAACAAGAGGCCAGCCAGAGGTAATGTCTAACCAATACAAGAGTCGAATACACAGATAATGTCTAGATACATGCATTAGACACCGGAAGGCATTCGTCCTATCCGCCCTCGGTCCATCTGCATGAATTGTACCACCCACGTTATAGCGTTGAAGTGAACTGTTCAATATTTGGAGGGGTCGCATAGGGGTGCGGTATTTTCTGACGTCACAACTTAGCCCAATTGAGGTGGCATATTATTAGAAAACATGATTAGTTTGACTTGATGGGGCGGCGAGATGGCCGAATGAGTTGAGCGCCCACTTTCTGTTTTGGTAGATTATGGGATGCATGGGTTCAAAACCTGGCTGAGACAAATGAATGACTTAGAAATTGATCCTTGTCGCTCACTACCTTGTTATGGGATTTCATTCGTGCGGTGGATTTCAAATCATGTTGAATCATACATTAGTATAAAATTAGCTTAAACATCTATAACTGTTTCTACGCTAACCTGGTTATTTGCATTACTTATTTGCATTACTAGGATTGGGCAAGGAGCAGTGGAATGGGGAAGAGCAATTGTCTGTGATTGAAGTCTCCTCTGCTTAATGAAGCAATGTACCAAATAAATAACTATATATGTTGCACTTTGTGTGGAATAAATTCCTATCATTTCAGATAATTAGTTATAGCACTCTGTTTTCATGGGAACATATGCAAAGATGGTTTAAGATTGTGTTTGTAATTAAAAGAAAACAGCAACAAAAATACCAACTTTCAAATACGATGCATTATCAGGAATACCACACGAATTTTGCGATGCGTAATTCAAACCAATAGGAATTGGTCTTGAATGCAGCGTACGCTGAGCCGGTCTCTTTATGTTCACTGTTGATTTACACTTCAATTGTTCAATAAATATATGCTATATAAGAATTATACAAGTATAATAACCCGGAATCCTAACACCCACCCACCAGTAATCGGGTTGGTTGAGCCTCAGACTACTCATCTACTGCTCAAGAATCAACTCCGACGGTGGCGCCACCACTCGCCTGCTCACTGTCCTACTCACTTAACGCCGATAATTTGTTATATGTTTCACTTTGCATTGAATAAATTCGCATCATTTCAAATAGTTAGTTATAACACTCTATGTTCACTGGAAAATATGCAACTATGTTTTGGGTTGTTTTAATTAATGAACAAAAAAGAGAAAAATACCAATAGGACGTGATGTGTAGTTCAAACCAATAGGAATTGGTGTTGAATGTCGCATAGGCTGAGCCAGCCTTTATGTTCACCGCTGGTGTACACTCTAGTTATTCAGGTGGTAGAGCCAGGCCCCCTGCAGGGTGACATCAATTACATACCTTACCTCAAATAATACGCTTGATGTCAAATGCAAGCCAATCAATCAACCGCATTTTGCTCAACCGAATCCTGATTGAGTGAGCGATTTGAGTTTTATGCCCTAGAAGCATCTGAGGTTATAATTATATTTATTTATTTATATATTTGGTACATTACTTTACTAAGGAGGGGACATTTCAATCACAGTCTTCCTCGTTCCTAGCTTCAGCGATCCTTGCCCTATCCTAGTAATCTTAAGCGCTAAGCTAGGATAGCAACATGTGTTTAAGCCATTCATACGAATCAACCTAATTTGAAACCCGCACCACAGATTTAAATTCAATGACCTGGTAGCGAGCGACAAGTATACATTTGAAAGTAATTCATTTCACTCGGTCAGGATTCAAACCCATGGATTGACTTGTTCGGAGCCCAGCTGGTAGTTTTGTACTGCTGCCTCATGAAGATACCAAGGTAACTGGCATAATGTCCCGAGACCTCACTCAGTCACATTATTCTGACAGTATAATCTAACCAGCATTGTTTATTTAAACTCTAAAGGCCCAGTCACATACACGTTAGTAGATGTAATTGACCGTAGTGGAGGCTAACGTAGTTCAATGTAGTTCAACGTAGTTCAACGTACCGGCATCCATACTTCTCCGTGATGAGAACGTGATAAGAACAGGTGTGGGCCATGAGTTCCGATTTAAGCTTTGGACATGTTCAAAAGAGAGGTACGTTTGAGACAGACAGAGCCTCCATGATGATAACGTACTCTAGCGCACTCTAGCATACTCTAGCATATTCTAGCATACTCTAGCATACTCTAGCATACTTTAACATACTCTAGGATACTCTAGCATACTTCCTTATGTACTCTAGCATAATCTAGCATACTCTAGCATACTCTAGCATACTCTAGCATACTCTAGTGTACTCTAGCATACCCTAGCATACTTTGACCCACACAAAACCTTGGCTGTTCTGCCATGGTCACATAGCCATTAGTGGACGAAGTTGAACATAGTTGAACATAGTGGAGGGTAACGTAGTTCAACGTAGTTCAACATAGTTCAGTGTAGTTGGTCGTACCGCGATCTGTACCATAACGTACCAGGATCCATACCGTAACGTATTTATCCATACTATTAGGTGGCTGATCAACCAAAACCTAGCATACTCTAACTTGGTTTAACGTAGTGATAGCATGTTTGACCCATGTTAATCTATCCTGCGTTCAACTACATTCAACTACTTTCACAACGTGTATGTGACCACGGCTTTAATGTACTGGGTCAGGTTAAATTGGTAATATGATGAAAGTTTTAAGTTTTCAAAACCGGATGTATGACCTAGATTTGATCCTGCATATACACCCTAGATATGGGTCCACCTATTAAAGTTGCATGGTCCGATGAAATATAATTTTGTCAAAATTAAAACAATGACTTACATTTGATCCTATATATCTATCTACCTTAGATACTGGTCTATTAGCTAATGATTTGGGACAGCATATACAGAATAACCAGTGAATTTATAACCTCATCCCTTTGGACACTCACTTTGAAACACCCATTATGCCGGGAGGCCATTAACCAGTTACGCCAATCTCGTGACCTCATTAGCCTCCCCCAACCAAGTAGGCCTACTGTGCAGGGCCATAGAGTGGAAAGGGAAATAAGGTGGATGTTGCCCCTCCCCTCCATGTTGGATATTCAATGCTGTTTGGTCAATTCTATCAATATAATTAATCAATTTGGGTCATTGAAATTTTTACATTTTTACATTTTTCAATTAAAATTGCATCTGCCATTGGGACTATGTATGGTATGAGGTAGGATGAGACATATGGATGACATAACAGTAAATAATAACAGAGCAATAATAAGTACATGAGATATGCAAATTCATTAGATAGCAATGCGAAATGTTAAAGGGAATAGGTATACCTGTCCAGGAAAACAAACAAACTAGGAATAGTTCTTATTTGTGCCACATACATAGTGTCTACACATACCGTATGTGAGCAGTATGCATATCCTTGGTGGTCATAATGTATGTGAGGATGCGCACGCATGTGTTTTGCGCGCATCCGTTTGAAATTTGGTTGTGCCAATGCGTTATCGTTTGGATGGGATCCATCACAAATGCGCTGGGTTCTGTGCTTAATGCTATGATGGCAGCAGCCATATTCTACAATCCAGCTGGACCTGAGCATTAATGGTTTGACGGGATCTGCCGCAAATGCACAGATTTCCAGGTTTAATGCTATGATGGCAGCAACTGTTCTGGTCATGCATTATCGTTTGGACGGGATCCATCGCAAATGCGCCGGGTTCTGGGATTAACGCTATGATGGCAACAGCCATTCTGCAGCATATGTGCCGGTGGACGGCATCAAACCATTAATGCTCAGGCCCAGCTGAATCATAGAATGTGCAGTCTGTCATAGCTGAGTGTAGAAACTGATATGGTTCTACTACCCTGGGCCGTCCTCTGGTGCATACACTGTGGAACAGCTGCTTCCATCACAGCGTTAAGCCAAGAACCCGGCGCATTTGCGACAGATCTTGTCCAAATGATAATGCATAGGCACAGCCAGAACAGCTGCTGCCATCATAGCATTAAACCTGCAAACGTGTGTATTTGCGGCGGATAAAATTAACCTTTCTATAAAATAATATTTTGTTAAAAACCCTAATGCCATGGGCCAATGCCCCAATCCATTCCCAGAATGTTCCCATCCCAAACAGAAATAGCTACCCACAGCCCTGTCAGGTTCCAGGATTAGTAGGTTATCTCAGATCACGTGGTCATCGCGAGATGACCATCTGGGTCATAGCCTCAGGACTTTTGACAAGCTTGTCGAAATTATGTTGGGTTCTTTCAGCTCAAGTTGCTCCAAAACTAGCCATTTTTCATCAAAGTTACTCGAGACTAATGAGTATTAGGATATGAAGGTCAACCTGAGCTATTTATCTAAATATAACTAACAAATTCAAATGCCATCAGACCATGCAACTTTAACCATATGCTATATAGATTGGTTGAATACGTCAATTTAATATAAGTTATTATTGCTGTGGTGGCTGAATTTCAATGCGCACACCAAGAGGATTGTTAAATGTTTTCACTTCAAATACATCCAATATTAAGCATTTCTAAGAAATGTTATCTAAATCTAAAAGTATTGTTCATTATAACAATCAACTACGATTGCTTTGGTAATTGGCAGAAAACCCAAATCATCGGACTATGCAACGTTAACTACTGATAGTGCATCAATCTAAAGACTGCTGCCACCCGATAGTCATATCTTAGAAATCGGGCATATATTATATTTAACACTAGACGCCCGATTAACTTTTTCACTGACACCTGGGCCCCCATATAACTGAGGCCATCTCATGAAGATATCACTAAATCACATACCAGACAAAAAAACGGAAAATAAAAAAATAAAATCTACGTTACAAATCTTCAATTGTGGAGTATGCCGTGATTCAGCTCTTGTCATCATCAGTTGTTGTATGCAATGTTGTATGTGTAGATGCATTTTGCAGTAACTCACCCATATTTCAATGTTACTAACTTGTCATAAGAGGCCGCCCAAAGATGTCAACATTGTTAAGGTAGTACAAAGAGTACTACTTCTCTACCACACCTCCATCATCACCACACCCCCATCACCACCACACCACAATCACTACCACCACCACACCACCACCACCACACCACCAGCAACAGTAAATACCACAAGCACCACTAAATACTACTAACATCACCACTAACTACTACCGCCATCACCAGCACACGACCACCACCACATGACCATCACCACCACCACCACCACCATCACTACCACCACCAACACCATCACTACCACCACCAACACCATCACTACCACCACCAACACCATCACTACCACCACCAACACCATCACTACCACCACCAACACCATCACTACCACCACCAACACCATCACTCCCACCACTATCACTATCACCACCAACACTGTCAGCAACACCACTGCCACCACCACCACCACCACCATCAAGACCCCCTACCACCACCACACCACCACCATCACCATCAACAGCATCACCACTCACTGCCACCACACACCACCAGTAAACACCAACCATTCCATTGTAATACAGCTATACCCAATGACCGATCACTCCAACTCGCACCACTTCGCCGCCAGGTGGCAGGCATGGCTGTTATACTCCATCGGAAGTGGCCGATTACCACTGACCGGTGGTGGTCACGTGATTGCTCTCACTCCACTGTCCTCCTGCAGGCATTCACTCCACTGTGCTTGTTTTCCTGATGCACCCCCCCCCCCCTACATGTTGGTCATGATAAATTGAAATTTTAAATATATAAAATAATATATATAGTTCGACACTTGTGTGGGTTTGTTTTAATTCTTTCACGACGCGTTCAGTCATTCCTCTTTTGTTGCTTATTTCTATTTAATAAATATTTTGTTCTATTTCATTGAACTACCTTTAGAGAACGCTAGAGATGATGGATCCATTTTTATTTCTTGGTTCCCCCTTTTTGTTGCGTTGCTTTGACGTCCCCCTCAATTCTTCCTCTTGTATTGATTTTTATGTTCGTTTTGGGACCTTTTTTTAACATTTTTTTCCTCTTAGCATTGGCTAACACTCCATATCCCTCGCCGCCCCGTAGCCTGGTTGAAGGCGGTTATTGTGCAACGTAAGTGAGGTTGTTGTATATGATATACGCCCACCTGGATATACGTGCACGCCCACGGTGTGGCAGAAGGGGGGGGGGGGGGGAGCAGTAGCTCACATACCAGGAGCTTACAGGCCACACAAATTACTTCTCACATTTCTTTTTAATTATTTTAGTTTAGGATGTTGAAAATGACACCGTCTAAAAGATGGCGTCATAGCTGCTGCCTTTACTTCGCCCTGTCCCCAGCAATGTACCCCCCCCATGCATACCCACACCCCCACACCCACACACACGCACACCCACCCACACGCATACCCAGCCAAACATAGACACACTCACCCACCCATACCCACTTACACACCCACTCATACACGCCCCTACACCTACACCTACACCTACACCCACACCAACACCCACACCAACACCCACACCCACACCAACACCTACACCTACACCCACACCTACACATACACCAACACCTCCACCTACACCCACACCTACACCTACACCCACACCAACACCCACACCAACACTTACACCTACACCCACACCTACACCCACACCTACACCCACACCTACACCCACACCCACACCCACACACCCACACCCAACACCCACAACCCACACCCACACCCACACCACACCCACACACCCACACCCACACCCAACACCAACACCCACACCAACACCACACACCCACACACCCACACCCACCACACCACACACCCACACCCAACACCCACACCTACACCTACACCCACACCCACACCCACTCCAACACCTCCACCCACACCCACACCTACACCCACATCCACCCCAACACCCGCACCCACACCACACCCACACCTACACCAACACCCAACACCCACACCTACACCACAACCCACACCCACACCTACACCCACACCCACATCCCCACCCACACCTACACCCACACCCACACCCACACTCAACCCACACCTACACCTACATCCACACCCACACCCACACCTGCACCTACTCCCACACCTACACCCACACCCACACCACTCCACACCCACACCACACCACACTCACACCCACACCCACACCCACACCTACACCTACACCCACACCTACACCTACACCCACACCCACACCCACACCCACACCCACACCCACACCCACACCCACACCCACACCCACATGCACACATACTCACCTACACCTACACCCACATGCACACCCACCCAAACATACCAACACACCTACACCCATACCCACACCCACACCGACACCCACACCCACACCTGCACCCACATGCGCACACACTTACACCTACACCCACACCCACATCCACATGCACATGCATAGAGCCACACCCACACCTACACCTACACCCAACCCACACTGACACATACACCCACCCACCCACATATGCGCACACACACATACGCGCACACATACAGATACACCCACCCTTACACCTACACCCCCACCTACACCCAAACCCACACCTACACCACTTACACCTACACCCAACCCACACAGACACGCAGACACACCCACACGCGCACACATACATATATACCCACACCCACACCCACACACCCACACACACTCACACACACCTACACCCCCCACACACAGATACATACACCACATCACCACCACTGTTGCCATCATTAAAGATCTGATGACGTGATTTTACCATGTATTCTTTTGATGAATATAGACTACATTGCCATTGCAGCCGCGCAGTGCAGTGTGGGATGCGTGGAAGATAAACAAACCCCCACGAAGCACATGGCTAATGCAAAGACACTGGGTGCACCTATGAAATGTGCTAGTTTCAGCTCATCTCAGCCCTTGTTTGAAACATAGAATACCAACTAAAAAAAGATATATAATAAATTACGATGTTAATCTTTTATCTAGCATTCCATTTAGATCAATCTAATCAGCACCTCTTATACTATCTGCATTTAGATTGAGACAAATCTGGCCACTCAGACTAATGTTAGAGCCATAGACAGAGTCAGTTTTACTCATTTTATATATGTGTTTATTTATATATTATGGTTAATAACATTTGTTGGGCTAGGAAATGTGTAGGGTTAATCAGACATTGGTTATATATTTCTTTGAAACAAGTTTTTGTTGACACATTTGACATTTTAATATTTAGAACAAGAACTACTTATGTCTAATCAATTGTGATGTAAACATCAGCCTGTAAAGTGACTGAAATTGTATGTTTCTTAGCTCAAAATGCTTAATTATGGAGAGTTGTGTCTTAATCATATTCATTATATTATGATATTGCATACATCCATCCGTGTTTGTGCCAAATGGTTATGCATTTTAATTAATTTTGAATAAAATCGAAGTTTTGCCCTTCGCATACCGGCAAACTCAATGGTCGTACGCCCTGGCTTTGCTGCCAACGCCGTTTTCAGCGCATGTGCACTCGGAATGGTGATCTGGTCTATTGTATGCAACTTAACAATGTATTTATATTCCTGAAAGATGCAGTCACGTGATTTTACCGTGTATTCCTTAGATGAATATTGAATGCATCTGAACAAGTTCTTCATATTCCTGAAAGAATAACCACGTTGTACTTGGAGCTCGAACACGATAGATGGGGACCGGAGGTGGTGGCCCAATCGGTAGAGCGTAGGCTTCCTGTGCGGAACGACAGGAGTTCGAATCCCGGTCGAGTCAAACCAATGGCTTACAAAATTGATATGTGTCGCTTCCTAGCCCGGCGGCTCTGCATTAGTAGGATAGGGCAAGGACTCACAATGCGGAACATCAAGCTAGGAAGCAACACGTATCAAATGTCTAAGTCATTGGTTTGACTCGACCGGGAATCGAACTCCCGACCTTCTGCACGGGAGGCCTGCGCTCTATCGTTTCCACCACCGCGTCCGCTATCACGGGGTGCAGGTATGATCCATGCTGGAAAACAGACGGGATGACCGAATGAGTTGAGCATCCGTCACCCGTTTTGGTAGATCGCGGGATTCGAACTCACGAGCTCAACCCCTGGTCGAATCGAACCAATGACTTAAGCATTGATACTTGTCGCTTCCTAGCCAGGCGCTCAGGCATTATTAGGATAGAGCAAGGACTGGTTGGATCAGTGTCAGGATACTCTGACTGAGTGAGATATCACGTCATAGTGCTGGTGATCCGGTTTCCCGGTGGGGCAGCACTATAAAGTCGCCATGAGTGTGCACTGCCACAAGTCAGTACCCGTCCTGAGATGACCTTCAATGTTGCCAAGACGAAAAACTCCCAACAACTGACCAACCAAGCCATGCTGGTTCTCGGCGTATACTCCCGGCTGTTTTGGGGAGATTATGCAGCAGGAAAATTGAGGTTAAAGAAATTTTGCACTCTCTAGGCGCAAAGGGAATGAAAGTCTCCTCCAAGGGGTCAAGGTATCACAATGCGAATTCTGCGTTTGATAGATAGGAGTGCATTTCGGTTGTCAGTCAGTGGGAATAGCCCGTTGTGAATATAGAGTGTCAGCCCTTCATATATCTTTTCTGCCTTTATCGGAGTTTTTTTTAACTGTATGGGAAGGACTACAAATATACCTACATCTTTTGTATATCTCTGAAATGAACTGACATAGAAGCCTCGTTCTGATATGAACTGACACCCCCATCACATCAAAGTAGTTCTCAAAATGTCCTACCCCATCCTAAAAAAATCGTCAAATGGGCTGTGTCGGGGTAGAATGCGTAACTTTAGCCAGATAATGTCTAAATAAGATGCTAGTTCATTCATAAGCAGTCGAGTTGTGTCTGTCTGTGAATGGGATGAACGAGCTACAAACAGACTCAGTTGGTGTGCACCCCGCCCGACTACACCATGTTGTAACGCATCCCTAGTAGGATCGAAGTACGGTAATTCCGTTTGTAGTACGTCCATCTCATTTTAAGTATGTTGTCACTCCATCTAATTGCAGAACGGGATGGCTGCCAGAAAATGTTGATCAGGTTCGAATTTCTGGAGCACCCTTCCATCCTAGCCCATCCATGCAGTTTGTAAAAAGCCTGTAAAAAGTTGCTACTATGTACATTCTGTTCGCACACAGTTTGAGCCTGTTCTGCAACATTTTCAAGAACATAGTGAGAACTACTTTGGTGTGATGGAGGTGTTAGATGTTGCTAGGACATAAAACAACAAACAAACAAAATCCAGAAGCAGCTGCCACTCAGATACTACATGATTCCAGATTAATTTGATTAATTTGTTTGTAAAGAGAATGCGTAGTTTCATTTTGATTTTAACTCTTTGCTTTATCAGCAATTTTACCTACATTTCCAGGTCGAATGTAAAGTTAAATCCATCGTCGTCATTCCCTGCTCCAACTTTACATCGAGAGATTATAGACTACAATATAGTATTCTAATTAGAATCTGCATAAATTCAATGTACCATCAGCGAAATGGTACTAGTACCATTAGCAGGGATATCTAGCATATCTCGTAGATTACCAACAAGGCCCTGTTTGGTGTTAGACCGTTTTGTTTGTTGGGGCTTTTCATACTACCAACATGTAAGGTCGTATCATGATCGGTACCAACCTGTGACAGTGCACATTCTTAGCAACGTCCTTATATTGCTGCCCGACTGAGAAACCAGGCCATTGACATCACAACCAGATATCCTGCTCAGTCACATTAGCCTGATACTGAGCAAACCTGTCCTCTCCCTATCCTATCAATGCTGAATGCCAGGCGAGGCGGCAACAAGTGTCAATTTGGTAAGTCATTGCGTTGACTCGAGTTGGAGTTTGGACTCACGCCCGCCGACGACTGGAAGCGAAAGCCAGCGCTCTTACTTCTTAGCGATTCGGCCATCCCATTGGCATTGGCGTAATAAATGATAGGATTAGCAACAGCCACCCTAGGGAAATCTGTTTGAGCATCAGGATTGGCAGCCACGTCTCAACGCGATATAGAGACAGCGAAGACAGTCAGTGTCAGGAAATGCAAAACAGGCCACACGCACCACACGCAGCCAATGTCATCAGGAGGAGACCAACATATAAACCCAACCCCGCATTGACAGCGGCACCTAAATGATGGAAGTGCAATAGAACAATCCAAGCAATTATCTGTGGGAGGCACCAGGTGCGGTGGCAGAATCGGTAGAGCGCATGCCTCCCATGCGGGGTATCAGGAGTTCAATAGCCAGTCGAGTCAAACCATTGACTTACAAAATGACTTACAAAATTGATACTTGTCTCTTCCTAGCGTGGCACTCGGCATTATTAGGATAGGACAAGGACTGGTTAGCATAGTGTCTGGATAATGTGACTGAATGGGATATCGGGTCATGGTGCTGGCAGCCTGATTTCCCAGTGGGGCAGCACTATAAAGTCACCACGAGGGTGTACTGTCACAAGTTGGTAGCCGATCTGATCCTGATATGACCTTAGATGTTGCAAGGATGTAAAGCTCCAACAAGGAACCATCTATGGGCGGTGCAGACGAACATTCCTGACGATTTGTTAGTTTTATGAGAGAGAGGAGGATCTCATAAAACACTTATATGGCGCAAAAAGACCCGAGCCGAGGTAGAGGCAAACGGGTAAGTGAGGATCTCAGGAAATCAGTCATGAGTGTAATTAAGCAGAATAGTCGCCATTAACAATAATGGAAACACACTAACCAGTGGAAGGCAAGAAAGTAGGAAAAGGCTTGGGGAGGACTGGACAAAGCGCTGGCTGATGCACACACAAGATAAACTGATGTTTATTTGTTTATTCAAAAGATGGTTGCTTGTTGGTGTATTACGTCCTGGCAACATCTAAGTTCACATCAGGGCGGGTACTAACTTAGTTACACTTTGATTGTGGAATAATAATAAAACAAAGTCCAAACACATACAAATATGAGTAGTGCAGAAAGTTACAAGCGGCTCATGGGATTCGAACCCAGGGTTCAAACCCTGGCAGAATCAAACCAATGACTTAAGCAGTTATACCTGTTGACATTATTATAATTGTGAGTTTTTTAACTTCATTAAGGCCCTGTCACATTACGACATATGGCGGTGGCGTATGCGTAATGTGGCGCAATAATTTGGAAATCGTTATAGGTCCAGATAAGTCGACCTTTTTGCACTGCCGGAGGTCCCAGTGAATTATGAAGCATATGCGTAGCCTATGTCTAATCTATGTCTAACCTATGCCTAACCTATGCCTAACCTATGCCTAACCTCTGCCTAACCTATGCCTAACCTATGCCTAACCTATGCCTAACCTATGCCAAGCGTATGAGGATCTATATGCCCCGTAGTGGGATGTTTGTTGACGGTTACAGGTGAGAGGTCTAGCATATGAATAACCTACGCTGATGTATGGCCACTGTATGAGTAACCTCTGCCGGCATACGTCCAGCTTACGCCCAGCATATGTGAACCATATGAGCCACACGATGGCATAGGTTTAACATTTTGAACATGCACAAAATTATTTTTGGTGGCTCGACCTATGCCGACCTATGCCGACCTATGAAGAGCATATACAACCTATGCCCAACCTATGCGTAACCTATGCATAACCTATGATGGTGTATGGTCAAAAACCGCACACGCTGGCATACACTAATACCATAGGTCGTAGTGTTACAGGCCGTTAAGTGTTTTTTGACACATATTTGATGGTATGAATTTAGATTCTGTGCAAAAGCGATGGTTAAATATAAATGGACAGAGTGCAAGTTTAACACATCCCGTCCTGAATATGGCCTTTAAATGGTTGCTTGGTTGTTGGAGTTTTGCGTCCTAGTAACATAGTGATATCAGGACGGGTACCACTTGTGACAGTGTGCACTCATGGAAACTATATAGTGCTGCCCTACTGGGAAATCAGGCCACCAGCACCATTACTCGATATCCCACTCAGTCACATTATCCTGACACTAAGCTAACCAGTCCTTGCCCTATCCTATTAATGCCGAGCTCCAGGCTAGGAAGCAATAAGTGTCAATGGTATAAGTCATTGGCTTGACTCGACCGGGAACCGAACTCCCGATCTCCACCCTTTAATTAAAACTGCTAATACTTATTGTCAAATATATTCTCAAGAGCACTCTCATATATTTGTTTATAAAAAAAAATATTGCAGGAATTCAAAACCATCTGATGTTGCAAACATACTTGGATTACTTCACATAACAGCACACCATATGGTGGTTTTCATTTGTATCGCATTTAAATCGAAAGGAAACGTGTAATAATCCATGAGAGGAGAAATGGGAAAGCACTTAGTTTAACATCATGGCGATAGTTATACTCAATACAGGCATAAAACACATCAAGATGACCCTGACGAGAGTATCGCTCTCTAAATTATAATTGATATAGGCACACTCTCCACTCGCCTTCCCCCATTTTACCTCAAAGATGGCAATTTATTCTCAGCAAGAAATTTGATTTGCTGTTTCCTAGAAACGGCCATACTTAAAACGATGAGGGATGATAGGTGTAGAGAGAGAGAGAGTGGAATGTGGGTGTGAGTGTGGGTGTGGGTATGTGGGCTGTTGGGAGAGTGGGTTATGGGTGGGTAGGTGTCAGAAGAGTGGAGCGTGGGTGTGTGTGGTGTATGAAGAGTGGAGTGTGGGTGGGTGGGGTTATGTTTGTTTGTTGTGGTTTTACGTCCTAGCAACATCTAAGGTCATATCAGGATGGGTACCGACTTGTGACAGTGCGCGCTCATGACAACTTTATAGTGCTGCCCCACTGGAAGACCAGGCCGGCAGCACCATGACCTGATACCCCACTCAGTCACATTATCCTGACACTGAGTCAACCAGTCCTTGTCCTATCCTAATAATGCTGAGTGCCAGGCTAGGAAGCGACAAGTATCAATTTTTAAGTCATTGGTTTGACATATGGGGTTAGAAAGAGGGGGGTGTGGGGGTGTATGGATTAGGGAGAGTGTGTCGTGGTTGTGGGTGGTGTGAAGACAGTGGGGTGTGGGTGTGTAGTGAGAGTGAGGTGTGGGTGTGTAGGGAGAGTGAGGTGTGGGTGTGTCGGGTGCGGAGAGAGTTATGTGTGCATGTGTGCGTGTGTGGTGTAAGGAGCATAGGGTGTGGGTGTAAGGAAAGTCGAGTGTGGGTATGTGGGGGTAGGGAGAGGGGTGTAGGTGTTTGGGACACGAGGAGGTAGCTTTCTTGATAGGAGGCTGTGACAAAATTACTCCGGGATGCTTTTTTGCTATTGCTGTTCTTTTTTTCTTCTCTCTTCTCTCCTGCCCTCTTTCCACATTGACACTTCCCGGCCCGGCACGCACGCGCCCCCGTGGACCCTTTGAAACCGGCACTCGGCCACGGGAAAACTGGGGTTAATTGTGACAAGCGAAGCCTGCGCTGAACAGTAATGGAAGGTGGGCCTGGGCAGAATGGACAAACATATCAGCAATAGGAAATGCCTGTGTGCTGATGGAGTTCGGCGGATTTGTTAAACAATTCGGGGCCGATGCATTCTGAACACAGCCTCAAATCGACAACAACAACACAGGGAGTGTGTGGGGTTTGGGAGGGGAGAGGGGAAGGGGGAAGGGGGGGGGGAGGATATGATGGGGGAGGGTGGAAGGAAGGGCAATTCGGGGACGATGCCTATTTAATATTGCCTCAAATCGGGAATAACAACACAGTGTGTGTGGGAGAGGGGATATTGGGGGCGGGTAGAATGCGAGGGGAAGGGGGGAATGTGAGGGGAATGGGGGAATGCGAGGGGGAGGGGGGAATGTGAGGGGAAGGGGGTAATGTGAGGGGAAGGGGGGAATGTGAGGGGAATGGAGTAATGTGTGGGGAAGGGGGGAATGTGAGGGGAAGGGGGAATGTGAGGGGAATGGGGTAATGTGTGGGGAATGGGGTAATGTCAGGGGAAGGGGGGAATGTGAGGGGAAGGGGGGAATGTGAGGGGAAGGAGGGATGTGAGGGGAAGGGGGCGGGGGAGCTTGCACAGGGTTAGAGGCAACAACACAGTGTGTGTGGGATGGGAATAGGAAGGGGGAGAAGGTGGGGATAGGGAGGTGAAAGAGTGGGGAGAAAGAAGAGAAAGAGGAGCAGGGTGGGGAGAGAGGGGTGGAGAGAGGGGGGAAGAGGGGGGGAGGGAGGGGTAAGAGGGAGAGGAATGAGGTATGGGAGATGGAGGGGAGAGGGAGCTGGACAGGGATGGGAGAGGGGGGAAGGGAGATGAAGAGGGAGGGGGATGTGGGAGGGGAAATGGGTGGGTGGGTGAGGGAGGAAAGGGGATTCTGAGGGGTGGGAGGGAGGGGAAAGAATCAGGGGCAGAGGCGGATGGGATATGGGGTGAAGTGAATAAGAGGAATGTGAAGATAAAAGGGGAGGGGGATGATGAAGGGAGGAGGGAAAGGGGATGTCGGGGTGGGACTAGGGTGATGGGAGAGGTGGGGAAGAGCCGGAAGGGGAGGTGGAGGAGGAGGGGAGGTGGAGGAGGAGGGGAAATGCAGTCCACTGGGGGGTTAGGCGTCTATCTAAACTGAATCCGCTAGGTGGCAGCACTGAGCGGGATGAGGCTTGTTCATTGATATTAGGGATTAAACTGTCATCATAAAGTGTACCGGGGCCTAACAGGCTGCAGTACGCTTAAAGTAGTACAATCCGATGGTTGTGAGCTTAAAGTAGCACAATCCGATGGTTGTGAGTTTCTGCTAGTTTTTGTGATAAATACATTATGTTTATCATTATAATATATGTTATTTTCGTTTGAAGTAACTTTTATTTCAAATGGCTAACTTTGCAGATATTTGGAGTGAAAACTGGAGAAATTAATTTTGGCAAGCATGTCAAAACTTTGATACCATGGGATTCAGCAATACTTAATATATTGGCTCAGTAATCCCCTCACACCCACACCCACACCCACACCCACACCCACACCCACACCCATACCCCCACCCACACCCCACTCACCCCACCCCCACCTTCCCCATGCTACTGCAGGTATTCCAATACCTCACGGAGTTTGATGCCCCTGCCCTGCAGAGTTGTAAACCACTGCCTTGTGGTACAGGTTCTTGACAGAACCGAAGGCTAAGGGAGCAAACCCTAAACAGAAAACCATGTCACTGTAGCATCATCAAGGGCGGTTGATGTATGGAACTCCCAACATCTACCGACCAGCCACTGCAGGGACAAATGGTTCTGCGCCTGTCTGGACATGTTTGAGCCAGTGTGAGACCTTTATTAGCTCCCCAAGAGAGTGCCACTGGTAACTTGCAAAAGCCAGCAGCACTTCAACACTTTTGCAGGCAGCTTTCATGAAATGTCTGATATACATTAAGACTGACTCATGGACATCACTCTCACAGCAGAGAGCTAAATGGAGAGCGACAGTCAAGTAATGAAAGCAGTCTTTGTCGCATCGCGACCGACAGCATGATGATGATGATGAATCCCCTTATCTATCCATCATTTGCTGCTGTTGTATCCGGAGGTAGACACATTTCAGAATTGTATCAAAGTATAAAGATTTGTCTGTAAAGAAGAAGAAAGTAAAAATATTCTGTAGTGTATCACTACGCTCCCCCTCCCCATCTGAGCTAAGGTTAAAGCTGCATAGTCTGATGAAATATCAAATTTTCCAAACCAAACTAATTATCTAGATTTGATGTTACATATCTAACTTAGATACTGAAGCACTTATTAAGCATTTGTTTCTGCGTCGAAGGTAATACCGAGTCAATTTAACAGAATCTGTTATTGCAGAAGTCTATGGTGCCCGAGTTTTGGCAGGCATGCCAAAACTAATTTTCCATGTTTGCACTCAAAATATCTCAAAGGTTTACCATTAAAAATTAAAGTAACTTTGAATTAATGTTAAGTAGATGCTAGTGATCGATCTAATATTTTTATCTCAGAAAAAATTTAGAAATTAAAAACCATCGGACTATGCAACTTTAAAGAAAAGCTGAAAGTAGTCCCATTACAACAAAAATATTCTGCCAGCTACATGGGGCTTCTATAACGGTAGGTTACAGTAATACCGTCAAAGAAAGTCTAGCATACTGTAGTGGTCAGCACTGACCTCTCAGGCAAGTAACCACATAGACATGTAGGCGTGGGGAGTGTGTTGATATCAGGGAGCCTAGGTGGTGTAATGGTTAGCACACTGGCCTGGAATGCAAAGAGATGTGGGTTCGAGTCCCGCTCTAGGCGCAATATTTCCCATTTTCATCACCCCCATGACAATACCATACAAAATAATGACATTGTCGGAAAGTCGTCAACAATTCGAATTTTTAACCAAAAGGTTTTGAACACGCCCAAAGTCAAAATAGAAAGAAAAGCACTACCTGACAGTGCACCAGCCGAGCACTTCTACCAACGAGTTCTACAGTCGCTTCGACACCAAGTGTAACAAATTGTTGTGGTCACCATTTTTGTAGAGTTGGCACCGGGATATGTGGCTGTGCAAGTAGATTGTAGTGAAATCCCATACAGACAAGAAGAAAGAGAAAGTAAGAGTGAAGAGAGTAAGGGAAGGCAAGCCTTCTATCTTTATTTGTATAGGGCATAGGTTCCCTGGTAGGCACATAGGACTATACAACTTTAACAGAATGAATAGACATATTTTATCATCTTTATTCTCAGAACAGTGACATTCTGAGTTGGAGAGATAACCTGCATAATAAAACCCAAGGGCTTAGTACTGCCCGTCTAGGAAATAAATAAGTTGTTGAATTCATAAACAAAGCTGGCCCCTTTAAATAAACAATGCCATTAAACGTGGGGCGACCATAGTGGTTTAATGGTATAAAAAGAGTAATTAGTTCTCATGCAAGTGTAATATTTTCCGATATATGAGATATGGGATATGGAGAACTCTGCTATAATAAACTGCAACTTGTCTATAAAATGGTAAATATTATGTAAAACCAAAGGCATATAGGGTATATGTGGAGTTGGTAATCCATTACTCATAAAAGATAGAACTTGTATATTAATATAGTATAGAGAGAGGGTCACTTCTTGACCTGTGAGAGAGGGTCACTTCTTGACATGTGGGACAGTCTCTGGGAAGTTGCCTCACATACCCCCTCCCCTCCAAGAGTTATTTATGGATCACTGCACCAGATACAACAGGGCACTGTAGCCAGATCTAACCATGCCTTGGCAACAAGGATATTGAACCATCATTGGTGGATAGAGGAATGCTTGTTAGGGATTGGAAGACTGGATCATGTGATCACCACCATCTTGATCTTGAAACTATAAATACAATAAATGAGAGAGTCTCACTCTCCTACCTTTCACTCTTTATCTACTTTCCTTCCTTGCCTGTAGTGATTTCTTATTAGCCTATCTACGCCACTCAAACCGCCAGCCGTCGACTTTGCAAAAGGTTCACATGAACGTAGGTCGGTGTGTAGCAAATCTGTACAACAGCACACACACACATATTTCCAATCGAAAAGTAAGAACAGGAAACTTGCTGTTTAATGGAAATTTCTTTTTGAGAATCCATATAGGTATTGTTTGCAGTTAACTAGTGGATGTTTGGGCGTGGAGCAAGGCTTTTTGTTTGGTGTTGTTTTATGTCCTAGCAACATTTAAGGTCATATCATCTAATGTCATATCAGGATGGATACAGACTTGTGGCAGTTCACACTCATGGTGACTTTATAGTACTGCCCGATTGGGAGACTGGGCCACCGGGAGCATGACCTGATATCTCACTCAGTCGCATTTTCCTGACACTGAGCTAACCGGTCCTTGCCCTGTCCTATTAATGCTGAGCACCAAGCCAGGAAGCGACAAGTATAAATTTGTTAAGTCAATAGTTTGAGTAGATGGAAATTGAACTCCCCACCTTCCGCATGGGAAGTCTGCACTCTACCGATTCGGTCACCACATCCGGTACTTGTCTGAATGTTCTTGAGAGCTTTATCCTGGTGGGGAACACGTTTCAAGGGGAGGCTGGTGGGTGAATAAACCACCTTATGTATACAAGTCAGACTGTACACAATGCACAATGCACAAGGAGGAGAATGGTAGCATCTGTGTTGGACATTTAAATCCTGCAAATCCCCGATAGAGGGGATGCCTGTCGAGAACCAAACTTCTCATTGACTGACTGGCTGCCTGGCTGGCATTCTGGCTACCCAGACCTCCAACAAATAAAGAAGGACAAAAACAAACTGATGTTGATCCGGATAGTCTGGAATTACCTTTGTCCTTGTTGGATCACATTGCTAAACTGGTGCTATCTGATCACGTTGCTAAACTGGTTCTATGTAGGCTCAGATGCAGAAGAGGAACAGACTTAACAACTCTGTCTGTCGGACAGCATTGTGCTTCTACATTCGAAACCTGATCGGATTCCCTCAACTTCTTCATCAGACGTGGTGGGCATATTGGTACTCGTAGACTGCAGGCCTCCCAACGCGGAAGGTTGGGAGTTTAATTCAACGTCGAGTCAAACGAATGACTTACACAAATTTATACTTGTCGCTACCTAGCCTGCTGGTTGGCATTACCTAGGATAGGGCAAGGGCTGCTTAGCTCAGAATCAGGATAATGTGGTTGAGCAGGACATTGGGTCATGGTGCTGGTGGTTTTGTATCCCAGTGGGGCAGGGCTTTAAAGTGGCCATGACTGTGCACTGTCGCAAGTCGATACCTGTCCTGACATGACCTTGGATGTTGCCCGGATGTAACATTCCAACAAACAAATAGAAACTTCCTCCGTTAGTGGAACTGACAGTCGAACACATTTCGCTGAATTGTGCAGATTTAATGCGTCTGCACCAACAATTTTAATGATGTAATAACATTCGCCATTGTCTTTTTATGGATGTAAAATGAGAACAAATTGTTAGCGGTCCAGACAACAGCACTGTCTGAAATTGTGTAACTTGTTTAATTATAATTTTGCATTTGAAATCAAATTTCACTATATTCTGATACAAGTTTGACAATTAATTGTCAATTCTGTGTTGAAAGCCTTATGATTAAATGTGAGGAATATTGTGATGATATTATTCGTAAACAGTTCTCACGGTGAGCTCTTATTGCTGGTATGGCTTAGAATCACCATCTCTCATTTGCTTATTTAGTGTAAGTTTATTCACTTTTTTTGTTTAATTTCGTGGGCATGTATTAACGGGTTGGAACATCAGGGGAGGATATCAAGTGTGTCCTTCCGATGTGAATCGATATCATCGGTAAATGCTTAGAATCCCACTCTTCGGAATTCACCATTTCCTTCCGATATGAATGTGTCACAGAGGGTTTTCTTTGGTTTATTTTGTTGTATTACCTTAATTAATTATGCAAGGGAACATTTCAATCGCAGACAATTTGTCTTCCTCATTCCACTGTTCCTTTCCTTATCCTAGCAATTCCAAATACCAGGCTAGGGAGCGACATGTATCCAGTTTTAATTCATTGCTTTGACTCAGCCAGGATTAGAACCCCCACGACCTTCCAGAAACCGTTACTCAATGTATTCAGCCACCGTCTCTTGTTTCGTGCTTGGAATTAGAATAATCTGATAACAGAGAATCTCAACTGTGTCAAGCTTGTGTTGGGTAACACGCACACAAACTGAAACTTAATTAGAACCGTCAGCATGACTTGCATTCACAATGGAGGTGCTACTCAAGTGACAATACCACAGAGCATAGAGGACCGACTGTTGTACAGTATCGATCCAGAAAACTACTCTTCTCCAATGTTGCGATGCAGTCTGCCATTCCCTCTGTCAGTTTGATTCCCTCCTGTAGATGGTCTGCTCTGACAGCATTGCACATCACTTGTACCCCAGTCTACTAAGAGCCCTGGCTGGCTTCCCATGCAAAATGATACATGGGTTTGAACCCTGACTCAGTCAATTTAATAACTGAGCGCAGGAATCGAGCCCACATCTATTGCTTTCCGGGCCAGTGTGCTAACCATTAAACCACCGAGGTTATCTGATGTCACCAGCCTACCCGTGCCTACCTGTCTATGTGGCTTCTGGCCTGAAAGGTCAGTGCAGACTATTACAGGCTGATCCTTGTGACACTATGACCAAGTCAGCGTGATGATTGTCCCACAATGTCCCATGTCAGGCTGATGTCTGTGGTACTGTGTTCTTGTCAGGGTGATGCTTGTGGCACTGTGGCCATGAGGGGTTAAATCCTATCACACTGTGGACCTGACCTGAAGATGCATATGACACTGGTCCCAATTCAGGCTGGTGTCTGTGGCACTGCGTGTATGGCAGGTTGATGCCTTTGGCAGTGTGCCCATATGAGGTTGATGCTTGTCCCATTGTGCCCATGTCAGACTGAGGCCTATTTCACTGTACCCATGTCAGGCTGAGGTTTTAGTGATATATGCCAATATGAGGCTGAGCTTTAGCGATAAGTTAATATCAGGCTGAGCTTGTAGCAATATGCCAATATCAAGCTGAGCCTTTAGTGATAAGTCAATATCAAGATGAGCTTTTAGCAATATGTCAATGTCTAATTGAGCTTTTAACAATGTGCCAATGGCATGCTGAACTTTTAGCGATATGCCATCAAGCTGAGCTTTTAGCAATATGTCAATGTCATGCTGAACTTTTAGCAGTATGCCAATGTCAAGCTGAGCTTATAGCAATATGTCAATGGCATGCTGTACTTTTAGCGATATGCCAATGTCAAGCTGAGCATTTAGCTATATGTCTATGTCAAGCTGAGCTTTTACCGATATGCCAATGTCAGACTGAACTCTTAGGAATATCCCAATGTCAGGCCCTAGCACTTAGCACTCATTCATTTCCATGTATGGTACAGCTGGAGAGCTTGCCACTGTCCAGTAGAGGCACCCTGCTGCGGAACCAAAACCTCCTGAAGCTAAGAAGAGACCAACTACTGCTGAGCGCTTCTTTGATGGCCTCCCATCAGACTACTGGAGGCGGGCTGTGTCCCGCTGGTCCCCGGAGACTCTCCGCCTGGTACCCAGCCCACAAACCATGCTCACCACACACATACAGCGACTGTCATGAGTGGCTGGCGGGCATAATACCAGCGCGGGCACTTAGTAGGTCGGGCCGGCTGTAGCCCGGGCGGGTGGGGGATGTGGGTGTGGGGGGTGGGTGTGGGGGGGAAGAGGAAGGGGAAAACAGCCCCGAGTCGATCTGAGCAGTTCTTTACGCGTTCATTATCAGCCCCTCTCCACGTAGCGTTTGATGAGGCCTCTCGGGGGCATCTACCATCAGCTCTGAGTAACTCCGAGCAGTTCAGAGGAGTCTGGGCAGCTCTGAGCATGTCTTAGCAGCTCTGTTGAAGCAGCTTTGAGCAACAAGGTTATACAGCTCTGAACAGTTCGGTTAAGACGTTCACAACCGCACCCATCATCAGCTCTGGCGAGCGCCGCTGGATATCTCTTAGCAGGTCTGGGGAGATCTGAGCAGCTCTGAGCGCCTCTGAGTATCTATGAGTAGAAATGAGTAGCTCTGAGCAGAAATGAGTAGATTTGAGCAGCTCGGAGCACATAGGAGCAGTTTTGAGCAGATCTGAGCTACACAGCTGACAATCCATGAGCAGCACAGGTGAGAAGGACTGAACAGCTCAGAGTACCCCTACTGAGCAGGTCGGAGGAGCGGAACCGCTTGCGATCACTTTGCAACCACAAAAAAAGGGGTTGGTCGCAAACATGTCACAAGGGGTCACAGAATGGTCTTCAGTTGACACGGACCTTCTTTCCGACCCTTCTTGGTCACAAGGAGGTTGCAGCTACTGCAATAACATCTTCCTTGTGCCGAAAATGGTTGCCTGGAGGTCGGCGACTATTGCTTTGGTCGCAAGGATGTCGCTACCGAATGTGGGTTATTTGGTCCAAAATGGTCGCAAAGCGTCACTCTGATTTTAGAATGCTGAAGTTGTGATATCACAATGTGCGTTATGTCCATTTAGCTTTTAAACCGTCTTTGTCATGGGAGTTGTGTATGTTCCACACTGGGACGGTCGCTGCACGCATTAGTAAGGGAATGACCGCTAGAGGGGAGGAGGGAGGGTGGTCTCGGACGAAGGTGAGGTATTTTGTTTTGTTATATAGTATAGTATAGATGACCTTTGACTTAAGGTATGCATAATCTGATAGTTTTGAGATCCTGCCATCTATTGTGTATGAATACACTAGTTTGATGATTAGGATCTACTTTACTTTTAGAATGACGTCACTTTAGGTTAAAGGGTTAACCTTGGAGATATTTAAATTAAAAATATGCTAAATTTCCTTTAGTGTGCAAAGCACAATGGTGGACAGCTGTAGTCTTCAACACTGACAAGTTATATTAAAGTACCCTAGTTCGTTGGTTTTCAGGTTTTTTTCATATTTTAAATAAATATATCACGTTGATGGTTTATTATCTACTCTACTTTATATTTGAGTAATTGTGATTGCAAATGGCTAACTTTGAAGATATTGTCAGTGAAGTTACGCAAATTAATGTCAGAAAGCACACTCACACTTCTATGGTTGGAAACAACTTCTGACCCTGATTCCGGTATCGACAGGGTCATGTGATGAATTTATCTACTAATGAACTGAGTGGCATGACACTTTGAATCGAGGAAAGTCAAAGGAGAGGACCATGAGACTCGCCTAGCTTTTAGCAGTTTCTTTGCTGTACAACCTCCTGAAAATAGTTGGACCAAAGACATTCTCATAGATTCACTTCTTATTCTTTTTATGAAGCCTCAAATCATTAATCAGTGCATCACTCTCTAATTTGGGCCCGTGTTGGTAGATCGTGGGATCGTGGGTTCGAACCCTGGTCGAGTCAAACCAATGATTTAAAAAAATTGATACTTGTCGTTTCCTAGCCAGGCGCTCGCCATTATTAGGATAGGGCAAGGACTGGTTAGCTCAGTGTCAGGATAGTGTGACTGAGTGGGATATCAGGTCATGATGCTCTTGGCCTGGTCTCCCAGTGGGGCAGCACTATAAAGTCGCCATGAGTGCGCACTGTCACAAGTCGGTACCCATCCTGATATGGCCTTAGATATTGCTCGGAAGTAAATCAACAACAAACAAACTCTAATAAGTATCTATATTACGGAATGACCAGATGAGTTGGCCGCGCACCTCCCATTTTCGTAGATCGTGGGATTTGAACCCCCAAGGTCGAATCAAACCAATGGGTTAAGAATTGATACTTGTCGCTAAATACCCTGCTGTTCGGCATTACTAGGATATGACAAGGAGTAGGGGAATGAAGAAAACCAATTGTCCATGATTGAAAAGTCACTGATGTACCCGCTTCCGACATTTTTGTTAGTTTTATATATAAAATGGCAAATCTAAGCAAGTGTTTTGATTTTGAAAATATAAAGGTTTCCTCAGACAAGGCAACTATAAATCAGATTATGCAGACTATGCATTGACGTAGTGCCCCCTTAAATGTTCTCTGTGGCAGAGTGGTTAGAGTGACTGACATTTTTCTAGGTCGGACTCCTAATCTGAAGGTTGATGGTTCTATTCCCTGTGCCCCCCTACCTCTGCCAGTTTGGATTTCCACCACTGTGTATAACTTACAGCGTCATCAAAGGCCAGTTGCTCTCATACCATATCTATGTGGTGTGGGAGGTTAAAAATCCCTTGGGTCAGTAAAAGTGTAGGCTCGGGCTTTCTATCGACAAACTGTCTAATGGTGAAAACAAGTCTATTCAGACTTATCCATGATAGGCATTATAAATCTTCAAGAAAAAAAAAAAATGTCTAATAAGGGCACTGCAATCAAAGTAGGTCATCCTGGATCAAATCTATGTCACTGCTTCAGTTTTCAAATTTCACTCCTTTCATACTGAGAATAGCATTCATCAGCAAAACATTGGCAACGTGATAATAGCCTTTTCCCAGCCAGACACAGCCCAGGGGAGTTCACAAGCCGTGTGAGAGCAATCCGGTGAACACAATCCGACTTTCCTCTGTAGCACCATCTGGAGGAACCCTGCTGAGTAGAATATATATTGCCTCCCATATTGCCTTACCTCCTCCCCCCCGACACACTTTTCTGGAAATCACTGTGGCTGACATCGATTAATCACCTCGGATCATCCCAACCATTTGTTGTTCTCCATGCGCAGATCATATAAACTCGGGTCACATAAACGAATGCAGACCAGAAGCCAAATAAAAGCTCATGAGAGAAGCACGCTGGACATGACTACCAAGGTCTGGAATGCCCAAACGGTAAAGGAATGACAAATTCCTAAAGACTTACCAAAAATATCTGTGCAAAATAAGGCTAGGAAACCCCCACTAAGCTGCACTGCAAAGGAGCATGTGATATGTCATGGCCAACCAGCGGGACGCCCAATGGAAGCTAACCATGCCAAAAGTAGCTAGATAACACACCACACAGCTACATACAAGCCTATGATATGTAAATAGGAGTAGGCTAGTCTAGTAATAAGAGTACAACAAAATAAAATAATACATATATGCCAAGAAAATTTTAAAAAACTAACATAGGCTACTAACCATACCAACCAATTATATATCTGCTCCTGAAATGCAGGCAATCATATACCTTATCAGCAGCTACTGTGTGGTAAGATAACACCAACACTACAACTGGCCAGCATTGAAAACAAACCTGGGTACCCGGGCGTATATGCTATGGACAGTATAAATACAGCCTCAATAAATAAATAAATAAATAAATTTAAACTTTGCGCAGAAAAGAATGCTTGGTTTAGACATGCACTGGCATGTACTTACACGTGTAGTGTACCTGCAGATAAATCAGCATAGGATCTGTAGTGTACCTGCAGATAAATAAAGCACTAAAACGTGTAGCAGTACAGACTGACACTACAGGTACCAGCACAAATGTGGCCTTATTGCTCCTGATGCCCCCAGCCAAGACATTGGGCATCAGAGTCGGATCATGTTGCACACGGCCCATGTATTTTTAAGTAGATCTTGGGGTGTTCTATTTGAAATTCTGATGACTAGGATTATTTGGGTGGTCCGGACTATGATAACCGATGATGGCCAGTATTCGCCCTATAATGCAAACATTACATTGCAAACATTACACCCGTCCTGATATGACCTTTGATGTTGGTAGGACGTAAAACAACAACAATCAAACATTACAACATTCTCCATTTATCGCCCACTCGTCAATACGTCACTTCCGGATTCGTTTCTGGTCTAATGAAATCACTTCTGTCATTATTAATGGACGTAAAATCAGGGGATATCGTTGCTATCATCATATTTAAGATTCTCATGTCATAGTTAATATCTTGAGCGCGGTTGGAAATGTGAATGAGGTATGAAATTTGACCTGGGAAATGGTGTATATTTGTTACTTTTACCTAATGCAAAATAATGTGCTTTAAGTGTATGATCGGAATTTCAACTGTCTCCAAAGTTAACCCTTTACAATAAAAGTTATTTGTAACTCTAGCAAAGGAGATTGCAACATTCAACTTAATATATTTATGTAAAAATGACGGCACAAACTCAAATCCATAACCTTGCAGAACTGTAATGCTAAAGAAGTATATTCATCTATCATGCAGACTTTTGATGAAGCCTGAACCTTTATTCATTTAACTGCGACAAGCTTAATTAAATTATATATTGTGGGGTTCTCTGTTGTGGAGTGGTTAGAGTGTCTGACTTTTTTCTAGCTCAGACTCCTAATCTGAGGGTCGGCGGTTCGATTCCCCGTGCCCCCAGCTCTGCCAATTTGGATTTCCACTGCTGTGTGTAACTTACAGCGTCATCAAAGGCCGATTGCTCTCATACCATGTCTATGTGGTGTGGGAGGTTAAAAATCCCTTGGGTCGGTAAAAGTGTAGGCTCAGGCTTTCTATCGACCAGCAGTGGAATGAGGAAGACCAGTTGTCTAGGACTGAAATTTCCCCTGCTTAAACAACTAATGGACCAAACAAAAAAAAAAGAAACAAAAAAAAAGGAATCACACTATGATGTATTGCCCTCTTCTATAAGTCACCCCCTGGCTTCCACTATAAAGCAGACAATGCACTATCCTGCACCCCGTCCTGCTATGACAGTATATATTGCTAGGACGTAAACTTAGATGTTGACGAGGTAAAGAACTGACGAGGTAAAGCTTTCAAACATGAAAATATCAATTTAGACAAAAATATTGTAACGGTGCATTAAGTGTAACCGCTAAAATTGCATTTATGATTTAGGGTGGCAATTACCCGCCTCAGATTCTATCGACTGGGGGAGATGATATTAGTATCATTAGCGATATACTTCTCAGAGGATTCCCTCGCAGAGGGTTCGACT
The DNA here is from genome assembly GCA_030323885.1 of Branchipolynoe longqiensis. Classification (NCBI taxonomy): domain Eukaryota; kingdom Metazoa; phylum Annelida; class Polychaeta; order Phyllodocida; family Polynoidae; genus Branchipolynoe; species Branchipolynoe longqiensis. The sequence goes on from CM059188.1 coordinate 26,965,071, forward strand.
GTGGTTGCAGTAGCTCTTTGTTCTGGGCAGTTGTGATGCCAGACAGTCTTGCTTTACTGAAAAGGAATTTCTGTTTCATTCCCCTCAGCAGAGCTCAGCTTCACCCCCTCAGCAGAGCTCAGCTTCAGCCCCTCAGCAGAGCTAAGCTTCAGCCCCTTCATCCCCTCCCCTCACCTTCATCCCCTCCCCTCACCTTCATCCCCTCCCCTCACCTTCATCCCCTCCCCTCAGCTTCCTCCCCTCCCCTCACCTTCATCTGCTCCCCTCACCTTCATCCCCTCCCCTCACCTTCATCCCCTCCCCTCACCTTCATCCCCTCCCCTCACCTTCATCTCCTCCCCTCACCTTCATCCCCTCCCCTCCCTCAACCTTCATCCCCTCCCCTCCACCTCCATCCCCTCCCCTCACCTCCATCCCCTCCCCTCACCTTCATCCCCTCCCCTCACCTCCATCCCCTCCCCTCACCTTCATCCCCTCCCCTCAGCTTCATCCCCTCCCCTCACCTGCATCCCCTCCCCTCACCTTCATCCCCTCCCCTCACCTCCTCCCCTCCCCTCCCCTCCTCCCCTCCCCCACCTCCATCCCCTCCCCTCACCTCCATCCCCTCCCCCCCCTCCATCCCCTCCCCTCACCCTCCATCCCCTCCCCTCCACCTCCATCCCCTCCCCTCACCTTCCATCCCCTCCCCTCCCTCATCCCCTCCCCTCACCCTCCCCTCCCCTCACCTCCATCCCCTCCCCTCACCTCCATCCCCTCCCCTCACCTCCATCCCCTCCCCTCACCTCATCCCCTCCCCTCACCTCCATCCCCTCCCCTCACCTTCATCCCCTCCCCTCACCTCCATCCCCTCCCCTCACCTCCATCCCCTCCCCCACCTCCATCCCCTCCCCTCACCTTCATCCCCTCCCCTCAGCTACATCACGGCCCTTCAGCTTCATCCCCTACTGGCAGCTCCATCCCCTCCCATCCATCTGGTGAATGTCAAACTGTGCTATTGCTGAATGAATCGCGTGACTTTCATTCATTCATTCTGTGTGAATTCCCTACCCGCCCATGTATGACTAATTCAGTGTGTGGCGTTGATAGATCTTACTAGGCATGTAACGTTTACCGTTGTCAGTATACATATATATATAAATTGATCTCCTCTCAAGAGTGAATGGGAGCATATTTGAAGAACAATCAAAGGAGGTTCCTATACAATGTCCAGCGGTACAGTGAGTGACGGTTAAAGTGTGAAAGGGGGGGGGGGGGGGGGGGGGCGCCCCCACTGAGCTGAGGTAGGGGAGGCTGGAGTAGTAGATGACTATGAGAGGCTCCAACAGTCCCTGGGGCCGAGTAACCGATGAGGGAGAGGAGGAATATTCCGGGTTATTATACTCGTATAATTCTTATACAGCATATATTAATATATATACCAGCTTTAACCTGTGTTGTGCATAGGTTAACGCTAGGTTCCGCATCCATCCCTGGACCAATATTGTGTTGAACTGTCATTATTTATATGAAGGGTCCAGGTGCAAAACTCCGTAAAGACCAATCCAAAAATTGAGAAAAACATAGGAATCAAACCTTCAAAAAGTTTGTTTTGTTACCTTTGCATTGTTGTGTTCATTACTTCAGTCATTTCATCACAAGAAAGGCAGAATTAGTGAGAATTAAAATTACGTTCAGATAACAATCTTGTATTTTAATTCAATTTTTGGATTGGTGTTTACGGGGTTATGCGCCTGAAATCTTCATATATTCACGGCCTCTGACTATATTCAGAGACCACATGTATTATATGTTCATTTCCGGTATATATATGTTCATTTTTCATATATATTTATATTCCGGACTCGTGCATGGTGCCATTTCAATATAGTGCTGCTATCTAGTGGAATCCAGCTGTACCATTATGCAGTAAACCATATTGATGGTGCTATGCATAGGTGGAGTTAACAACACTTGCGGTTACATGACTCAAAATGGATGCCACTCTGGTCGAAATGATCATAGTTAGTAAAGACCATCTAAATTAACATAAAATGAAATGTGTACGGTAGGCACACAAAAAATGTTAGTAATAACCCATACATGGCGAAGCATCAGTGGAGTATGTTGATGCATGTTTGCAGCGCTGATTAACAGAGGAGTAGTGATGAGATCGACCCTAAGACTTAACCACTGGTATTATATATAAATATATATATATATAGAACTAACTGTGACTTCTGCTTCACTACTGTGCTTTATCTGTGTATGTAGTTTCTCTATACGTAGATGATTAATAGAATTAAGCAGAATATTAATAGCCAATTTCCACAAGTAGGTATTGTTACTAACTAAATATTACCCCTCATCAACATGGTTGATTTCTACTATTTTGGTTCCAAAGATATGTTAAAAATGAAAATGGCGTCCATCTTGGACGCCATCTTGAATTCCTGGGTTGGCTCAAGGACGATTTCCAGGGACTTTGTATATGATATTTGGCATACTTTTAGTTATCTTTCCTGAAATGTTCAGCTTGTTACCAATTTGTTCCAGGTTTGCGGCTTATTTATACCATTGCTCGTGGCCTATCGCCATAAAATAGAAAACTAGTCTCCAGCAGGGGCTGTTCGGGTGCTGCGGGGTCACGGTGTTGGTGTGGGTGTGGTGGGGGGTGGGTGGTGGGAGGTTGGAGGTAACCTTAGCATGAATAGAGTTTGTTTGTTGGGGTTTTACATTCTAGCAATATCTAAGGTCATATCAGGACAGATACCGATTTGTACCAGACTCACTAGTAGATTGCGTTATGGTTAGAGACCTTGTGTGATTTCAGCAGTAACAGGTATTATTAAAATGGCTCAGTAGTTTCCTTTATGTGGCAAGAAATGCTTAATAAGTACATTAGCATCAGCGTTGGATATGTAGAATCAAATCTAGATAATTGCTTAGGTTTTGGATATTTTATGTTTTCAGCGCCATATGCAGCTATAAAAGCAGACGACATTCACATGTACATACATTTGAATGTCTAGGAGCCAGTTACGTCACTGATTGAAAAATCACTGAAAAAAAACCAACGAATGGTATTCAGGATTAAAAAAACCTCGCTGAGTGAATTCTGTGCTCCAAAGTAGATAAAATGTAAATAAATAAACGACTTTATGGAGGTCCATCCAATATACATGTACTAAATGAGACAGTTGATATCAATTCTAGAAACCTTTTAATTTGATGGATGAGTCTAAGTCTTCAAGATGTGCTGATAAAACCCTTTGGAGGGGAAAGGTTGGTGTTTAGAAAGCTGGTGCATTTGAAGAGTAGTTAGGAATATTAATGACCAATTTTCACAAGTAGGTGATGTTACTAAATAAATCACTCGTTGACATGGCCATAGAATAGAAGAGGAGTTGTCGGTATGCGGGGCTTGTTGAGGCTTCAGGGTGTTGGGGTGGGTGTGGTGGGTTGGTGGGTTGGTTGGTTGGTTGGTGGAGTTGTTACGTCCTGGCAACATCTAAGGTCATATGAGGGTGGGTACCGACTTGCGACAGTGCACACTCATGGTGACTTTATAGTGCTGCCCCACTAGGAAATCATGCCACCAGAACCATGACCCGATATCCCACTCGGTCACATTATCCTGACACTGAGCTAACCAGTCCTTGCCCTATTGTATTGAGCGCCAAGCTAGGAAGCGACAAGTATCAATTTTGTAAGTCATTGCTTTGACTCAACCAGGAATCGAACTTCCAATCTCTCACACAAGAGGCATGCGCTCTACCGATTCGACCTACCAGTAGGGTTGGTGATGGTGATGGTGATGGTGGTGGTCGTGATGGTGATATTGGTGGTGGTGGTTGTGATGGTGGTGGTGGTGGTGATGGTGGTGATGGTGGTGGTGGTGGTGGTGATGGTGGTGGTGGTGATGATGATGGTGGTGGTGGTAGTGGTGGTGGTAATGGTGGTGGTGGTGGTGATGGTGGCGGTCGTAATGATGGTTATGGTGGTGGTGATGATGGGTGGTGGTGGTGATGATGATGATCATGGTGGTGGTTATGGTGGTGGTGATGGTGGGTGGTGGTGGTGGTGATGGTGGTTATGGTGGTGGTCATGGTGGGTGGTGGTGGTGGTCATGGTTATGGTGGTGGTGATGGTGGGTGGTGGTGGTGGTGGTGGTGGTGATGATGATGGTGGCGGTGTTGGTGGAACACCATCTGTGTGGGCTCTGCAGTATGTAAGCGCTTGTGTTCAGAGTGTGGATGGGGTGGGGTTAAGGCGGTTGCTTATCTGTTAGATCACATGCACAGTCACCCACCTCTAATGCATATAACAAGAAAGGACTGCAGTGTTCCTTCTTTCTTTTCTATCCCTTTCTTTTCAATCGTTGTTGTCACTGTTCAGCAAGTGCGTAATGTATTGATAACGCGGAGGACCCAATGGGCAATGGCGGGTCGTCCTGTCACACTGTCAGTTCAGGAGGCGGCGTCCATGAATGGGGTGAACGCTGATGGTGAAACAGATTTCAATTGGTGTGATAGTGTGAATGTGTGTGGCTGGAATGGAGGGGGAGGTGTGCGGATGGGTGTGTGGGTGTGTGGGTGTGTGGGAGTGTGGGAGTGTGGGTGTGTTAGGGACGGAGTAGAGGATGTGTGTTGTAAGGTCTGAGTGATGTGAGATCTGAGATAGGCATAATGCCGAGTCGGTGACAGCTGCCAGTGACAGTGACAGGAAGCGGTGCTGACAGCGGTAGTGACAGCTAGCGTGGCCGCTGAGAGTTGTTGACAGCGGGTGGCAGTTGGCAGTTGGCAGTTGACAGTTGACAGTAACTGTGAGCTGCCTCCCGTCACACCCAGGCTGGTTGCTGCCGGCACCTGCTGTGATCCTCCCCGCTGATTCCTAATCGGTAATCTCGTCTGCGCAGGTAGGGACCACCACTGGGTTCTCAAGTTGTTTCGGTTTTTCAAGGTGTGTTGAAAAACCAATATTATTTTCAGATAGAAACAAATAGGGATCAGTTGTCTCAGTTTATGACTTGTTTAGACTAGAATAGGGGGACCTAACAACATAAATCATTAGAATAGGTTGAAGTAGCTGTTCCCGTGAATAGAATGTCTATAATATTCAATTGAAATTACATTGAAATATAGGGATACCCTTATTTTGCATAGAATTGTGTGGTGTTCATATTGTGGACTAAAGTCATGTTTACTGGGGAACCATCATGGTCTGTTTGAATAAACAATTACCAGGACAGCACTATAAAGCACTATAAAGTTGCCATAAGTGTACACTGTCACAATTTGGTACCGTTCTGATATGACATTATATATTATCAGGGTGTAAATCCCCAACAAACAAATTGAACACCAGTGTACCGACATTTAATCAAGTTTGTATTCATATAAATAGAATTTTCTAACCGACAAAATTTCAAAATATAACAATTGATAATAATAATAATAATGTAAAATTTAGTATAACTCTTTCACGAACCGGATGCATTCTATGGCGGTACACAATAACACCGTCATATGACATATCTACAACTTGTTTAAGATAATTGAAGGGTAAAGAATTCAGGCATGGGCGTTCGTACCGACTCTGTTGGCAATCTTAGGACATTCGTAAGTGCAAGGTCGGCGGCAGAGATGTGATGTCTGTTCAAAGGTATGTACCGTATTTACCATAAAAAGTTAGTGATATTCTAATAATTTCACACGGTACTACTTGTGACATTTGGACAAGCAGAAGGCACCTCCTATATCAAAGGACCGTGTACACACAATAATGGAAGGGGAGCGGAGATGGGAAGGGGGAATGGGAAGGGGGAGGGAGGAACGGAAAGGGGGACGGGGTAGGGGGGAGGGGGATGGGTGAGAGGGTAAAGGGGAAGGGGTAAGGAGGTGGATGGGGAGGGAGACTCTAATACCTGCCGATGGTGATAATTTGTTTGTTTGTTGTATTATGTCCTGGCAACACCTAAGGTCATAGCAAGACGGGTGGTGGTTTGTGATTGTGTGCAGTCATGGCGGCTTTATAGTGCTGCCCCACTGGCACTATGGTCCAATAACCTACATGGTCATATTAACCTGACACCGTGCTGAACAGTCCTTGTCATATCCTATTATTAATACGATTAATGCCCAGCAACCAGGCTAGGTAGCGACAAGTATCAATGTCCACCAATTCCATCCATAACCCATCGGTTTGACTTGACTTGGATTCGTACTCCCCACCTTCCGCTGGGGAAGCCTGCGCCTCTAAATCTTAACCGATTCACCCAACGCGTCAGGGGCATCGGCTAAGTAGCTAATGGTGCTGTCTGTCACATTACGACGCTTCGCGCCAACGTACGTTGACTTGTGGGATTTTTTTGCGCTACGTCTGGATTTGTCAGTATGCGTTACGTGCGCGTTGGCGCGCGTTGGTATACGTTGATCTACGGCGACATTCGGCGGCGCTACAGGGGGTCGGCAAAGTTTTGTGCTTGCACAAAACTTTCGACGTACGACAACGCACGGGTGCCAACATTATGGCGACATTGAGATACGTTAGAGGTGTGTTGGAGGAACGTTGTTCTGACGTTGTCATACGTTGACTTTTTTTCCTGTGACGGCGAGCGTTCCATCAGTGCATCGGTAACGTACCACCGACATGTGATGATGTTGTTCTAACATTTGTATAATGTATGGCCGACGCGCTGTTGGCGTTTCTCCACCATGTCTCAACGTTTTGGACATGTTGGCCGCGCGTCTGCTGCTCGCTTAACATTGGCGGGCATTCTGCGAACGCTTTGTGAACGTTTAGCGAGCATATTGTCGGTGTTTTGGGTTTGAGTATATAAAGGGACACATCGGCCAGTCACTAGCGGAGCACGTTATGCGAATGCTATGAACACGCCGCCGCATGCGCGGGAGGCTCATTAGCCCCACTTTGCGCCCACCTTTTTTTGTTTGTTTTCTCATGCGTCGATATACGTTACCACAACGTCGGGCGCACGCTACCACTACATTGCGCTGACGTCAAAATTTTCCCACCGCGCCAAAAGGTTTGATGTGTATCGACGTAAAAAAGTGATTTTGCGCGTTGGCGGTGCGCCGGCGAGATACGTCGTAGTGTGACAGGACCATAAGTCAAGAACCAAGTATCTCATACATCGTTTGATCTGTGAGGGCGTGTCCGCCCTGAAAGTAATATAGTCCATTGTGAGTGGAGGGTGTCTGAGGTGTCTGCTGACTGACTGACTGTTCGGCTCAAGGTAACCCCCCAAAAAGGGCAAGGCGGCATTCAAACAGACCTGACAGGGGGGTGTCCATTCTAAGGCAGGGGCTCCTTCGTGGCGGGCGGGTAAGCCGAGTGAGTCGGAGGGCTTAGCCACAATCACATGTGAAGTCATGCCCCGCATTACACAGTCGGCTACATGCAGCAGCCGCACACACTTTCACATTGTCGTCTGCTCCGGTTAAAACGCCATTCCAATAGACCTTTTCCATTGTGAACTGCTACCCACACCCCATTAGTGGAAATCCTCTATGACTTTATGAGACCTTTTCGGAGCAGAGCATTCTACAAAGTTCTGCGTTAATTGTTTTGCAAATAGCATTAGCGGATTGCTTGGTGGTGAAAATCCTCTATTAGAGTTTTTCTGCAGAGCATGCTAGGAGCAGCGGAATGACGAGTACCCAACTTGTCTGTGATTGAAATTTCTCCCGCTTAATCAACGAATGCAACAACAATAAATGGGTATCCTTTGAAAAACCAAAGCTGATGTGTAGAATAGATTCTCTGCAGAGCAACAGTTACCGCTACATTTGAGGCAGTGTCGTCTTGCATTGCAAGTCTATTGGGGTCACGTGGTTAATATGGGCATATGAACACACACACCCCAGGTCGTCCTCTCCCCTACAGGTCCTCCCCTCCCCTCCTCACACAGGTCCTCCCCTCCCACCACAGGTCCTCCCCTCCCACCACAGGTCATCCCGTCCGCCACAGGTTCTCCCCTCCCCACCCCCAAAGGTCCTCCCCTCCCCCTCAGGTCTTCCCCTCCCAGCACATGTCCTCCCCACCCCTCCCGCACAGGTCCTCCCCTCCCCCAACAGGTCCTCCCCTCCCCCCACACCTCACCTCCGCCACAGGTCCTCTCTCTCCATTCCCCTCCACAGGTCCTCCCCTCCCTGACAGCTCCTCCCTTCCCCGACAGTCCTTCCCTCTCCCCACAGGTCTTCCCCTCTCCTCACACCACAGGTCATCCCACTTCCCCCACAGGTCCGCCCCTCCCCCCCTCCTCCCATAGCTTCTCCCCCTCCCTCCCCCCACAAATCCTTCCCCTCCCCCCACCAAGTCTTCCCCCCCCCCCAAAAGTCATCCACTCCCACCACAAGTCCTCTCCCTCCCCTCCCCCCACAGATCCTCACACCCCTACCGCCCGCCAACCCACACTTCCCCGCACCTCATGGGAGGTCGCTGTGTCACTAGCTGGAGATGCCGCAGAAACATTTACACCCAATATGGGTGTTGTGGGGGTGGGGGAGGGAGGGACCGGGGGAAGAGAGGGGGGGTGGAGAGCGGGGCGGACAAGTGGGGGTAGCCCCTTTGAGCGTCCTGCACCGGAAGCCGCCACTTGGGGGCGCCACATACCCACCCACTCACTCACTCTCCATCATCACACTAACCCACCCACCCATTCAGACGCCCTTACACACCCTCGCACATTCCCTCACACACCCTCTCACACATACACACCCGCGCAATACCTGGTAAGGACTCAACACCGTGGGTGGGGTATCGGGAAACAGCGTTTATTGTGTCGTCTGCTCCGAGATTAAAAGTCGTATGCGCGAAATAAAAGCGCCAAAAAATGGGAAAATTATAAAAATATTTATATACATATACAGCCACACACAATCCCCGTTCCGGCCTGCTCGTCTCTCGAATGTCCCAGTAAATAAAGATACGGTAATGTAATTTTAATATCGGCAGACGACATTAAAGCCCCGTTCACACCCACGAGACTTTAAGCCGAACTAGATAAGGCGAACTATAGAGGAGGCGAACTAGGCGTCCTGTCCACACATGCAGTACTTGGGGCGGTTTAAGGCGGAAATCAATATCTGCGCCATGAGCGAGTCCATACTAACCAGTGCCAGTTTCGGTTAGTCGACGTCGCCACCAGAGAGTGTGTGTTCGACCTAGATATGTATGGACTGAAGCCGTATTGTTTTGGAACGATCAAAAACTTCTGTTGGCCAGTGAAAAACCTAAAAATAAATCATGAAAAAAATATCTGTACACCTCTAGACCGGTTCATAGATCAAATTATATTATATATTATGACGTGATGCTTAATCAGCTTCAAGTAAACTCGCTACCGTCCACACAAGCAAGGTGGGCCGACTTAAGCTAGTTCGCTTCAATATATACTACCTCGCGACGTGGTTTACTTGAAGAAATAAAAGCGCCAAAAAATGGGAAAATTATAAAAATATTTATATACATATACAGCCACACCTTTCCGGCCTGCTCGTCTCTCGAATGTCCCAGTAAATAAAGATACGGTAATGTAATTTTAATATCGGCAGACGACATTAAAGCCCCGTTCACACCCACAACTTTAAGCCGAACTAGATAAGGCGAACTAGAGGAGGCGAACTAGGCGTCCTGTCCACACATGCAGTACTTGGGGCGGTTTAAGGCGGAAATCAATATCTGCGCATGAGCGAGTCCATACTAACCAGTGCCAGTTTCGGTTAGTCGACGTCGCCACCAGAGAGTATGTGTTCGACCTAGATATGTATGGACTGAACCGTATTGTTTTGGAACGATCAAAACTTCTGTTGGCCAGTGAAAACCTAAAAATAAATCATGAAAAAAATATCTGTACACCTCTAGCCGGTTCATAGATCAAATTATATTATATAACGTGACGTGCTTAATCCGCTTCAAGTAAACCGCTACCGTCCACACAAGCAAGGTGGGCCGACTTAAGCTAGTTCGCTTCATATATACTACCTCGCGACGTGGTTTACTTGAAGCAAACTAGATGAGGTGACTTAGCCTTATGTCGCCTCAGCGTAGGGTCCACACGACCAATTTGAGTCAAACTAAAGGAGGCGAATTAGTGAAGCCGACTTAACTTGCCAGTGTGAACGGGGCTTTAGACAGCTTGCTGACCCGGTAGATGGCGGTGTAGTGTGGTGATGCAGTGGTTAATGATATAGGTGGATCTGCGTGGCTTTGTATCCTGCTGAGTACTGGAGGGTGTGTGCATGAATGTATGCAGGTGACGTCTTAACGGCGCAGAATACCATGGTGTTCAGTGACTGCCCTATTTATTTGAGGCATATTATTAAGTTGATCGATATGATCTACTTTTTTTTTATATGAAATAAATTATATTTTAAAGGATACTTTTGGAGATATTTAATGTTAAAAATTGCTAAATTACTTTTGGTGCACACACCTAAGAAGTTACACAAGGTCTTTCTTTGGTCATTTATGAACATATCAGCATGTCAGCAAATCGGTAGAGCGCAGTCTTCCCATGCAGTTTGATTCCGAGTCGAGTCAACCCAATGACTTACACAACTGATACGTGTTGCTTCCTAGCCTGGCACTCGGCATTATTAGGATAGGGCAAGGACTGGTTGGTTCATTGTCAGGACATTGTGACTGAATGGAATATCAGGTCATGGTGTTGGCGGCCCAGTCTCCCGGCACTATAAAGTTGCTATGAGTGTGCATTGTCACAAGTTGATACCTGTCCTGATATGACCTTAGATGTTGCCAGGACGTAAAATGCCAACAACAGTGTAGCATCATAGAAGGATAGCAGCATAGCAACAGAGCAGCATAGCAGCATAACAGCATAGCGGCAAAGCAGCATAGGAGTATAGCAGCATAGCAACAGAGCAGCATAGAAGAATAGTAGCAAAGCAGCAGACCAGCATACCAACATACTAGCATACCAGAATACCAGCATACCAGCATACCAGCATACCAGCATAGCAACATAGCAGCATAGGAACATAGCAGCATAGCAGCATAGCAGCATAGCAGCAAAGCAGTATAGAAGCATGGCAACCAAGCAGCATACCAGCATAGCAGCACAGTAGCAAAGCAGCATAGGAGCATAGCAGTTTAGCAACATAGCAGGATAGTAGCAAAGCAGCATATCAGAATAGCAGTACAGAGGCATAGCACCATCGCAGTATAGCAGCATAATAATAATAATAAAACATTTATATAGTGCCCGATCCAGCAAGCCGTTCTCAGGGGCTTTACATAACAAACAATAGCAGCATAGCAGCATAGCAGCATAGCAGAATAGCAGCATAGCAGCATAGCAGCATAGCAGAATAGCAGCATAGCAGCATAGCAGCATAGCAGCATAGCACCATTGTAGCATAGCAGCATAGCACCATTGTAGCATAGCAGCATAGCACCATTGTAGCATAGCAGCATAACAGCAACTCAGCATAGCAGCATAGCAGCATAGCAACATAGCAACATAGCAGCATAGCAACATAGCAGCATAGCAGCATAGCAGCATAGCAGCATAGCAGCATAGCAGCATAGCACCATAGCACCATAGCACCATAGCACCATAGCACCATAGCAGCATAGCAGCAAATCAGCAAATCAGCATAGCAGCATAGCAGCATAGCAGCATATCAGCATAGCAGCATAGCAGCATAGCAGCATAGCAGCATAGCAGCATTGTAGCATAGCAGCATAGCAGCATAGCACCATTGTAGCATAGCAGCATAGCAGCACAGCAGCACAGCAGCACAGCAGCACATCAGCATAGCAGCATAGCAGCATAGCAGCACAGCAGCACAGCAGCACAGCAGCATATCAGCATATCAGCACAGCAGCATAGCAGCATAGCAGCACAGCAGCACAGCAGCACAGCAGCATATCAGCACAGCAGCATAGCAGCATAGCAGCATAGCAGCATAGCAGCATAGCAGCATAGCAGAATAGCAGTATAGCAGTATAGCAGTATAGCAGCATAGCAGCATAGCAGCAAAGCAGTATAGCAGTATAGCAGCATAGCAGCATAGCACCATTGTAGCATAGCAGCATAGCAGCAAAGCAGTATAGCAGTATGGCACTATATCAGCATAGCAGCATAGCACCATTGTAGCATAGCAGCATAGCAGCATAACAGGATATCAGCATAGCAGCATAGCAATATAGCAGCATAGCAGCAAAGCAGCAAAGCAGCATATCAGTATAGCAGCATAGCAGCAAAGCAGCATAGCAGCATAGCAGCAAAACAGTATAGCAGCAAAGCAGCAAGCAGCAAAGCAGCATAGCAGCATAGCGGCATAGCAGTATAGTAGCATAGCAGCATAGGAGCATAGTAGCAAAGCAGCATAGCAGCAAAGCAGCACAGCATCATAGCAGTATAGTAGCATAGCAGCATAAGAGCATAGCAGCAAAGCAGCATATCAGCAAAGGAGCATAGCAGCATAGAAACATAGCAGCATAGCAGTATAGTAGCTACATACTAGAATCAATGTTTAATAAGTACACCGGTATCCAAGTTGGATATGTAGGATTAAATCGAGGCGATTATTTTAATGAATAAAGTGTTATTCTTTCACAGGATTATGCAGCTTTAAAACGTTGTCCAGATATGTGGGGCATTACGGCTGTAGACAGACGACCGGGTGTATACAGAGAGGATGTGACACTGACATCCAATACTGGGGACTCCCGCCCCTCTTACCACCCCCCCCCCCTCCACACACACACTGCACTACGCTCTCTAGGTAGGGGAAAGCCACTAAGAACATAGAGTATCAGTCCAGTGAGGGGGGTTGTATGAACCTGGCATCTTCCGATTTAAATATGAAGAGTTCAGGCGCAAAACCACGGAGATACGCAATGGAGATAAACATTGGAATCAAACCTTCAAAATGTTATTTTTGTTACAGTCCTTCTTTTCTGTTCCTTATTCCATAAACATGTGATCATAGGAAGAGTGGTATTAGTGAGAATTAAAATTATTGTCAGGTATAATTCTTTTATTTAAACTACACTTTTGGATTGACGTTTACATGGTTTTGCGCCTGAACTCTTCATATATACATCGATTAAGCATTATATGAGTAATATGAATAAGCAATGCTTAGTACCGACCCGCCCACATTCATCGGAATTACGAAACTGTATATAGAAATTGAATATATTATTAACCAATCGCTGTCGTCCACCTTTTGCTGCGGACAGAAGTTCGACGAGTTTGTATGGCGTCGAGAGCCAAACAAATGCCTGTGGTTTTGAGTTTGCATTCTATGGAGTGTGCCGCTACACGCAGTGCAGAACTAAATTAATAGAAATACAGAACAATTTGGCATAAACATGAAAGTTTGGAATTACAAACTTGTCTATTGACATATACATATAAACGCTTGGAGAATTATTTATTTATTAACACGAGTATAGTACAAATGGTGGCCGCCTTAGGATGATTTCCGTTTCCGTTTGCTGGATTTTGATTTCTCAATTACTCAACACGAGTTTACAAATGGTGGTGGCTATTTCCGTTTCCGTTTGCTGGATTTTGGTGATTTCATTTCCCACCTCTATGAATACAGGTATTGTTTATGTATATATATATACACGCGTGTTAGTCATTAGCCTCCCCGTGGGTCGGTATAATTAATCGGAATCTTTTCTGACTCAGCTCATGTAATCTACTGCACGGTTCTTTATGCTATAAATACTAAAGAATGGTTAGTGACCCTTGACTGGAAGGTGTTCACACATTACAGCATTGGACTTGGGTGAGGGTGGGGGTGGGGGTGGGAGTGGGGGTGCGGTGGATGTGGGGTTGGCTTTAGAGCAGTTTCCAAATGGTCAGCTCCTGATAGTTACATCTAGCCTCACATTGAGGGGACCGGCCTGAGTGGGTGGGCGAGGGTTCATCTGAGCGAGCCAATATGGGCTGGACACAGCATTGGCGGTGGTGTTGGGGGAGTGGGGGGGGGTGATTGAGTGTGGGGGGGGGGGGGGGGGGTACGATGGAAGATGGAACCTTGGGGACTTCGACGACACCATGGAAGGAGAATGGGGCAGGGTTTGTGGAGACTTTCGCGACAGATAGAGGAGGAAGGGTGGAAAGGCATTTATTTGGACGATGGTGTATGTAGGTTTGTGTGGGGTGGTGTGGGATGGGGTGGGGTTAGATAAGGTGGGGTGGGGTAGGATTGGGTGGGGTCGACTTTTACGACACAGTGGGGAGGAAGGGTGGAAAGGCGTTTGGATGGAGGTAGAGGTGGGTGTGGTGGAGGTGGGGGTAGGGTGGGGTAGGGTCGGGGTGAGGTAAGGAGGGGTGGGGTAAGGGCGGGATGGGGTGGGATGAGTGGGGTCGGGTGGGATTGGATGGGGCGTTTGAATGGAGGTTGGTGGGTGGGGGTGGGGTGTGGTGGAGGTGGGGTAGGTTGGGGTGGGGGTAAGGATGGGTGGGGTCGGGTGTGGTGGAGGTGGGGGTAGGGTGGGGTGGGGTAAGGACGGGATGGGGTGGGATGAATGGGGTGGGGTGGGATTGGATGGGGTGGATTTTCATGACACAGTCGAGAGGAAGGGTTGTGGGGCGTTTGAACGGAGGTTGGTCGGTGGGGGTGGGGTGTGGTGAAGGTAGGGTAGGGTGGGGTGGGGTAGGGAAAGGTGGGGTCGGGTGTGGTGGAGGTGGGGGTAGGGTGGGGTGGGGTAAGGATGGATGGGGTTGTCCGGAGGGTTAGTGGAAAGACGCATGCGCAGTACTTATAAAGGCGATAGTGAAGTGGTACCCGGTCAATAGCCGCCTAGTCAAGCGATGCCGGGATTGCCGCTGCGCGCCCCTCTCAGCGGCTGCTACTTCCTGTCTGAGTGCAGTCTGGGAAGCAGATCAGACGCTGGCAAGGCTGGGTGTGGTCAGCGCATGCGTGTGGGAGAGATCCATTTAGCACCCAGGCCGTCTCTCTATAGATAAAGCCCTCTACTCACACACCCCCTCCTCCTTCTCCCCTCCTCCTTCCCCCTCCGTCTCCCCCTCCTCCTGCCCCTTCTACTCCCCTATCCTGCCCCCTCCTCCCCCGTCCTCCCCACTCCTCTTCCCCTCCTCCTCCTGCCCTCTCCTGCTCCCCTCCTCCCCCTCCTCCTCCCCGCTTTTCCCCCTCCTCCTCGCCCTCCTCCTACTCCCTCATTCTCCACCTTCTCCGCCCCATTCCTTCTCCCCCTCCTCCTTCTCCCTCCTCCTCCACCTTCTCCTCCCCTCTCCTCCTCCCCCTCCTCTCTTCCCCCCTCCTCCTCCACCCTCCTCCACCCTCCTTCTTCCTCCTCTCTCCTCCCCCCTCCTCCACCCCTCCCTCCTGCCCCCTCTCTTCCCGCTCCTCATCCACCCTCCTCCTGCCCCCTTCTTCCCCCTCCTCATTCACCCTCCTCCTTCAGCCTTCTTCTCCCCCTCCTCCACCATCCTCCTGCCCCCTCCTCCCCCTCCTCCTCCCTCCTCCTTCTACCTTGTGCTCCCCCTCCTCGCCCCGCCACCACCCCACTCCTCCTCCCTTTCTCCTCCCCTCCTCCTCCCACTTCAACCCCCACCACTCTACATGGAGCCTCCAGAGGTGGTTGCCTAGTGGATCGATTGATTAAATGATTGATTGATTGAGTGAGTGAGTGCATTATTGATCGATTAACAATTGAGGTTGACATGCTGGAATTTGACAGTCCCAGGTGATTGGATCGATTGCTCGGTTGTTCGATCCTTCGATTGATCGACTGAGCGATCGATCAATTGGTATATTGGTTGATTGATTGATTTATTGAATAAGTGAGTGAGTTAATGTCCGATTTATCGATTGAGGTTGACATGCTGGAATTTGGCAGTTCAATGTTAATGTATCGCTTGGTCGATTGATCGATTAGTCGATTGATTGATTGCTCGATTGGTCTATTTACTGATTGAGTTTGACAGGCTGGAGGTTGACACTCTTATGCTGGATAGAATGATTTATTGATTGCTTTTTCGGGTCGTAGCAACAGTATTGGTGTCAGTTTTGGGACAGTCGATAATCATCGACGCTTTAAGTCAATGTCTTCCCGAATGAAGTATCCTGGAAATGGGACCATGAGCTGATATCCTATTCAGTCACAATATTTTCATTCTGAGCCAACAAAATTGCTTAGCTTAGTATAGTAGTATACCTTCAATGCACAATTTTGTAATCAGACCAATGTTGCCTAGTAGCATTCCAGTCGTTGGTGGGGGGGGGGGGGGACAATCAACTGAAGCAAACATAGTTTGTTCATTGAAAAAATGTCAACTCATGGAAGGGATTAAACAAGAATGGCAGCGGCAAGAAATAGTCTTTTAGGATAGCAGCTCACAATGCAAAAAAAAGGTATCATAACTGAAGATATTATGACCCATTCAAACAAAACTAGACAAAACACTAATGAAGGTACGCGACCTAACAATACAGGGTTGGCCCATAAATAACAAGTTACTAAACACTGAGGTTCAAGCATTTTTTAGGTTTAAGGATGAAATTACCACATCTGATGATCTGATGTTAAGAGGTGAACAGATCATTATACCTAAATCCATGCATAAAGAGATGTTGGTGAGGCTACACGAGGCCATTTGGGCGTGGTAAAAAAGTAAACAGTTGGCTCGGGACACAGTGTTTTTGCCCAGGATTAATGAGCACATTGGAAAACGTTGTCCTGCGGTTGTAATGTTTTGCCACAATTTAGGAAACATGCCATCTAAAGAACCTTTAATAGTCATGATATATACCAGATTTGCCATTCCACAAAGTGGGGATAGACTTGTTCCATGTTAATGAAACAAAACTACATAATCATTGTCGACTATTACTCTAAGTTTCCTGAGATTATAGAATTTGTTTAGGATTGCGCAGCAACGACAAGTAAAGCTGTTATAAGTGTTCTAAAGGCAAAACCTTTTGCACGGTATATGGGATTCCAAGATATGTTTGTGTCAGACAAAGGTCCCCAATTTGTACGAGTGGGTGGAGTTTCAAGAGTTTGCTAAGTTGTTTCGGATTCCAATCAGTCTTTACGAATCCTATGCACGCCCAAAGTAACGGCCCAAGCTGAACGATATGTCCCAGACATGCAAAGCGCATGATCAAGAAGTGCTTCAAAAGATAATAACTGACATTGAACATAGCCATGTTGAATTATAGAAACACAACTTTAGAAGGGATAGGGGCATCGCCAGCTCAGCTATTGATGTCGAGGGACAATTTACGGTCTCGAGCTTCCAGTGTTAAACAAATCAACTCCAACCTACAGTAACAAACATCTAAGGCTAAATGAAAATGAAAGGGAGACAAACGACACAAAAGAAATATTATTGACAAAAAGGCGGGCAAGGAACAACCGGTATTACAAAAAGAGGAGACAAAGTCAGGTACCGAGATCAAAACAATGATTGGAAAAGAGGTCAAATTGTAGACACGAGTAACACTAGTAGGAGGGATTACAGCTATACGAAATTGACAGCACGGCAATACATTGAGAAGAAATCGAGAAATTTCATCTATAAGTTCCCCAATCCGACAGTAAATAATAAGGGGGGCGTAGCAATAGAAGGAAATTATACAACATACACAAAACACAATTACCTAACAGTTTCAACGATACGGTAGAACCAGTTAAACCCACTAAGTCGTTTCCAAAATAGGTAATACGTAAATAAACCATACGACCATTTAGGTCACAATGACACACGTCACATCGTCATAGAGCTTATGTACACCGTTCATTTGGTGCTTTATATCACGTGACCGCACCGTTCACTGGGGTCAATCTAAGAAGGGACGCAATATTCAAGGGATAAGAATAGACGAGTTTTGATAAACGTGGAGACGCTACGTGTATTGAATTCGTTATAACACATCGTGAACACATCAAGTGAGTTATCTATCATAAGTTAACCGTTATGTTTTCAATGTCTAGCATTAATTATGAAGAGGAACACACACACACCCATATCATATCATAATAAAATGATGGTAAATGACATACTCTTATCAGCGACGCTAAACGAGAGTGGTGTGTGTGCACTTCATGTTTCAATAAAGTCAAATTCGCGTATCGTACGTAGTAGGCTAAGATTTTATATATATATATATATGTGTATGCAACTAAGTACAAAAGGGGATGTCATGTTATGTTCGCGCACTGGGTAAACAAATGAATACATGTATCATATCATTATACGTGGTAATGGGACCGGACCGGAATTTACATAGGGATATGTAATAATCCCTGGGTTGGTTTCACCAATCATTTATCGAGAACAGGGAAGAGTGTAAGATATATGTGACTTACCCCCCGAGACGCAGCCCCAAATGTAATATACCGGAAATTTGCCGCCAGAGAGAAACTAAGGGTAGGGAATACAAGTCCAGTGTATCATACACAGGGTGAACTCAAAGGTGATGATCACGTACTCTTACCACAAACGGCAACCTTTTCAAGGAAACTAATGATGGGTGCTTCAGCCAACAAAGCCTGGCAGCCATTCTTCCTAGTGAAAAAGGTTCATAGAACATTTCCACCACCAACCCAGCCTCTGATGGCACTGACAAAGAGTATGGATGTTGGTAACATCTCACTGTGAGGCATAATCTGATCGGAAACAATGATATAGACCATTTTACACCATCAACCCACCCTCTGGTGGCAGTGGCAAAAACTACTAATGTTGGTAGCATCGCACTGTGCAGCATAGTATGTGGGGGGGGGGGGGGGGGGGGGGGGGATGGCATAGACGATTTCCCCCACCAAAACACTGTCTGATGGGTAGTGACAAGAACTAATATGCGCAACAGGTCACTGCGCATGCTCCGTAGAAAAAAGGTGTATTTGACACATGACCGGGCCCTGCTGTTAGTAGGATGGAGTTGTTCCGCTGCATGACCCCCCCCCCCCCCCACCCTCACTCCACCCTCACAGCCACTGCTAATCCCTCCCCCTCTACCAGTCCCAACCCCAAGCCCGCCACACGGGGTGACGGATACGGTGCTGCGGGAGGGGGTGCATGATGGGGGTGAGGGGAACGGAGAGGGGAGAGAGAAGGGAGGAGCGGGGACGGGGAAGGGGGGAGAGGGAGAAGGGTGAGGGGTGAGAGAATGAAGGATCGGGGACGGGGAGGGGAGAGGGAGGAGGGGGAGGGGAGCGGAGAGCAGAGAGAGAAGGGAGGATCGGGGACGGGGAGGGGGAGGGGGAGAGGGAGGAGGGGGGAGGGGGAGTAAAGAAGGGGAGAGGGGATAGGGTTGGGAGGACCGGGGAAGGGGAGTGGGAGGGGGTAGAGGGATATGGGGAGGGGAGAGGAGGGGTGCGTGATGGGGGGTGAGGGGAGCGGAGAGGGGAGAGAGAAGGGAGGATCGGGGACGGGGCGAGGGGGAGAGGGAGGAGGGGGAGGGGGAGAGTAAAGAAGGGGAGAGGACGGGGGAGGGGGAGAGGGAGGGGGTAAGAGGGGGGATATGGGGAGGGGAGAGGAGGGGTGCATGATGGGGTGAGGGGAGCGGAGAGGGGAGAGAGAAGGGAGGAGCGGGGACGGGGAGGGGGAGAGGGAGGAGGGGGAGGGGAGAGTAAAGAAGGGGAGAGGGATAGGGTTGGGAGGACCGGGCAGGGGGAGGGGGAGTGGGAAGGGGGTAGAGGGATATGGGGAGGGGAGAGGAGGGGGTGCGTGATGGGGGTGAGGGGAGTGGAGAGGGGAGAGAGGAAGGGAGGAGCGGGGAGGGGGAAGAGGGAGATGGGGAGGGGAGAGGAGGGGGCGCCCGAGAGGAGGATCGGAGACGGGGAGCGGGGAGAGAGGAGATGGGGCAGGGGAGATGGGGAGAGGGGACAGGAGGAGGGGATGAGGGGACAGGATGGGGAGGGCGGAAGGGGAATGGGGAATTGGAAAGGGGGAGGGGGAGAGGGAGACAGGGGGAAATAGGGGGAAGGGGAATACAGTCGATTGTCAGGGGGCTGGAAGATGCTGGAGCGGGATGGAGGAGGCTGGAGCGGGCTGGTGGAAGTTGGAGCGGGCTGGCGGGGGATGGCTGGGGATGGCGGGGATTTGGGTTGCCTCCATCCGGGGCTCTGCATGCCCACGCCGTGGAGGAGCATCCCGGCGTGTAATTGATCCAATTAGTTGCGGTGGGTGCGGCGCGCCAGCCCGTCCGCCGGGCGTGGCGCTGATCAATGCCCGGCAGTGTGAGGCGCTCGACGCCCGGCCGAGGGGATCTACGCGCCGAGCTGCTCACCTGCCCGCCCCGCCCAGCCCCCCACCCCCGGCGGGCGGGCGAGCTGCCCAAGCCGACTTTAGCGCGGAAACTCATCGATTTTGAATTCTCAACAACATTTCAAAAAAAGAACTGGGAAATTAAGCCATGTACTTCACCGCCGCCTTCTTTTTCCAGCCATTCCCTGTTGCCGTCTTATTCTCCCCTCCTAGTCCTTCCTATCTCCTCCTGCCTTGCCATTCCGCCATTCCTTCCCTCTCCCTGATGCACTTCTCATCCCTACCCCTTCGCCATTCCGCCCCTAACCACTCCTCCTTCCCTTCTCTTTTCCTCCTACTTTCGTCCTCCTTTCGTTCTCCTTCTTTCTTCCCTTCCCCTTCCCTCTTTATCTCCTTCCCTCCTCCTCCCCCTTCCTTCTTCCCCTCATTGCCTACTTCCCGCTTCCGTCCCTTCTCGTTCCGTCCCCGTTCCCTCGCCCTTCTCTCCTCCTCTCCTCCTGTCCTCCTCTCCTCCTCTCCTCCTTCCCTCATTCTCTTCCCCTTTGCTCCTTCCCTCCTCCTTCTCTGCTCCTTCCCTCCTCTTTCTCTCCTCCTCTCCTCCTTCCCTCCTTCCCTCATTCTCTTCCCCTTTGCTCCTTCCCTCCTCCTTCTCTGCTCCTTCCCTCCTCTTTCTCTCCTCCTCTCCTCCTTCACTCCTTCCCTCATTCTCTTCCCCCTTTGCTCCTTCCCTCCTCCTTCTCTGCTCCTTCCCTCCTCTTTCTCTCCTCCTCTCCTCCTTCCCTCCTTCCCTCATTCTCTTCCCCCTTTGCTCCTTACCTCCTTCTTTCCTCCTCCTAACCGTTACTTCCCTCCATCACACTTCCCCTATCATTCCCACTCGCTTCCCTTTCACCATCCTCCCCTCCCACCCTTCCCTCTCCTCCCTCTCCTCCTTCCCCTCCTTCCCCCCCTGCCCTCCCTGCCCTCCCTCCCCTCACCTTCCCAAGCCACTGCCCCGCCTCTTTTCCTCCCCCTCCCCACTTTACATTCCTCCTCCCGTCCCTAAGATCGCTTCATTTTTTTATATTTTTTTATTGAGGCTGTATTAATTCTGTCCATAGCATGTAAGCCTGGGTACCCAGGCTTGTTTTCAATGCTGGCCAGCTGTAGTGTTGGTGTTGTCTTACCAAACAGTAGCTGCTGATAAGGTATTTGGTTGTCTGCATTTCAGTAGCAGATAGATAGTCTGTTGGTACGTTTATTCTTATTACTATGTTAGTTGTTTTCTTAAGGTTCTATGTTAGTGTTTTGGGGTTTTCTTGGGAAGAGTTTTCCGCTTTTTTTTCTACGTCATACTTCCCTCTTCCATACCCACCTCCACCAGCCCCCCCTTCTTCCGTTCCCACCACCCCTTCTCCCTCCCATCCTCTCCTCCGTCCGTCTCCCACCCCACCTCCGATCGGCAAACAGAGCGAGTCTGTAAAGGTCGCCTGGAGGGGGTGGGACCCTCCTACGTTTTGTGTCGCCTGGCAACCAATCATCAATGGGGAGGAATCAGTAATACTCAATGAGGAGTGCTATCCCATGTTGGGTGCAATGTTTACTACTTGTGTGTGTGGCACTGGGGACCAGTCTGAGACAAAGTGCATGCTTCTAAACCAGGTGCGTGCTTCCAAACTACTGACGAGTCAGTATGGCCGAATGAGTTGAGCATCCGTCTCCTGTTTTGACAGATCGTGGGAGTCGAACCCTGGTCGAGTCAAAACAATCACTTAAAAATGTATACTTCTCGCTTCCAAGCCAGGCGCTCAACATTATTGGGTAGATCAAGGACTGGTTGGCTCAGTGTAAGGATAATGTGTATGAGTGAGATATCAGGTCATGGTGATAGTGGCCTGGTCTCCCAGTGGGGTAGCACTATAAAGTTGCCATGAGTGTGCACCAGAACAAGTGAGTACACGTCCAGATATGAGCTTAGATGGTACTAGCATGTAAAACTCCAACAACCAAACCAGTTCAAACCAGTTCAAACCAGTTCAAACCAGTTCAAACCAGTTCAAACCAGTTCAAACCAGTTCAAACCAGTTCAAACCAGTTCAAACCAGTTCAAACCAGTTCAAACCAGTTCAAACCAGTTCAAACCAGTTCAAACCAATTCAAACCAGTTCAAACCAGTTCACACCAGTTCAAACCAGTTCAAACCAGTTCAAACCAGTTCAAACCAGTTCAAACCAGTTCAAACCAGTTCAAACCAGTTCAAACCAGTTCAAACCAGTTCAAACCAGTTCACACCAGTTCACACCAGTTCACACCAGTTCAAACCAGTTCAAACCAGTTCAAGCCAGTTCAAGCCAGTTCAAACCAGTTCAAACCAGTTCAAACCAGTTCAAACCAGTTCAAACCAGTAGTGCCATCCTGGTCTGGGCGTCTGGTAGGTCTGGGATGGAGGGTGGGTGGGTAGGTAGGTAGGTGGGTGGCTTAAATTATCAGCTAATACCCCCATCACACCAAAATAGTTCTTACTACATTCTTGAAAATGTTGCCGAATGGGCTCAAACTGTGTGCGAATCTAGGGAACATAGTCGCAACATTTTAAAAACTTGTTATGAACTGCATGGGCGGGCAAGGACGGAAGGGTACACCCTAAAACTTTGAGCATGTTCAAAATTGTCGGCGGCCATGTTCTACCCCATTTCAGAATGGGGTCGGACGTTTCGAGAACTAGTTTGGTGTGATAGGGGTGTAAGGCCACCAGGGCGAACTGTTCAAGAGTGCCCTTCGCTAAGTATTTAGATGTTTTCGCTTTAGAACTATGGTCGGTATCTCTTGGCATAGGATGCAGAGATCAGGAAGAGGTTTTACTTAAAGTTGCATAATCCGATGGATTTGAGTTTCTATCATTTTCTGATATGAATATACCAGGTTGATCGCTAGAATCTATCTTACATGAGCTTGAAGTTACTTTGATTTAAAGTTGCTAATTTTAGAGACGCTTGAAGTGTAAACACACAAAGCTCTGATCCCATAGGCTTCATCAGTAATAGGCTCAATTAAATGTACTTAACAAGTTGGATATGCAGGTTCAAATCTACGTTTTACACCCCCACATCGCCCTACATCCTTTTACACCACACCCACCCCACATCCCTTTAGATCCCCATATACCCCCTTACACCCCCGCATCCCATTAGACCCCAGTATAACACCACACACACGCATACACACATACCCTCCCACACACACACATCCACACACACATCCACACACCCACACATCCACACACCTACACACCCACACACCCACACATCAACACACCCACACCCACACCCACACCCACACCCACACCCACACCCACACCCACACCCACACCCACACCCACACCCACGCAAACACCCACACATCCACACACACACATACCCACACACCCACCGGCACACACACCCACACACACATCCCGTTATATCCCCATATACCCCCTTACACCCCCGCATCTCCTTACACCCCAGTACAGCCCCACACACACCAACATACCCACATACCCTCCCACACACCCACACCCACACCTACACCCACACACCCACACATCCACAGCCCCCCACACCCACACATCCACACACCCACACACACAGACACCCATACATCCACATACCCACACACCCGCACACACACAACCCTTTACATCCCCATATACCCCATTACACGCCCACATCCGCTCATACCCTCATACCCTCTTACCCCCCGATACACCCCACACGCATATACCCAGCCTCCCCAAACACCCCCACCCCATCTCCCTGCCCGCTCGCCATGGCGCGGCGTCTCTCTCTGCTGGCTGGCTGCGGCGTTCTAACCAGTCACGTGGTCGGGTGTAATCTTTCATCATGAGTTATTGTCTTTCCGGAGCCTCCCTTAACAGGTATTGAGCGATTGCGGCGTAACATGACCGCGGCCAAGGTTCCACGTGATAAGAATTTAACCCAAAATGTTCTCACACACATACACACACCCCTCAACAATCTGACACGTGGGAGAACTTCCGGGAAGTGGCAGCTGGTGTCGTCTCAGGTGGCGCTCCTGCTCTCTTTCCGGAGCCTCCCTTAACAGGTATTGAGCGATTGCGGCGTAACATGACCGCGGCCAAGGTTCCATGTGATAAGAATTTAACCCAAAATGTTCTCACACACATACACACACCCCTCAACAATCTGACACGTGGGGGAACTTCCGGGAAGCGGCAGCTGGTGTCGCCTCAGGTGGAGCTCCTGCTGTCTTTCCGGAGCCTCCCTTAACAGGTATTGAGCGATCGTGGCATAACATGACTGCAGCCAAGGTTCCACGTGATAAGAATTTAACCCAAAATGTTCTCACACACATACACACACCCCTGAACAATCTGACAAGTGGGGAACCATCAGGGAAGCGGCAGCTGGTGTCGTCTCAGGTGGCGCTCCTGCTGTCTTTCCGGAGCCTCCCTTAACAGGTATTGAGCGATTGCGGCATAACATGACCGCAGCCAAGGTTCCACACGATAAGAATTTAACCCAAAATGTTCTCACTCACATACACACACCCCTGAACAATCTGACAAGTGGGGGAACTTCCGGGAAGCGGCAGCTGGTGTCGTCTCAGGTGGCGCTCCTGCTGTCTTTCCGGAGCCTCCCTTAATAGGTATTGAGCGATTGCGGCAGAACATGACCGCAGCCAAGGTTCCACGCGATAAGAATTTAACCCAAAATGTTCTCACACACATACACACACCCCTGAACAATCTGACAAGTGGGGGAACTTCCGGGAAGCGGCAGCTGGTGTCGTCTCAGGTGGCGCTCCTGCTGTCTTTCCGGAGCCTCCCTTAATAGGTATTGAGCGATTGCGGCAGAACATGACCGCAGCCAAGGTTCCACGCGATAAGAATTTAACCCAAAATGTTCTCACACACATACACACACCCCTCAACAATCTGACAATTGGGGAACCATCCGGGAGGTGGCAGCTGGTGTCGTCTCAGGTGGAGCTCCTGGGTCTACAGCAACGTTGGCATGAACCGCAGGAAGCGATAGTTCCGGTTATATATATATATAGAGTGTACTCGCGGAACTAACCAGCCATTACCGCTCCATTGGTTAAACAAATAATGGCATATGAAAATATGCAACACGAATGGACAGGATCGAACTGCCAAGAGTGCTTTTTTGGGTAATACTTCACGCAACCAAATTCGAATCTATCATGTGCCCAGGTCTTGTATTATGTTGGCCTGTCCTGATATGACCTTAGATGTTGCCAGGACGAAAAGCTCTAAGGACCAATAACTTGTATTGTGCAGGTCTAATCCGCTCAGTAAATATCTGGCGAGTGGGGATGTATGTGGGGAGGCTTTGTTGTTTGGGGTATTACATCCTAGCAATATCTAAGGTAATATCAGGAATTGTGAGAGCGCACATTCATGGCGACTTTAGAGTGTTGTCCCAATGGAATATCAGGCTGCCAGGACTATGACCCGATATCCCACTCAGTCGCTTTATCCTGACACCTAGCTAACCAGTCCTTGCCCTATCCTAGTAATGCCAAGTCCCAGGCTAGGTGGTGACAAGTATCCATTTTGTAAGTCATTGGTTTGACTCGGCTGGGATTTGAACACCAGACATTCCGCATGGGAAACCTGCGCTCTACCTATTAGGCCACTGTGTTCAGTATCTAAGTTGGCAGCCGGCATTGGAGTGGTAGGTGATGCCCCCTATTCCGGCCAATGTTGGTGGATCTGTAAGGGCTGCCACTTCCGGTTAGTGAGAATTCACGGAACTAGACCAGGCAGCACCAAGTGATAGATAGTAATACTGACATAATAAACTATACAAGGCATAATCGGAAAGTTAGCTAGACCCTGGCGATGATCCCCATCTGCTACTGAAATGCAGCCAATCAAATAACTTATCAGCAGCTACTGTGTGGTAAGATAACACCAACACTACAACTGGCCAGCATTGAAAACAAGCCTGGGTACCCGGGCTTATATGCTATGGACAGTAAAAATACAGCCTCAATAACAAAAAATGTTTAATTTAAATGATTTGATAAACTACAATCATGTAGAAAATAATAACACTACAGGATGTGTTGTTTACCTTATTGTTAAATACCGGCAACACTCACAATGAAGTGCTTAAATATGTATATAGGTTAGTATCTTGTGGATGGTGTATAGATAATGTGTTGTATAATTTATTGTCCGTGTCCAATGTTGGTTGCTGTTGTGCATTATGGGTGAAATGAAGGGAAACATGCCAAGGCTGGCACCTGAACCCACACTTTGGTTAGCATCCCATTGTCTTTTTTCTTGCAGATATATACTGTCTATCATGGATAAGTCTGAATAGTCTTATTTTCACTATTAGACAGTTGGTCGATGGAAAGCCTGAGCCTACACTTTTACTGACCCAAGGGATTTTTAATGTCCCACACCACATAGACATGGTATGAGAGCAACTGCCCTTTGATGACGCTGTAAGTTATACACAGCGGTGGAAATCCAAATTGCCAGAGCTGAGGGTATGGGTCTAGGCTCTCTGGTGCAATTAACCTACTTATGCCCAACTCTGCATTTGTCTTTGGTATTTCACCTGGTGAGGTCAGTGCACCTCATTGCATATGTATATCAATAGGTTGTTATGTCTGGGCCGAGCGGATGAGGCGGATAACTGTAGGTGGCGCCAATTGGCATCATTGTGGAGAGGAATGGAAAAATTAATCGAATAGAGAAATATTATAAAATATGTATGTGTTTAAACTCGTATATCTCAAGCTAAACAAAAGCAGCAGCAGAGAAAAGAGTGTCTCCTTTATCTACCAGACTCTCTGATAGCAGCTACACATGTTCAATGTGCCACCGCACATTCGAAGTACAAATTGGACACATCAGTCATCGATGAGTTCACAATGAATGAGAAGTTGCTGTCATCATCGGCACCGATGGACAAACAAGAATGAGACTCATATAATAAATTATATACAATATATGTAGGCTGAAGGAAGGCAACGAACTAGGTATGGGCGATATCATTTATTAACAAGAAGTAACAGGTAACAATGTAATATAGTAAGTGAGTATAACATATCCGTAGATAACAGAGTTGACAATAGGCAATATCAACAATAGGTAATCAATAGCATAATAGCATACGGATATCTGGCTGGGCAAACGATAAGAGGTGTGTCACTCTGAAGCGTTGAAAGCCGAGTGCAGGGCCAGCGCAGTGACCAATGCCCAGTGCAGCGCGCGACACAGGCGCTGCACGCGCCCCTAGCATCGAACCCGGGAACCACAGTGGTAGCGACCAGAATAGAATAGAGTTGCCGGAGGCCCCTCGCTCTACACCTGTATACAGTTACTGTATACGAGCTATTTTGCAAGTACAATACTAAATAATAGAGCAATATATTGCTTAAATATCTAAGTATCGGTGTTAATCTATTTTATAGTAGTCTACACTGACCTGTCCAGCAAGGAGCCACACTGAGAGCTAGGCGTGGATAGGGTGATTGCATCAGAGAGCCTAGATAATGTAGCGGTTAGACGCCCTCCCCGGAATGACTAAATGACTAGTAGTGTGGGTTCGAATCCTGCTCGAGGCGAACATTTCCTAGTTCTTGTCATTCCGGGCCTATCGTGCAAACCATTACACCACCTAAGCTCTCCGATGCAATCACCCGTCTGTGCCTACCTGTCTCTGTGGCTCCTTACCTGAGGAATCAATGCAGACTAATACACACATAATTATCTGGGTCATTCTTAGAAACTGTATACCACATTTGTGACGTGGAAACCAAAAGTGAAAAACATTCCAATTAATAGTAGAAAAGATTCCAAATAAAAACAGAATCGACGTTCATATGAACGTTTACATGGTGTGCATATATCAGAGTTGGAAAAAAGAATTGATTTTGATCTTTTAGAAATTGAGAAAACCATTAAAATTAGTTCTGTAACATCCATCAATAATCTCATTTTAACACACATCCATAACATCATATTAACACACACAACAAATTCAAACAAGGTGTTATTGATTACAGTTAGGCCAAAAGAATTGTTTCTTACCAGAAAAAAGCTGAAAAAACCGATCAGGTATATGTATGGCATTGATATGTAATTTTTCATATTTTCACTTTATCACAACATCATAGAAGCGTAATTTGGAGACATTTTGTGGGATAGATTAAATGCATGTAGTATTGCTAACATACTTAATACATGGAGTCAACAATAAATAGTTGACTTACTACCGCTAACAGAATAGGCAAAATCATCAAAAATGTAACCTGGAAATCAGAAATATGGTACACAGTTTCTAGAATGACCCATATATATATTATATATATATATATAACTAGGTGTAGCTAGTATATGCAGTGATGACACAGCAGTTGCCATGGTGACGGTGGCGATCTTGTCAGAATTCCCAGCACTCAGGTTCTGACCCATGATGTATTATTTGCATATCTTTATCAACCTGTCCTCCCTACCAAGTGGGTTGCCCCCCGCCCCCTCGCGCTGGCTGCACCTGGCCCAGCATCTTGTCTAGCACAATGTCCTCGGCGCAGATCTCTAACACTTTCACCACCACTCTGTGTTTGTTTTTTTTTTCTTGAAGATTTATACTGCCTATCATGTATAAGTGTGAATAGACTTGTTTTCACCATTAGACAGTTTGTCAATAGAAAGCCCGAGCCTACGCCTTTACTGACCCAAGGGATTTTTAACCTCCCACACCACACAGACATGGTATGAAAGTAACTGGCCTTTGATGACACTGCAAGTTATACACGGTGGTGGAAATCCAAATTGGCAGAGGTGGGGGCATGGGGAATCAAACCACTGACTTTGAGATTAGGAGTCCGACCTAGAAAAAAGTCAGACACTCTAACCACTCCACTGTTGGTGTTGGTTGGTTGGTGGAGTTTTACATTCTGGCAACATCTAAGGTCATATCAGGACGGATACCGATTCGTGACAGTGCACACTCATGGTGTCTTTATAGTGCTGCCCCACAGGGAAATCAAGGCGCCAGCTACTCTCTGTAAATATAGTACAGCAGTCACTGCCGTATTCTCTACTTCAAACAAAGACCAGGATAGATTGCTGAATTGGCAAGAGCGCTGAACCCCCAATAGCCGATGTCCACTGTTTGTGCTGCGGGGCCGTTAAACAAACAAACAAACGAAATGGTCAATGCGCTGGTTGGCTTCCCGTTCGGGAAGTCATGGTTCTGAACCCCGACCGAATTGAAGCAATGGCATGGTGTCTAATCCCTGTCGAGTCAAACCAGTAATTTATCAAATTAATACATGTGACTACACAGCCTGGTGCTCGGCATTAATAGTATCATGATGGGGGGCGGTGATGTAACAGGCTTCAAACACAGACCTATTGCACAGGCTTCAAACACAGACCTATTGCATTCTGGGCTAGTGTTCTAGCCATTACACCACCTAGACTCCCTGATGCCATCAATCTATCCACACCTACATATCTATGTTGCTCCTTGCCTGAAAGGTCAGTGCTGACTACTACTCTCATTTCCCTAGAATTGTAAGTCTTTTAAATGGTTTACTTCCATAAGTTGTTTAATGCTTACAATTACATAGGGACCTACATACAGGCAGGTATTGCAATACCTCAGGGAGTTTGACGCCCCTGCCCTGCAGAGTTGTAAACCATTGCCTTCTGGTACAGGTTCTTGACAGAACCGAAGGCTAAGGGAGCAAACCCTGAACAGAAACCCATGTCACTGTGGCAGGATCAAGGGTGGTTGATCTATCGAACTCCCAACATCTCCCGACCAGCGACTGCAGGGACAAATAGTTTTGCGCCTGTCTGGACATGTTCTTGCCGGTGTGAAACCTCTATTTGCTCTCCGAGAGAGTGCTGCTGGTAACTTGCAAAAGCCAGCAGCACTTCAACACTTTTGCAGGCAGCTTTCATGAAATGTACAACCGCACAAAACAACCTGGAAGGACAAAGTGACAAATAAGGAAATACTTGAATGGATTGGGCTGCCCTCTATGGAAGATCTTCTGATCAAAAAGAATCTGCGGTGGACTGGACACCTCATGAGGATGTCATCAGACAGGCTACCAAAGCAGATCCTCTACTCTCAACTGTCTTCCGGTTACAGAAAGAGAGGGCACCCTCATCTCCAGTTCAAGGATACCATCAAGAGAAACCTGAAGCTGAGAGAAATTAAGATCGACTCATGGACATCACTCTCACAGCAGAGAGCTGAATGGAGAGTGGCAGTCAAGTAATGAAAGCAGTCTTTGTCGCATCATGAACGACAGCATGATGATGATGATGACATACAGGCAATGCACTTCAATATACACACACAGGGTAGGTTCAGCAAGCATACAGCACATAACTTGAGGGTCCAGACTTACGGCTCCAGACTTATGGGGCTAATGCAAATGAGAAATGTTGGGCCTACAGCTGGATTCCAACCAACACCATTAGCATTCCAAAGCTCCCTGATGTCATCACTCTATCCACGCCTGCCTGTCTATGGGGCTGCTTGCCTGAGCGGTCAGTGCAGAATACTATGCTAGGTTAGGGTAAGAAATCGCCTGCTCTTCTAATCTATTTAGGGTTAACACTGGAGATGTACTCAGTGAAATATGCTGAATTAATGTTGGGGTGTATGTCAAAATATTGAACCTCCATAGGTTCCAGCACTGACAGTGTATATTAAATGTACTTGGTATTGACAGTTAAATGAACACATCAGTATCTAAAGTGCCTGTCACACTATGCCGGATTGAGCAATGGACAGAATTGTCTAGTCCGGTGGCGTTCGGGCAAGATAACTATCAAAATGTATTAAAATGTGTCAAAGTGTTGCGATATTGGGTCTAAGAATGGACATGAAACGGACATGAAATGGACATGAAACGGACATGAAACAGACATGAAACAGACATGAATGGATAGCCAATGGACGAAACAAACTCAAACCAGACAAGAACCGTAGACATCAATCCGGCGGCATCGGTTCCAAGTTTTGTGCATGTTAAAACTTCTAATGGATCGGGCTGGATATCAACGGATATCAGCGGATATGCAACAGACAGAAACCGCACTTTGCTGGATATCAATGGACTTTGTTTGGTTTCTTTCCATTTCCCCCAATCCGGTGATGTGTGACAGGGCCTTAAGCTGCATATACACGTACATAGGATCAAATCTAACTCAATGCTTACACTTTTTTAAACTTGATTCAGCCCCTCAGACTATGCAGCGTAAAGCTATGATTCCTTATATGCGGTATGCGGTATGCGGCATGCAGCATGTCGCATGTGAATGTCATATATGCGGCATAGATATATGCCAACCCCCAACATTTGGTGGGGTTTTTCCTCCAAATTTGTGAAGGAAAAGTATTGGTTTCTATGGCAAACGCAGCAACATTCGCATTTGCATGCAGCACCAATGGCTACAGGGACCAATTCAGTTGCCGCATTCGCATTCGCATTCGCATTCGCATTTGTATTCACATTCGCATTCGCATTCAGAGGCATGGAATCACCCTATTCACTTAGATGCTTTTCCATTTTTTGCCGCATTTGCATGCCGCATACCGCGTGTAAGGAATGCTAGCTTTAGGCAAGGGGAACCACTAGTTTACGCTAATACTGTTTCAGTTGGGTTTTTTTAATGCACCAGCGGATTATCATTCCGAAACAGGCTAAGCAGATTAATTATTCTAACATTCTAAAAACCTCCAAGTGGATTTGGCATTTTTGCGATTCGGACTTCAACAGCAATTGACCCAAATCTAATCTAATTTACACAATTTGATTACAGACCCCCCCCCCCTCACCCCCCTCTTCCCTACCTGTCTCTCTGTAGGACCGCCCCTTATCCTGGTCATGAAATGTATTTGATTAAGGGGAATTCCCCCCGAGGTAAATGTCATCTGCTACTTCTCATCCGGGTCACGTGGAAGGTCAGGACGGATTTAGTCAGAGCAGATGGAGTGTGAAGGAGAGGAGGTGAGTGGTGAGACGGTGTTGTCCGATCTGCCCTTAACATCGTGTCCCGGTTCGTACAAACCCATTGCGATGTTTGAGGTCCTTCTGCCAAATCAGCCCTAACCACCTTCTCGTGATGCCACAGGTGTGTGTGGGGGGAGGGGGGGTGGGAGGGAGCGGAGTGGAGGAGCGGTAAGAAGGGTGGCGCTGGTGGTGGTAGTGGAGGTGGTGCCGGTGGTACAAGTGGTACAGGTGGTATATATTGTACAGGTGGTACAGTTGGTACAGGTGGCACAAGTCGTACAAGCGATACAAGTGGTACAACTGGTACAGGTGGTCCAATTGATACAGGTGGGACAGATATTACATGTGATACATGTGGTACATATGGCACAGATTGTACAGGTGGTACAGGTGGTAAAGATGGTATAGGTGGTACACGTGGTACAGGTGGTACAGGTGGTACAGGTGGCACAGGTGGGTACAGGTGGTACATATGATGCAGTTGATGCAGGTGGGTACAGTTGGTACAGGTGGGTGCATGCGGTACATGTGGTAGAGAGAGCTGGTACAACTAGTACATATG
Organism: Branchipolynoe longqiensis; assembly: GCA_030323885.1. Taxonomy (NCBI): domain Eukaryota; kingdom Metazoa; phylum Annelida; class Polychaeta; order Phyllodocida; family Polynoidae; genus Branchipolynoe; species Branchipolynoe longqiensis. Next base: position 26,997,881 of record CM059188.1, read on the forward strand.
GTATGGTTGGTACAGCCAGTACAGGTGATACAGCTGGTCAAGCTGGTCAAGCTGGTCAAGCTGGTCAAGATGGTCAAGATGGTCAACCTGGCCAACCTGGCCAACCTGGTCAACCTGGTCAATCTGGTCAACCTGGTCAACCTGGTCAACCTGGTCAACCTGGTCAACCTGGTCAACCTGGTCAACCTGGTCAACCTGGTCAACCTGATTAACCTGGTCAACCTGATCAACCTGGTCAACCTGGTACAGGTAAATGTGGAGGTGGTGCTGGTAGTAGAAAAGGAAGTAGGTGGGAGCGGTAATAATTTTGGTTTAAAGTAATGGTCGTCGTGCAGGATGGAGATGGAGGTGGTGACAGTGGCGTTCCTAACTTTTGGTGGTGGAGTTGGTGGTGCCGCTGATGCCGGTGCTGCCGTTAGTGCCGCTGGTGCCGCTGGTGCCGCTGGTGCCGGTGCTGCCACTGGTGCCAGTGCTGCCGCTGGTGCCGGTGCTGCCGCTGGTGCCGCTGGTGCCGGTGCTGCCGCTGGTGCCGGTGCTGCTGCTGGTGCCGCTGGTGCCGCTGGTGTCGCTGGTGGCAGTTCTGCCGCTAGTGCCGGTACTGCCGCTGGTGCCGCTGGTGCCGCTAATACCCTGGTGTCGCTGGTGCCGCTGGTGTCGCTGGTGCCGCTGGTGCCGCTGGTGCCGCTGGTGCCGCTGGTGCCGCTGGTGCCGCTGGTGCCGCTGGTGCAGCATACCTCGGGCCGTGTTCTACCTGTCTGTGTAACCAGGCAACGCCTTGTTCGCATTCCGGTTCATGTTGCCTGTCAGACTCACTTGTCCGAGTCACGTGACCCCCTACCCCTCTCGCCACTCTCCCCCCTCCCACTCCGTCCCCCACCCCCCGCCTAGCCTCGGCCGGGAGCCGAGCACAGCAGGACTCACATTATCATTCCCCGAGACATGTTCCGTCATGTACTGTCATCAGAAACTCACGCCGCAAGGCCGCCCCACGCTGCGCGACAATCTGGCTTGAGCGACCTAGTTGATGGAAAACACACCGTAGCATTAGTGATTTTGAGGGCGGGGGGGACAGGATTGATGAGTTCGGTGTTTGGCGACAGTGTACATGAACTTGGCATGGGCGAAGGGGTTCTTTGGGAACTTGCCAAGCATTCTCAGGTGTGTATATATATATATTCACACACCTATATATATATATATAAAGGCCGGCTACAATACAAAGGAACAAGAACAAGAGAAAGTAGTGGTATGAGTTATATATTCTCTGGCTAGGAATATCAGCCTAACAATAAAAGGAAAAATTCCCCGACGCGAGTGATGTATTCAGGGTAGGCGGGTACCAGTCGCGAGATGGAGGAGGCAGTACAGTATGTATTGTAATAATAACAATAATTAGGAAATAATAATAATAAGGAGGGGTTAATTCCCTTCCACGCCTTTATACTCGCATAATGCGTTATACATCACATATATATATATATATATATATTTATGTACACCTATATAAATAAGACTTTCTCAAAAGGTGCTAAGCAATATGGGACTGTGTCCATTGTAACGATCAACATATTATCTGCTTATGCATTTGGTCACGATAAACTGATTTGTTTTTTACATAGTGTTTCATAATCCCAATAAAATAGATATTGACTTGAAGCAAATGTCCTTGTGTTTTCAGTGTAACTGTTTCTGTGCTGTTTTGTGTCATTCGTAGCAATGGACAGAAAAAAAAGAGTTATCACCTTTTGAGGCTCATATATATATACATACATATAGGCAGATAGAATTCAGTTAGAGTGACCAAATCCGATGGTTTTGAATTTCTACCAAATAGTTTCATACAAATATATTCTGTTACTTGCTATGAGCTACTTTCATTTAATTTGAAGTTCTTTTACCAATTTTAGATGGTTAACTTTGGACAATTTTAAGGTAAAAACATGGGAAAATGAACCGTTGGTGGGCACATCAAAATACCGGATATACGCTTTTGGTGTCCATGTTATAGCATAGCAGCGTAGCACAAGTGTACCAAATTGTTTAAAGTCGCCGGGTATACCTCACCCAGATACAAACGAATCCAGCATCAAAAGCTCACCAAACATACCTTTGCTTAGTTTGTTCAGTTCATGCCACTGAACATGTGGGAGGAGAGTTAAGGTCTGTGATGTATGAATGAGATCATAGGTGGGATTCCCTCATCACATGACCTAGAGGGGTTCCCCATAGAGAGGAGAACCAGCAAGATGGCAAAAAGCTCTCAATTCAACTTTTAAAGTCTATTAATATACATGATTTAATCAATTATTCACACAAAAAATAAACAATTGAACTTTATATTTATCATTTTAGATTGCAATTTCTAACATTTCTTTCTCTATATGGTTGTCTAAAAGTCTCAGTGCTGCTGGACTAAATAAAACTCACCAGAAGCAACCAATGTCAGCACTCTTCCCCGACATATGTAGTTGCATAAACTGAAAACCAGCAAATGTATGCTTGGAGAGCATTTGTCGGAGTATGGGTTGTGTCTCAGCGACCTATACCTGGTCCCTTTAAGCAGTGTACCAATGACTACACTGGATATGTAGGTCAGATCTACATGTAGGTAATATGTTTGGTATAAACAATTGATACATTCATCAGACTGTGCACATTAACCAGTTTGTGCCAACTGTTTTCAAAGGTTGCTTGTCAGTCATATCATGTGTAATGCTTGCAGTATTTGCTATACATTGTACATGTTGTCAAACGTGGGTAATTGAATATGCAGGACCAGCGGCGTACTGTTTCTATGGACACAAACCTGCTGCCACCTATATGTGCCGATCTGAACTATGAGTGGTACTTACCCACCCTGCCACCTAAAGAATTGTAAGCCCTGGTCACATACACTTTAGTGAACGTACTTGAACGTAGTTGAACGTAGGATAGATTAACTTGGGTGAAATGTGCTATCACTACGTTAAACTATGTTAAGGTACGGCAGGTTTTGGTTGATCACCCACCTAATAGTACGGATAAATAAATATGATAGGGTACGGATCCCGGTACATTATGGTATGGATCCCGGTATGTTACGGTATGGATCCCGGTACATCCAACTATGTTGAACTACATTGAACTATTTTGAACTACGTTACCCTCCACTACGTTCAACTACCTTCAACTACATTCAACTTCGTCCATTAAAGGCTATGTGACCACGGCAGAACGGTCAAGGTTTTGTGTGGGTCAAAGTATGCTAGGGTTTGCTAGAGTACGCTAGAGTATGCTAGATTATGCCTGAGTACAGTAAGAAGTAAGCTAGAGTATGCTAGAGTACGCTATAGTATGCTAGAGTACTCTAGAGTATGCTAGAGTATGTTATCATCATGGAGACTACATCTGCCTCAAACATACCTCTCTTTTGAACATGTCCAAAGCTTAAATCGGAACTTACGGCCCACACATATTTATCACGTTCTCATCATGGAGAAATATGGATGCTGCTACTTTAAACTACATTCAACTATGTTCAACTACGTTCAACTAGGTTAGCCTCCACTACGTTCAACTACGTTCACTAACGTGTATATGACTGGGCCTGTACTTTGCTCTAACTTACTGTAACTGTCTAATGCAGTGTTTAAATTATTTCGACCAGAGATGCCGAACCAAAACGTGTACTCCTGGCCCCCAAATTTGCCGTCCCACCCACCCAAACTTTCAATAGGGTTAAGTGGCTGTGAAACTCGGAACATTTATGAACCTGGCCATAACTGTGACTAAACAAGAACAAAATAAATGCCAATATATAACATGTCGGTCTCGCGCTTATTCAATTATATAAATATTCATATCAGGGAATATTGTAATGGCAACCGCCTACTTATCATTTATTTAATGGGACACTAAAGATTGTCCTTGGAAAGTTGTACAATTAAGTTTTTATCGATATAAATGATAGAAAATAAACGGTTGCTATATTTTGTCTTATGCATCATTTATTCAGTATACTGAGTTGTATTACCTTTGTAACTCCAATAACAAATTATCGCCAAAGTTAATTTCCTGTTAGATTACGATCAATTCGTCACCTATTTTGGATATTTTAATGGTTAATTTTAGCCTCTAAGTATCACTGTTGTCTAAGTACCACTGTTGTCTAAGTATCACTGTTTTTTAACAATTACAAGAGCTGGAGTATATAGTGTGGTTTGCTGACAATATCTTTTTATTTTTTTCAACCATGCAGATGCTATGTCTGGGAATATGGACAAGTTTAAATGAGGGGCATGCATCTCAACATGACTCATTTCGCAATCAATCCCAACACATATTCTCATAATGATTTCCATTAAAAATAATAGGAAACGCCCGTTTTCTTGTTGGGAAGAACGGGGGGGGGGGGGAGCGAATAGGGCGACAGTATATTTCGCTGAACTCAAAACGTGTACACTATCACAACACAGCGATAGAGCACAAAAACCACTGACAGCAAGCCTAGAATTCAGAGCCATTTCTAAACCATCACCATTACTCACAGTCACTAAACACTTATCCGAATTTTGCGACTTTTACTACAACTCTTCCAATTAACTCAGGTGTGGGCGTTCACACCTCTCAGCCTCACATCCAGCGTCCCCTCTGGGGTGTGACTCGGGTAGAAAGTGCGTTTACAGTTTCAGTAACCCGACACACAGCCAGTAAAATGTCGTCTGCTCCGCATTAAATGTCGTCTGCTGATGACAATCTCACGTTAGTGGGGGGCGGAGCGATATTTAAAACTCAAAAACCAACCCATCGCTGAACATCGAACGAATCGAATGACACAAACGCCCCTTGTGTTACATTATTCTCACATTAGGGTGAGTTTAATATATGCCAAGATGGCGACGCTAATGGGCCTGTTTAGTGCACTAAGGATCTGCTACTCTTGGGACTGTTCAGAAGCGATTAATCCAGTGACATCTAGCGGCGTCAAGTGACATCACGAGAGGCAGGCATTGAACAAACTTGTATTTTTTTCCTCGGAGCATGAGCAGTGATCGGTGTGTTAGCTACAATAGTTGTTCTCGCCACCGCCGTCAGAGGGCAGCTTTGCAGTGGAAATCCTATATAGGCCCATTCGCAAAGAGCGTGGTTGGTTGGTTGTTTTTAGTTTTACATGCTGGCAACATCTAAAGTCATATCAGCATGGGTACCGACTTGTGATAGGGTGCACTCATGGTGATTTTATAGTGCTGCCCCGCTGGGAGATCAGGCTGCCAGCACCATGACCTTGATATCCCCTCAGACATATTATATTGACATTGAGCCAGCCAACTTATAAACATGTCAACATGTCAGCATGTCAACATGTCAACATGTCAACATGTCAACATGTCAACCTGTCAATTGTGTAATTCATTGGGTTGACTGGATCGGGTATTGAACTCCCGATAATATATATAATATATATATAATATATAATATATATAATATATAATATATATATAATATATATATATATATATATATATATATATACTATATAAAACATATATAATATATATAATATATATAATATATATAATATATATATATATACTATATATAGTATATATAATATATATAATATATATAATATATATAATATATATATATATAATATATATATAATATATATAATATATATAATATAGATAATATAGATAATATAGATAATATAGATAATATAGATAATATATATATATATGAAGAGCTATGTGTAAAGATTATGTTATCGTGGTTTGGAAAAGATCTCTTCATATATATATATATATGTATATTACATATATATTATATATAATATATAATATATATGAAAACCTCTAGATATTCTGATGGTGCTGTCCAGCTCAGAGTGGGGAGCGAACAGAGATGTTATGCTCTCCGTGTACAGAACCTTGGTTCAGTCATGAGTGGATTATGGCAGCATAGTATACGGTTCCGCAAGGAAATCATATAATGGGCTGCTAGACACGATCCACCACGAGGGACTTCACCTGGCCCTTGGGGCCTTCCGCACCTCACTGGTTCAGAGGCTCTACATCAAAGCCAATGAACCATCACTTAACAACAGGAGAATCAAACTGGACATGCAATATGTAGTCAAGATAAAAACTAATGTATTGAATCCTGCACACAATTGTCTATTCGAGCAACATGACAAATCCAGGTATGAAGCCAGGCTGAATTACATCCGGCCACTGAGGCTCCGAATGAAACCTCATTTCGAGGCCTTGGGCATGGATTTGGACATGTTGGAGGATGCCAAACTCCCAGAACATCCCCTGTGGTCGTTGAGGAAGCCATCGGTTATCCTCCGACTCACAGAACTGAGGAAGTCTGGGACACATCCACTCGAGTACCAAGGACTGCATGCAGAGATTCAAGGCCAGTTTGCAGACCACCTCTCCATATACACTGATGGTTCGAAAGACCAAAGGCAGGTAGCTGCTGCGGCAGTCTGCCGATGGGAAACATGTGGCGTATGCTTGCCCGATCAGAGCTTGATTTTCACTGCGGAAGCCCAAGCACTCCTTCTCGCATTGGAGTGTATCGAGGTATCCAACCACACTAACTATGTTATATAGAGTGATTCGTTCTCTTGCCTCCTGGCTGTTGCTGGACTGAAAACGAATCACCCTATTCTAGCAATGGTCATTTATAAACTGAACCAACTGGCAACCGATGGGTATGACATCCACCTGTGCTGGGTGCCTGGCCATGCCGGCATACAAGGAAACAAACGAGCTGATCGGGCTGCGAAGAAGGCCCTGAACTGTGATCTTGAACCGTGTCTGATCCCTCACTCTGATCTGAAACCAGTAATAGCCACCCACATAAAATCCAAATGGCAACATGAGTGGGATGAAAACATCAATAAACTTAAAGAAATTGAACCATCTGTGGGAAAGCCACCACAGACTCATGCGGGAGGTCGGCGGGACCAAGTGGTCCTTAGTCGCTGCCGTGTTGGCCACTTGTGGCTTACACATGCTTTTCTGCTCAAGGGAGAACCTCCCCCTGAATGTATTGGGTGTCAGTCCCCGCTGACACTCAAACACATTTGACTAAGTTGCATTGATTTGTTGGCCCTGTGGCAACAATTCTACACTGCAGACAGTATGCGTGACCTTTTTACTAAAGTAAAACAAGAAAACATTTTAGCCTTTTTGAGGTCAGATCGACTGTACCACCTCATATAGTTTACTAAATAAATTCTATCAATTATTAATACACCTTTTCTTTTTCTATGGGTATTTGTTTCCCTTGACCACAAATATATGATTGTGAGCTTTCTATTTAATGAGTGTCTATTGGCACATAATTGATTGTCTGCTTTTACATGTAAAAGCGATGGTTTGAACAAAAAAACAAACATTTCGCACCGTGAATATGGCCTATGCTGCCGACACGGCCTAAAGCAACCACCAATCAATCAACAATCAATCTGTGTAAATATTGCATAAGTGCTTTGTGAGGAGAAGCACTTCTGCCATTCTAATAACTACCCAGTGTCCTAAACCTGCTCCAGTGTCCTAAACCTGCTCCAGTGTCCTAAACCTGCTCCAGTGTCCGTGTGTGTGAGGGTGAACCAGTAATGCGTGCCTAAATTCTGTCCAGCAGGTTGGTGTCAGATAAACCAGTCTGACCAGAGCAGCTGCCCCTTAGGGACTGCGGATTTGGTGAGGGACTTCCCCCTCTCAGCCCCCCCCCACCCACCCACCGGAACCACGTGACCTCCCGACCTGACCGATGTTAGAGAGTACGTAGTGCAGTCCTTTATTCTTCCCCCACCAACCCCCCTGAACCACTCCACCTCCCCCAGCCCAGCCCGCTCAAGCCCATAACCCCACAAGCCCTATACCCTAACCCTCAACCTTCTCAACAACCCCAACCCTCCTCTCCCTCTCCCCTCTCCCCTCCCTCTTCTCCCTCCTCTCCGTCCTCTCCCATCTATCCCTCCACTTCCTCCTCTCCCTTCTGTCTCTCCTTCCCTCCCCTTCCTCATTGCCTCCTCCCCTCCTCTTCCTCCTCCCCATCCTTCCCGTCTTCCTCATCTCCCTCCTCTCCCCCTCCCTCCCTCCCTCCTCTCCCTCCTCTCCCTCCTTTCTCCCCTTCTCCCTCCTCTCTCCCCCCCTCCATCCTCTCTCCCCTCTCCCTCCTCTCCCTCCTCTCTCCCCTCTCCCTCCTCTCCCCCCTCTCCCTCCTCTCCCCCCTCTCCCTCCTCTCCCTCCTCTCCATCCTCTCTCCCTCTCCCTCCTCTCCCTCCTCTCCCTCCTCTCTCCCCTCTCCCTCTTCTCTCCCTCCTCTCTCCCCTCTCCCTCCTCTCTTCCCTCTCCCTCCTCTCCCTTCTCTCCCTCCTCTCTCCCCTCTCCCTCCTCTCCCTCCTCTCCCTCCTCTTCCTCTCCCCCCCTCCTCTCCCTCCTCTCTCCCCTCTCCTTTCTCCTCTCGACGTCCTCTCCCTTCTCTGTCTGATCCTCATCCCACCTGCTTAAAGCTGCATGGTCTAATGAAAGCATCCAATTTTGGAAACCAAAGTATTTCCATAGATTTGATCCTATATATCCAACTTGCATACTGATGCACGTATCAAGGATTTGTTGCTGCAGAGATGTGGATATTAAGTCTATTTCGTCGGTTCTTGGAGGTTTACTTCCTGGGAACATCTAAGGTCATACATACCAAGACGGTATTAAGTCAATTTAATAGAACTAGTTACTTCTGAAGCTTATGGCGTCCGAGATTGTATGTGGTCATCAGAATTAATGTTACATGTTTTATCTTCAAATTTCTCTTAAGTTAACAATATAAAATAAGAAGTTAGTTATTATCTAACGTATGTTAGTTTGGAGTATAATTTTAATATATGTATCTCAGAAAATGGGAAGAACTCAAATCCATAAGACTATGCAATTTTAATGAACTAATGTTATTTGTTGTATTTAATTACAAAATGTAGGAAGGTACCAACTGTATGACTTCCCCAAGGAGGCGGGTGATCTTCCAGCCGAGCAACCACTTTTACATTAAATTTAAGTGCATACTTATGCAAAATACAGTGTTCCAACAAGTTGGCAATTGAATTTATTTTAGCTATAATCAGATCTGTCCCTGTACGCGCACAAATGTGTACAATACAAAGTGAAATTGAACACACACAAAATAACTGCCAAATCGCCAAGTTTTAAATACATTGTTATATATTGGTAACTGTATGAACACACGTGTATGAATTTAGCAAACATGGTTATCTCACATTATCCCACCCCCTTTGTTTCTAGGCAGCCAGAACTAATTAGCAGAGCGACATTGTGTCATTCATCAAACCGGAAGTGCACCAATGGAGGCTAATGCAGGCCTGTAATGGTTGGATAACACTAAATAAGCCCGGCGGGTGTTAATAAGCGCCACGAGGTGGCGCCACTATAATGGTCATGACAGCAGTTGCTTCCTCAGGTTGCTAAGTGCATCTGCACTCCCCCCACCACCACTCACACAATCGCGCCATCTCTCACTCCTAGTGCCCCCTATCCTTACTGTCACTCTGTGCATATTTCCATCCCTCTTCGCCACTATGGGCCATACCCCCACCTACCTACCCTCAGCCACCCCTACCATACCCAGACCCTTACACTCACCAACACCCACACCCACACCCTCACCTTCACTCCCAACTCATACTCACACACACCTTAATGCCCACCCACACCCTTACACTCACCCACACCCACACCTTCACCTTCACTCCCAACTCATACTCACACACACCCTAATGGCCCTGTCACAGTACGACGTAGCGACGTCAACGTAGGGAGAACGTGAAAAACATCGAACTTCTCAGCGTAGTATGCAAATTTGGGCACAAGTTGAACGTGGATGCAGCATAGTGGACAAGAGAGTAATGGTGGTAAAGCGTAGTGATGGCGTCATTCAATGCGAGAGGACAACGTAATTACGCTCAGGGAATGTTATGTATGTTATTCCATCGCCAGAACTACATTGCTTTACGTTACCTTACATTACTTACATCATGAAACGGTGGCAAAACGGTAAACATGCATTGGACGTCCGTTAGGCATCCGTTATCCTGGCGTTTTCACGACACAGACTGCACGTTCCCACTGGCTTTAATGTGGGTCAACGTAGTGCAACATAGTGCAACATAGTTGAACATAGTGACCAATGTTTTAACATCATTGACGTTCACCGAACGTGTACAGAACGTACGGCGAACATAAACCCTTACGTTCGAGGTATGTCGAAAGTTTTGAACATGTCCAAAACCTTGACGTAACTCGACGTAACACGACGTAACGTGACGTAGCTCGACGTCAGTCTAACATCATTCTGACGTCATCATAACATAACCCAATGTACATCAACGTAATGACGAAAAATGACCACGTTAGGCTCACGTTCGCTAGTTACATCGTAGTGTGACAGGGGTATTAAGCCCACCCCCACCCTGACACTCACCCACTCCCTTAATTTAACCCTCACCCTCACCCACTCCCATACATTCACCCTCACTCGGACCCTCATCACACTTCATCATCACCCTCGTCCTCACCCACACCCTGACCCTCACCCACACCCTGACCCTCACCCACACCCTGACCCTCACCCATACAGTAACCCATACCCACACCCTCACTCCTAATTCTCATTAACCCACACCCTAATTCTCACCCTCACTCTCAGTCTCACCCCAATACTCACTCCCTCACCCTCACCCCTACCGCCATCCCTACCTCACCATCTCTACCATCATCACCCCACCTCACACACCCCTATTTCCACACCCACAGCCTCACCGCCAACACACACCTAACCCACACTCTCATTATCACCCTCACCCTCACTCTCACCCTCATATTCACTCATCCCCTCAGCCACACCCTCACCCCCACTGCCACCCTCACCCACACCGCCACCCTCACCCTCACCCTCACCACTACCCCAACTGCACTATCCCTATCATCCACACCCACACCCTCACCCTCACACTCCTCACCCTTACCCTCATCATCACCTTCACCCCCACCCTCAGCCTCACTAATCTTCATACTCTTATCCCGTGCCCCCATCTCCCATATCCCATGCCCACTACTCCCATCCCGACACCCAGACCCATGGCCGATTAGAGTGTCCGTCTCCGGTGCTGGTAGATCGTGGGTTCGTGGGTTCGAACCCTGGTCGAGTCAAACCAATGACTTAAAAATTGATACTTGTCGCTTCCTAGCCAGGCGTTTGGCATTATTAGGACAGGGCAAGGACTGGTGTTCTCAGTGTTAGGATAATGTGATTGAGTGGGATACCAGGTCATGGTGCAGGCGGCCTGGTTTCCAAGTGGTACAGCACTATAAAGTCGCCATGAGTGCACACTGTCACAAGTCGGTACCCGTCCTGATACGACCTTAGATGTTGCTAGGACGTAAAACAACAACAAACAAACACCCTTCTCCATACTCTCACTCTCAGCCCTTGCCCTAACCCACACCCTTACTCCCCCTTCACCCTTCATCCACCCCCACCTCCACCCCACCACCACGCCAGCACCACCCCCCCTCCCCCCCGCAATCAGCGATCCTCAGCATGTCCTCCGGCACGGCAGCTTTAAAAACAACGCAGTGAGCATTATGAGGGTGCACTTCCGGCGGCCACTCGGTCACTTCCTTTCATGGTCTCCGCTTCACAAACTATTCACCTCACACATAAACCAAACAAAAATCAACATATCCTTGTTATTGATATGTTGATAGTGGCATTCTAATATGCTGATTCTAATATGTGAATTGGGAGAATGTTGGTTTTGGTGGTTTAAAACAAAAAAGTTAATTTATAATCTCTACACATTCTAGCAAGTGCATGACTCGCCATCCAGTTAACGGGGTGGCCGAATGAGTTGAGCGTCCGTCTCCCATTTTGGTAGATCGTGCGATTCAAAGCCGTGAATTTGAACTAAGGTCGAGTCAAACCAATTACTTAAAAATTGATACTTGTTGCTTCCTAGCCAGGCTCTTCACATTATTAGGATAGGGCAAGGACTGGTTGGTTCAGTGTCAGGATAATGTGATGGAGTTGTCATGGCTGGCTGCATGGTCTCCCAGTGGGGCAGCACTGCAAACTCACCATGAGTATGCACAGTCACAAGTCGCCACCCCGTCCTGATATGCCCTTAGATGTTGCTAGGATGTAAAGCAAAATCAAACAAACCCTGTCACAAGTCGCCACTCGTCTTGATATGACCTTAGATGTTGCTACGACGTAAAACCCCAACAACAACCAACCTACAAGCATCCACGAAAGACGCCTGTGGCTAATGCTATGAAAATGGCCCACTTCTGGGTTCATTCTGTTAGAATTCGTAGTGAACACGACAGCTACCGATGGCGTTCCCAATCAACGCTGCCGGGTAGTGATGGTTAGCCACAGCCTGCTAAGGACCAGCGGAAGGATTGGTTTGATGGAGGGGAAGGGGTGGGAGAGGGGTGGAGAGGGGTTTTGAAGTTGCAAGAGACAGACGGCTTTGGTGCCGGTGTGGGTGGGTGAGGGGTGGTTGGTGGGGCTGATTGGGGTGGTGGAGATGGTGGTGGTGGTGGTGGTGGGGGTTTGGAGGTTGATCGCTGAGTGAAGAGTGGATGCAGGTGTGTGTGGGATGGTGGTGGAGGAAAAGGGAGTTTGGAGTTTCGGGGATGGTTCTAGAGGGGAGGGGTGTGTTGGAGAGGATGCGAGGGGATGGGAGGTGAAAGGATGGAGAGGAGAGGGAGGGGAGGGGAGGGGAGGGGAGGCGGGAGAAGAGCAGGGAGGGGTGGGGAGGGGAGATGAGAGGAGAGGAGGGGAGGGGGAAGGAGGAGGGGAGGAGAGGTGGGAGAGGTGGGGAGGGGAGGGGGAGAGCAGGGGAGGGGCAAGGAGGGGAGGAGAGCAGGGAGGAGGTGGGGAAGGGAGGTGACGAGGAGAGGAGGGAGGTGGGGAGGGTGGGGAGGTTGATTGGACAAGAGGGGAGGAGTGGTAGGAATGGGAGAGAAAGGGGAGGGGAAGAGAGGAGGGGAGGGGAGGGAAGGGGAGGGGGAGGGTAGGAGAGAGGGGCGATAAGTTGAGGGGAGCAGAGGGAACAGAGGGGAGGGAATTGAGAGGGGCCAGGAGGAAGGGGGGAGGGAGGGGGGACCGGGTAAAGAGGAGGAATGTGAAAGGAGAGGGAACGGGATGAGGGGAGGCAGGGATGGGCAGGTGAGGCAAGGGAAATGGAGGGAGGATGGAGAAGGCGAGGAGGGAAGGGAAGGGAGGAGGGAATGGGAGGAGGATGAGGAGGGAAGGAAGGAATGGGAGGAGGGTGGAAGGGACATATGGGTTGGTTGGTGGAGGAAGGTGGTGGATGGGAGGTGGGGGGGGGGGGGCGGGTTTGGAGGGGCGCGCAGTGCTGGAGGGGGCGGGGGGTAGGTTCTCTTTGATATGGCCGAGTCGAGCCGCAGGGTTCGGCTTTAAACTTGCGTCAAACCCGCCTACCCAGCGCCGCCCTGTATTAGGAGACCGGGGGAGAGGGAGGGAAGCAGGGGGAGAGGGAGGGAGGCCGGGGGGAGGGGGGAGAGACCGAGAGAGGTGGGAGGACGGGGAGGCGGGAGAACGGGGTAGGGTGGGGGTGGCCGGGGGAGGCTGGGAGACGGGGAGCACGCGGGAAGCGCCGGGAGGCCGGGGGAGGCCGGGGGAGACCGAGGGAGGTTGGGGGAGGCCGGAGAGGGTCGGGGCAGGCCTGGGGAGGCGGGGGGAGGCCGGGTTGGCCGAGGGAGGTTGGGGGAGGCCGGAGAGGGCCGGGGGAAGCCCTGGAGAGGCAGGGGATGCAGGGGAGGCGGGGGATGCGGGGGTTACAGAACATGAAGTCACTGATCAGTCAGTCAACAGGGTTCTGGCGGGCACTGTGGCGTGTGGCGAGGGGGGGGGGGGGGGCCTGGTGGCGGTGGCGGTGGGTGAGGTGGAGGGCGACGGGGGCGGCTTCCCCAATGGCGAGGGGAACGGAGGAAAGCAAGGGTGACTCAGGGCTGGGGGAGCACCACAGGTCTACATCTTTGAGCAATGTTAGGAAGTTTGAGAAGTAGACTTTATCCACCCGTGGCTCCTGTGGAAAAGTGAAATAAGAATTATGCCGATAATCTTTGAAGCTGTATTCATTCATTGCACTGAAAGATACAGTTGATTAATCTGTTGATATCTATTGATTTAGTTTGTATGTGTTCAATTATTATGCCGGGTAAATGCCAGTCGTGTACAAATGTTGCCCCTCCTTCCGATACTCATTATATAATAATAATAAAATTGATATTTGTACATCTGTTGCGGTTCAGGTGTTTTTGTGTCTGTTTTGTATTTGTTTATTTTGTTTGTTTTCTCTCTTGCCTCATATCACCCATCACATCTTCCATAAAATTCACAAATCACTTAATTTTATATGTAAATAGTTCTAAGCACCACCTGGGCTGGATTGTAAGGCACCACAACTCAGGTTGCATAAGTGACCTTGATGCTCTACAATTCCATGTATTAGCTTTCTTTTGCCCTTAATAAAAAATTGTAAAGATGTAATTTAACAAAACTGAAATAAAGCGGGTTATTATATTATCGTCAACCTCACGTATTCAATTCATAAACATGAAGAAGATTTAACTCAGCACATTCGTTAAAGTTCCCCATGGTTATAGCCCTCATTTTAAAGCTGTATAGTCTGATGAAAACACAATTTTCAAAACCAACACAATTAGCTACATCTGATTCTACATATCTAATTAAACATTTGGTGCCACACAGAAGGTAATAAATACTGAGCCACTTTAATAGAACTTGTTACTGTAGATGCATATGGTGTCAGAGTTTTGCCAAGCTTGCAAGAATTAAGTTTCCATGTCTGCTCTTCAAATATCTGAAAAGCTAGCCATTTAAAACTTTTGTGTGAGGTAGTGTGAGCTATCCATTTAAAAGTTACTTCAAACTATCATTTGTGGGTTCGAATCCTGGTCGAGCCAAACCAATGACTTAAAAATTTATACTTGTTGCTTCCTAGCCAGACACTCGGCATTAGTAGGATAGGGCAAGGAGCAGTGGAATGAGGAAGACCAGTCGTCTGCGACTGAAATTTCCCCTGCTTAAACAAGTAATGTACCAACAACAATAAATGTAAGTAAGGTAGATTATAGCTATCAGCCTAATATATTTATCTCAGTAAATGATGTAAACTCAAAACCATCAGACTATGCTACTTTTAGGCCCGGTCACATTCATGTTAGTGGACGTAGTTGAACGTAGTGGAGGCTAACGTAGTTGAACATAGTTCAACATAGATGAATGTAGTTGAACATAACTGAATGTAGTTGAACGTAGTTCAGTGTAGTTTAACGTGGTTGAACATAGTTTAATGTAGTTGAACTTAATTGAATGTAGTTGAATGTACCAGAGAAGTATGGATGGTGGTACGTTCAACTACATTCAACTATGTTCAACTATGTTCAACTATGTTCAACTATGTTCAACTATGTTAGCCTCCACTATGTTCAACTACGTCCACTAACGTGTATGTGACCGAGCCTTTAAAGTGAGATACCTCTCTAGTGCGGCTTCTTTGATCGGCGAACCATTTAAACCATAGGATACCACCACCTTGTTTACCATCCTCATGTCACACCCACACACATATACCAATGCTCATGGATACGGATTTGGATTTGAGAGAGGGAATATGTTACTCATATTATGGGCCAGTATATACATGGTTGATATCAGAAGGCAGTAGAGCTTGACAGGATCGCAGCAGGATCGTGAGTGAGTGTGCCAGTGCGCATTCGCGCATAGTGATAGCCGGAAGTGGTGGTCAGCCATGTATTGATTCAAACAGTTGTTGTTCTGAAGCTCAGAGGTGAACAGGCTTAAAGTAACCGGCATGTACTCTATAGAGTTGTTTGCAGTGGGCAGTCCTGGGCGAGGCCATGTGGCTTGGACGAGGTGGAGGGTGGGTGGAGGTGTCTGGTTGAGCTCCGTGGGTGACCATAGTCGGACGGGTGGGAGGGAAGGGTGGTGGGGAAGGAGGTGGTGGAGGGGAGGGTTGGGAGGGGTGGAGAGTGAGGGGACGTGGGTAGGGGGAGGGACTAGGGGATGGAGGTAGGGGGAGGAGGAAGGGAGGGGAGGAGGAGGGGGAGTGAGAGGACTGTGGGAGGGGAGGAGCAGGGGGTGGAGACATGGAGTGGGACGTTGGGAGGAGGAGCAGGGGGAGGGGGGGGGGGGAGGCATGCCAGCCATTCACCCAAGGAGCTTAGCCGGATTACAAAGACCGGGGTTGCCGAGCTCGACCGGAAATGGGAAGCGCAGGAGACACAGCGTCCGCGCATGCCCCGCTCGGGGGGTTTACACACCATAGAGAAGTCAACCAGGTCTATTACCGGCCGGGCGGATGAGCGTGCAGGCCGGGAGGGTTGGGTGCCGCTGAGGCAGGGTGGGGGAGGAGGGGTGGGTGGTGGAGTGGGTGAGAGGAGGAGTGGAAAGAAGTGGTAGAAGAGGCGGGATGGTGGGGTGGGGGGGGGGGGGGGGGAGATAGGGTGTTGTGGGGAGTGGGAGAGGAGTGGAAAGAGTTGGTGGAGAGGCGGGAAGGTGGGGTGGGGAGGATAGGGTGTGGGGTAGTGGGGGAGGAGTGGAAAGAGGTGGTAGGCGAGGCAGGGGTGTGGGGGGGAGGGTGTGGTAGGGAATGAGGGGATGGGAAAGGTGGTAGATGAGGTAGATATGGGGGGGTGATAGAGAGGGAAGGAAGTGGAGGATGGGGATAGGGAAGGAGCAAGACGGAGAAGGGGTAAGGGAGCTGGGAACGGGTTAGGAGGGGAGTTTGGGGGGGGGGGGGATTGGGAAGGAGGTTGGGGAGGATGGGTGGCAGGGTGGGAAGGAGTTTGCGGAGGAGGATGGGGAGTAGGGGTGACGGGTTGAGAGACGACCGTGGCAGGAATGGGTAGGAGGAAGAGAGGAAAAGAGAGGATGGAATAGAAGAGTGGCAGGATTGACAGGGTTGAAATAGCAACTGGAGGGAGGGGGGTACAGGACAGACAGGAGGGTGGCGGGTGGGGGGGGGGGGCGCTGGAAGGGGCAGCAGGGGCGGTGAAGATGAGGGACAGGACAGACAGGAGGATGGCGGGGGGTGGAAGGGGCAGCAGAGGGCGATGGAGATTAGGGGCAGGACAGATAGGAGGATGGCAGGAGGGGTGGAAGGGGCAGCAGGGGCGGTGGAGTCGAGGGACAGGACAGACAGGAGGATGGCGGGGGTGGGGGGTGGGAAGGGGCAGCAGGGGTGGTGGAGATGAGGGGACAGGGCAGACAGGAGGATGGCGGGGGGGTGGAAGGGGCAGTACGGGTGGTGGAGATGAGGGGCAGGACAGACAGGAGGAGGATGGTAGGGGGGTGGAACGGGAAGCAGGGGCAGTGCAGATGAGGAGCCGGACAGACAGGAGGATGGCAGTGGAGATGAGGGACAGGACAGACAGGAGGATGGCGGGGGGTGGAAGGGGCAGCCGGAGCGGTGGAGATGAGGGACAGCACAGACGAGAGGATGGTGTGGGGTGGAAGGGGCAGCAGGAGCTCTGGAGATGAGGAACAGGACAGACAGGAGGATGGCGAGATGGGTGGAAGGGGCAGCAGGAGCGGTGGAGATGAGGGACAGGACAGACAGGAGGGTGGCTGGGAGGGGGGTGGAAGGGGCAGCAGGGGCGGTGGAGATGAGGGGCAGGACCGACAGGAGGATGGCGGAGGGGGACGGGGGGGGGGGGGCGAAAGGGCAGCAGGGTCAGTGGAGACGAGGGGCAGGACAGACCGGAGGATGGTGGCGGGTGGAAGGGGCAGCAGGGTGCTGAAGATGAGGGACAGGACAGAGAGGAGGATGGCGATGAGGGGCAGGACAGACAGGAGGATGGTGGCGGGTGGAAGGGGCAGTAGGGTGCTGAAGATGAGGGACAGGACAGACAGGAGGATGGCGATGAGGGGCAGGACAGACAGGAGGATGGCGGGGGATGGAAGGGGCAGCAGGGGCGGTGGAGATGAGGGACAGGACCGACAGGAGGATGGCTGGGGGGGTGGAAGGGGCATAAGGGCGGTGAAGATGAGGGACAGGACCGACAGGATGATGGCTGAAGGTGGAAGGGGCAGCAGGGGCGGTGGAGATGAGGGACAGGACAGACAGGAGGATGGCGGGAGGCAGAACTAGAAGAGGGGGCGGGGGGTGTGAGGTACGGGACATACAGGAGAGGAGGCGGGGGTTGCTAGTGAAGGGACAGGAAAGACTTAGACTGGAGGGCGAAGGGCATGGGGGTAGCGGGGGGGGGGGGAGCGATGGGTGGGGGGGGGAGATGGAGTGTCGTGGGCGGGTGGGTTTGGAGGTTGATGGATTGAAACCTATTCAAGGTTTTCAATAGCACTGCCCTGAACTGAATGAAGGCTGGGAAAAAAGAAGCCATGTAACTTTAATATGGCTTCATTTTACTTCTTTTTGTTTGGCTTCTTTTTTTTAGTATCCTCTGTGCACTGCATGCAGTTCTTTGTATATACCGTAATGGCCATACGGGTGGGCAGCTCTCTGGCTTTATTTATTGACAGAGACAGCAATAATTAATTTCACTCGACCTATTTTGGTATATTATTTTTAGTTTTTTTTGTTTAGTGTATGTATTGTTGGCTTTCTTGAGGTTGCTTTGTTTAGCTTTATCTGTGAGAAAAATAATTATGGGAATCCGTATACAGACTATACATTGGTATTCTTTTTGTTTGTTTGGAGTTAGGAAGGCTCTCTTTCTAAAGGCCCAGTCACATAGCCGTTAGTGGACGTAGTTGAATGTAGTGGAGACTAACGTAGTTGAAAGTAGTTGAACGTCGTTGCACGTAGTTGAACATTGCGGCATCCATACTTGTTTGTGATGTTAATTTGGTAATAACGTTGGTGAGCCATGATCTCTGATTTAATTTTTGGACATGTTCAAAAGAGCACTATATTAGAGGCTGAATTTGCATCCGTGATGCTAAGGTACACTAGAGTAATGGAGCGTACTCTAGTGTACTCTAGCATACTCTAGCATACTCTAGCATACTCTAGCATACTCTAGCATACTCTAGCATACTCTAGCATACTTGGACGAAGCCTTGGTCACATAGCCATTAGTGGACGTAGATGAATGTAGTGGAGGCTAATGTAGTTGAATGTAGTTTAACGTAGTTGAACGTACCGGCATCTGTACCATAACGTATTTATCCATACCGTAATGTAGCTAGCTATCCATACCTAAACCTGCCATACCTTAACTTATTTAAACATAGTTTAATGTACTTAAGTTTGACCCACATTAGCCTCCACTATGTTCACCTATGTTCAACTACGTCCACTGACGGCTATGTGACCAGGGCTTATGACCCTTTTTGTTTAGTGTATGCATGGTTTACTTTTGTTTGCTTTCTTGAGGTTACATTGTTTAGCTTTATCGATGAGCAAAATAGTTATGGGAATCCATAATATTATATAAATATAAATGGGTATTCCTGTGTTTGTTTACAGTTAGTAAGGCTCTCGTTGTAAGACCCTTACCACACATAATAAGTAGGGAGTGACTAAATACATAAATCGTTTGTTGGGGTTTTACATCCTGATAACATCTAAGGTCACATTAGGATGGGCGATTAGTTTTTTGGGGTGTTGTTTGGTGATTTGGGATGTTGGTTGGTTTGGTTTGGTTGTTGGAGTTTTACGTCCTGGCATCATCTAAGGTCATATCATGATGGGTGCCGACTTGTGGCAGTGTGCACTCAATGCAACCTTATAATGATGCCCCACTAGGGGACCTGGCTGTCGGCACCATGACCTGATTTCCCACTCAGTCACATTATCATCATACTGAGCTAATCAGTCCTTGCCATATCCTAGTAATGCCGAACACCCGGCTAGGTAGCAACAACCATCAATTTAGTAAGTTATTGGTTTGATTCGGCCTGGATTAAAACGCCCGACCTTCGACGTGGGAAGTCTGAGCTCTACCGACCGATTCGGCCACCGCGTCTTGACAATTATGTATATATGTGTGCTGTAATTTATGGAATTTATATAAATCCTCTGGTGCAACTGACAATTGTCAACATCCGGGGTAGGAGAGGTGGGCCATAGGTGGCGCCACTAGTACAATGTTGTGTCTTATGGAGCATAGTAATATTCCGTTCTGCTTCTTTATACTCCCATAAATCGCTATGTAACCCATATATGTGAGCTATGATGAAATTATGGGAATGTAAACAAGATAGTATGCCATCTAAATTCGATCATGTCCTGGCTCCATAGAGGTATCCTCATATCGTATATATAGTGTCTTGATATGTTCTTGCCGGTGTGAGACCTCTATTTGCTCCCCGAGAGAGTGCTGCTAGTAACTTGCAAAAGCCAGCAGCACTCCAACACTTTGCAAGCAGCTTTTATGAAATGCACAACCACACAGAATAGTGGCGCTTAAGAAATAAAAGCAGTCTTTGTCGAATTGCGACTGACAGCATGATGATGATTATAGTATACAGTATATATTATACTACAGTCTAGTTCCCATTTCTCTCACATGGCGTCACCTCCGTGTGGTGAATTACCATCTACTGCAGTCATTCTTTACTGAATATTTAAAGTTATGTAGTCTGATGGTTTTGAATGTATGTCACCTATTAGGTAAATGTGTCAGGTTGATGATTAAGTTTGAAGTAATTATAATTTTAAAGGGAGAACTTGGAGATATTAAAAGTGAAAACATGTATGATTAAAGCTGCATAGTCCGATGAAGCATCACATTTTCAAAAGCAAAACAATTATCTAGATTTGATTTAACATATCTAACTTAGATACTGGTACACTTATTAAACAGTTGTCGCCACATAGAAGGAAATACTGGTGCAATTTAATAGAACAGAGTAGCCTTACAGCAGAATAGCCTTACAGAGTAGTGTTACAGCAGAAGCCTATGTTGGCAGAGTTTTGGCATGCTTGCCAACATTAATTTAGCATGGTTGTACTTCAAATATCTCCAAACTTTGCCATTTAAAATAAAAGTCACACTTCAAACTAAAGTAGGATAGGTTATGGTGAACAATCTTATATATTTATGTCAGAAAATTCCAGAAACTCTAAACCATCGGACCATGCAACCTTAATGTTGGTGTGCAGTAACAGTTTCTGTGAAATGGACTTAGTAGTCCTTCTATACAACAATCAATTCTGAGTATCTAAATTGAAAATGTAGCATTAGAACTGGGAAAGAGAGCACAGTTGATATCTGGGAGGTGTGGAAATGATAGATTCTCACACCCACACCAACCCAACCATATCCAACAACAATCTGCACCCATTTCCGCGCTTCCGCAACGTCCCACACCCTTACCAACCAACCAAGACCTCCAATACCTATGAAAATAACAACACACACACAAACATATTAAGAAAATCACCAACAACAACAAGAAAATCCAAACCTCCTCCCAAAAACACTTACAAAATAAAAGATTTTTAAAAATCTGATGCCCTACCACATCCAACAACACTCAACAAAGTCCAACAACACGTAACAACACCCCACATCACAAAACAACACCCCGAATCACAAAACAACACCCCAAAACACCAATCACCACCCATCACCATCCAGTACCCACGGACCCACACCACCCTCCCCTCCACCCCCGTACTGATATGACCTTAGATGTTGCCAGCAAGTAAAACTCCAAAAACCAACCACCCACTCCATCCACCTCCACTCACACACACACACCCACACCGTGCCTTGACCTCTCCCCCACACTGGTTGTTGAGGGGTTGACGTGGTTGTCTGCTTCCCGGCGTATGGGTTGGGGTACGCTATGGACCAGATCCGCCAACCGCCACCCCCACCCCCACCCCCGTACCACCACTGCCACGCCTCTATGTGCCCGCCTCCTCCCACACCTCCTCCAGTGTTGTTTCCAGGTTTAAGCCTTCACCTTTCACCCTTCACCACCTCCCAGCTCCTCCCACTCCCTACTCCCGACGCACCCGTCCCGACCATACATCAACTTCCGGTTGATTCCTCTCACATGGCGGCTACCGGAAGTAGCAGGGCGCGATCATGCGTCGCAGTGCGGCGGGTCGTGAACTGGCCCCCTGCCCGCCGCCCTCTGTGCCCGCCCACACCGCCGCCCGCCGCCCGCCGCCCGCCGCCCGCCGCCCGCCGCCCGCCGCCCGCCAGCCGCCCGCCGCCCGCCAGGCCGCAGCCGGCCGGCGGCCGGCCGACCCTCGCCGCGCATAACCAGGGGGTGAGGCAGGCGCAATTTGGGCGGCGCGAGTGCGGACCGGGGGAGGGGACTCGGCGGACATGCATAAAGCCATGGGGGTTGGGGGGGCGGGCGGGGGGGGGGGATGTCGCGCGGAGCGTGGTGGGAGAAGGTGTGGTGGGGGTGTGGTTATTGGGCATTGTTGACGGGATGCCCTTAGTGACGGGATGCCCTTGGGTTGGACTGAATTAGGTTGGGTTGAGTTGGGTTGGGTTGGGTTGGGGAAAGTTGGGTCGGTAGATTAATGCAGTGCATTGAAGAGTAGAGTGGGTCAGGGTGGGGTGAGGGTGGGGTCAGTTTGAAGCCGGGTAGATGTGTGGGTGGGGAAATGTTGGAAGGCACCAACTGGTTGTTTGGGGTGTGAAGTGTGCTGGTCAAGGAGAGCCCTTCGGGGGTGTTGCGTGTTGGGTAGGATCACCAAGGCACTACACGTTCGGGTAATAGGGTCCCTGTAAGAGGTGTGTGTGGGGGTGTGAGGAGTGGGAGAGGGGGGGGGGGGTCATCTATAGCAGTACACGTACGGGTGATAGGGTCCATGTGTGAAATGTGTGTGGGAGTGTGACGGGGTGTAGGGGTGGGGGTGAGGGGGGGTAGAGTCACCATGGCACTACACGTTCGGGTAATAGGGTCCATGTGTGTGGGAGGGTATGGGTATGTGGGGTGTGTGGGAGAGGGGGTTTGGTTTATCTATGATAGTACACCTTCGGGTGAGAAGGTCCGTATAATTGATGTGTGGGGGTGGGTGGGAGGATTTGCTGGGACAGGGGTACTCCATGGTTCTTGGGGTCCACTTTTATGTACTTTTATGATGGTGTCTACTCAGTCAACGAGCTATAGGGAATTTGGATTTGGTGTGCTGTCGATTTATTGACCTACATGAAATGGGCGGATGTCATAAGTAAAGCAAAAAAAACAGGGTGATGGGGAGAGGGATGGTGGAAGGGGGGGGGGGGGGGGTCTGTCACCGCGAGATCTGAACTGGGAGTCTCATCCCGGGTGTAGCCGGGTAGCAACAGTGAGACTAGGTCTCTACTCAGGAGTCAATATATCCTCCCGTATATCAAGGGAAATGTAGTGTAGTGTTACACGAGGGGATTATTCCATGAGATTTATTCTGTGCAAGCTTCAAACGATGTAGTTTTACTAATATGATGATGTTGATGATGATGGATGATTTGTTTGTTCTTTTACGTCCTAACAACATTTCAGGTCATATCAGGATGGGTACCGACTTGTGACAGTGCGAACTCATTGCGACTTTATAGTGCTGATCCACTGGGATACCAGCCCGCCAGCACCATGACCTGATATCCCACTCAGTGACATTATCCTGACACTGAGCCAGCCAATCCTTGCCATATCCTAATAATGCCGAGCACCTGACTAGCAAGCGACAAGTATCAATTTGTAAGTCATTGGTTTGACTCGACCAGGGTACGAACCCACGAAGCCATCAGTTCAGATCCCCCGAGCTCCCAAAACAGGAGACGGATACTCAACTCATTCAGCCATCCCGTCTGGTCTGATGATGATGATGATGATGGTGCAGAGTGGGGGTTTGGGGAGCCGAGGGGGGTCAGGGGTAGGACATTTGGGAGACGCCACACAACTATTTTCGGGACAGTGCTCAGCGCGCAGTGGACCGCCCAAAATGTAGGGTTTATTGACTTGCACATTGTGCCATCTTAAAGGTCATCTAACATGGTCCTGTTGTAGCTGGCGGTTTTTCTTTCTTTAGTTATTATTTTCTACTCGTTGGTCCTGTTGTTGCTTGGATGTTCTTTGTCTTGCCTGTTTTAGTGGTTATGTATGTACTCGTGTTGTATGATCATGAATCCTCTGCTGCTACTGATACAGGTCTAATGCAACAGGGAGGGAAGGAGGAGGGGGATGTGGTCCCACCAGCGGTTCAGATTGCTACGTTGTTAGGGCAGGTATACGAAATAGGCTCCTTTCCATACATTTATACTCTCATAATATACTATACATTGCATAACGTATTATGAGAGTGAATGAAAAGATCCTCCGGTGCGACTGACACTGGTCTACATCCGGTGGAGGCGAGGATACTGAAGGTGACGCAACCAGTACAGTGTTGGGTCTTATGGAGTATAACAATAACAATAATAATTCCATTATGTGTCTTTATACTTGCATAATGCGCTATACATCACATATGTACATGAGGTGCACAGTTGAGTAGGATTCCTTGTGCCAAATGTCTAAATGTGTCCTTGTGATGGCACACTGTGCCAAATGTCTAAATGACGACGGAGCATTATGAATTGTGTTGTGTCCTTTTGGTGTCTTCTTTTGTATATTTTTGTTTTCTCTTGTGCAGGCTTTTGTTGTTGTTTTTCAGAAAAACGCTGTTTTAAGCTCAGAACGGCTGGTATTCAAGTCTTTAATTGCTTTGCAATTGACACTAAATTCAGGCTTTTGGTCTTTCTCGTAGTGTGTTGGGAAGGGGGGAGCATGTAGCGGGGCGGGTTACACAATGCTTGCAGCGCAAGTGGGAGGAAGGGTTAAAGTGGGGGCTTGGACAAGTTTCCTTAAGGCCCGGTCACACATCAGCGGATTGGGGGAAACGGACAGAAACCGAACAAAGTCCGGTTTGTGTCCGTACAAGTTTTGAACATGCACAAAACTAGGAACAGTTGCCGAAGGATTGACATCTACAGTTCTTGTTTGGTTTGAGTTTCTTTCGTCTATTGGCTATCCATTCATATCCATTTCATGTCTGTTTCATGGCCGTTTCATGTACATTTCATGTCCGTTCGTCTGGCGGCCTTTAACCCGATGTCGCAACACTTTGACACATTTTAATACATTTTGATAATTATCACCACTGGACTAGACAATTCTGTCCGTTGATCAATCCGGCATAGTGTGACAGGCACTTTAGAGAAAGTTGTGTGTGCTGAGGATGTCGATTTGTGTGAAGGTTGGGTGGGAGTGTGGGCGGGGGCAGTTTGAGCCGACTAGCAGTTTCAGTTTGACCTGTTGTGTGGCTTTGAGCGTTGTGTGACCTTTGACCCTCTTTTCACCTATGTACAATCTACATTCCCCCGCCTCCTTTGCATATATACTCTATTCATCTCCCCATCATTACAGTCATACACTCCTTACCCTTTCCCCACAGATATTCCCTCCTTCGACATACACACCATCCCCCAGATACACACCATCCCCCACCTACACATCCTCCCCACACACACACCATCCTGCAAAATACTCAGCTGTCCCACATACACACTCTTCCCCCACATACACACCCTCCCTTTACATATACAAACCCCACATACACACACCCTCTGCCACATGCACACCCTCCCCCACATACACACAGCCTCCACCACATACACACAGCCTCCACCACATACACACAGCCTCCACCACAGATACTCGCTCCATCCACATACATGCCCTCCCCTCACATACACGCCCTCCCCCCACATACACACACCCTCCCCCCACATACGCACACCTTCCCCTCAAGTGCCAGGCTAGGTAGTGCCAAGTATCAATTGTGTAAGTCATTGGTTTTGACACGTCCAGGTTTGCGAACTCCACACCTTCCACATAGGAAGCCTGCACTCTTACCGATTCTGAACCAGTGGTCCCCAACTGCTTCATCAAAGGCTGTGGTATGTGCTGTCCTGTCTGTGGAAAAGTGCATATAAAAGACCCCTTGCTGCTTATCGGAAATAGAAGCCTATATGGCAGCAGCGGGCTTCCTCCAAAGAAGTATGTAAAACTGACTATATGTTGGATGTCCAATAGCCGATGATAAAAATCAATGTGCTCTGGAGGTGTCATTAAATAAAACAAACTGTCCTTACCAATTTGGTCACATACAGCGTGTGTCTACATGTGGTCACATCCAGTCACATACAGTGTGTGTCTACATGTGGTCACGTCCAGTCACATACAGTGTGTGTCTACATGTGGTCACATCCAGTCACATACAGCATGTGTTTACATGTTGTAATGTCCAGTCACATACATCGTGTGTCTATATGTGGTCATGTCCAGTCACATACACCATGTGTTTACATGTGGTAACATCCAGTCACATACACTGTGGGTCTACATGTGGTCACATCCAGTCATATACATTGTGTGTCTACATGTGGTCACATCCCGTCACATACAGTGTGTCTCTACATGTGGTCACATCCAGACACATACAGCATGTGTTTACATGTGGTAACTTCCAGTCAAATACTCTGTGTGTCTACATGTGGTCACATCCAGTCACATACAGTGTGTGTTTACATGTGGTAACATCCAGTCTCATACACTATGTGTCTACATGTGGAAGCCGATGGAGCAGAAGTTGGTGCGAAAACCTAATTATTGAGCCTCATTAAAGACAACTTTTGGACTCACATATTCATGAACTCAGTGAGAAATTCACTTTCTGACTGGCCGCATAGAGATTGCGCATTATTTAGTGACACCGCCTGCTTTTAACTCAATTCTCCACCACCGAGGCATTCAACGATTACGCAGTACCACCTATTTATTTTTTTATTTTTAAGCAAATTGCAATTTCCTCCCATTTGGTTTGCATTCAATTCGATTCTGAGGCTGGTGGATGTGTTGGCTGGAGCCGTGGGAGCATGTTGGATGGGTGGGTGGGTGGGTGGGCAGAGTGTGTGCTTGTAGGTGAGTGGGTCGCGTGGTAGTTAAATCGGTAAGAGTGCTGGCTTCCCATGTGGAAGGTCAGGAATTTAAATTCCAGCTGAGTCAATCCAAAATTGATACTTGTCACTACCTAGTCTGGCGCAAGGCACACAGCATTGATAAGAATCGGCAACAGCTGATCAGCTCATTATCAGGATAATATGACTGAATGTGATGTTGGACCATATTGCTGGTGGCTCGGTTTCCCAGTAGGGCAGCACTATATATATACAAGCACTATATATATATAAGTGTAAGGTTGGCAGTGTCACAATTTGGTACCTGTTCTGATATGACCTTAGATGTTGCTAGGATGCAAAACCCAAACAAACAAGTCTCTGTAGCGGACTTATCCAAACATACCCCCAGCTTACATATACACAGTAAAACCTCTCTAACCGACCACCTCCCCAGATCGACCATTCCCCTATATTGATTGCTTTATTTGGGTCCCAAACGATTGCCCATACAATACCATTGTAATGATAAAAATAATCTCCCAAAACCGACCACCTTCCTAAATGAACCATTTAAAGTTGGTCCCATGGTCGGTCGATTTAAAGAGGCTATGTGTGCACACCTCTCATTTTCCACACCTTCCCCACCACACACACACCTGGGCCGCGTTCAGGGTGCGCTTCGGAGGCGTCTCGGAGAAATTCCTGACATCATGCTAGTCTGAACGACAAAAGAAGTCAATTGCCTCGAAAATTTGTAATGGAAAATAAGAGCTCTGATTGGCTGAGACCACTGAATTCAGCGGCCATTTTCGAGGCGCTTTTTGTCTCCTGTCTGAAAAGGGAGACGTCTCCGAGACGACTCGGAGGCATACCCTGAACACAAATAAGCCAAAAAGACATCTCGGAGTCGACTCGGAGGCATACCCTGAACGCGGCCCTGATAATCTCTACACATATCTACTATTTCCTTTTCCATTTCCTGTTCTCCTTTTCTTATCCCTGCTTCTTTATAACCAGCACGTCTCCTGTCGCCCTTTCTTGTGCTCTCCCACCCTTTCCTCCCTCCCTGCCTCTTTTTGTTTTCCTTTCTTATGCTCGCTTTCCTTTTCTCATGCGCCCCCAATTTTGTTCCGTTGAATACCTCCCGGATGTTGCCCCTTTTCCCTCTCTATCACCTTCCCGTATGTCCTACCCAGATCAGTTTCTTCCAATTCCACAAGTTCCTCAGCGGCCGGTGTGTAGGTGGATAGATGGGCATTCTAGACCGCTTTCTACCATACACTTGGGAGTTTATCGATATTTTGCAAGGGTTTCAGCAACAACCTATCCATCATATGATATTCAGAATGTCTAGATCCACTCCTTCTGTTAAGCGGCTGTCACACCTCGCCGGATTGAGCAACGGACAGAATTGTCTAGTCTGGTGATGATAAGTATCAAAATGTATTAAAATGTGTCAAAATGTTGCGCTATCGGGTGAATGGCCGCTGGACGAACGGACAGGAAACAGAAGGAAAACGGACATGAACGGATAGCCAATGGACGAAACGAAATTAAACCGGAAAAGAACCATAGACGTCAATCCGGCGGCATCCATTCCTAGTCTTTGCATGTTCAAAACTTGTATGGACACAAGCCGGACATTGTTCGTTTTCTGTTTTGTTTCTGCCAATCCGGTGAGGTGTGACAGGGCCTTTACCAGTGAGCTTATTAATATATATGGATAGTGATAAGACTGTTATCGCGTGTAATAATCTCTGTAAATGTCCTGCTACTACCCCCCCCCCCCTTCTGGGGGGTGGGTGTGGCTCCCTTCACCCCCCCCCCCCCCATCCGGGGGGCTCTACACGACACTCGCGCTGAAGTTTTGGACGTGTGCGGACGTGCTCTCCCGCCTTCCCCCCCTTCCCGGGCTCGCAACGAATGCCATACCACACCAAGTTGTGCGCCGCCTGAGTGAAATCCCACCCAGGGCCGGTTGGCGATGACTGTGACCACAACGAGGCCAGATCTGAGGTGCTGATGGCGGACCAACGCCAGACACGGGCCTCTAGCAAGGACATCATTACCAGGCCGCCATTGATGTAGATGTTAGTAGCCGTCCCGCCATTCATTTTTGGCCTGGAATAAATGATGTTACTGCAAATAGCGTTCCAGCCACTGCCATGCAGTCCTGATAGCTTTGATACCGCTGTTCATGCTGATATCGATGTTTATTATGATACCGCCGCGGGTGTTAGGGGATTAAACCGGAAAATATATATAGAGCCGGGTATATATAAAGAGAGATCCGTATAGAAATTCATAGATGTATATATTGTTGTGGGAGGTGATGAAAATGGGAAAATTTGCGCCTAGAGCGGGAATCAAACCCACATCTCTTACACTCCGGGCCGGTGTGCTAACCATTTCACCACCTAGGCTCCTCAGAACCACCCCCACCCGCATCCTCACTCCTCATCCCCACACTCACCCCCAAACTCCCCCATCCCCACACCTCACTCGTACCTCCGAACCCCGAACCCCAACCGCGAACCCCAACCCCAAACCCAAACCCCAAACCCCAACCCCGAACCCCATACCCCCACTCATTATCCCCCAACCTGCATACCTCACCCCCAACCCTCATTCTCACCCCTACCCCTCACCCTCTCCACTCACCCCTCACCCCCACCCCTCACCCCCACACCCCCACACCCCCTCACCACACACCCGCCACCACCCTCACCCCACCCTCACCCCCTCACACCCCACACCCCACCCTCACACCCCACCACACCCCACACCCACACACCCACACACCCCACACACCACCCACCCACACACCCACACACCCACACACCCACACACCCACACACCAACCCCTCCTAGCTTTGACCTGCTGTCCACACCCGGTGCTGTGTATTGACCAGGTGGGGCCGCTCCCCCCCCCCCTCCCTCACCCCCCCACCTCCAGCACCCAGCGGTGACCCTGATCGCCGGAATTGACTACCAGTGATCGGTCTAATTTTCCCCGACGCATCCACGCCAACCATAGACCTCCGACTGGCTGGGCACAGCCGATCCCTACCCCTCCCCTCCTGTTATACCCCTGTCACACTACACCATAATGAGCCAACATAAGCCTGATGTGCTCACGTTTCGTCATTACGGTGACATACGTTGGGTTACGTTATGATGACGTCAGAATGACATTAGACTGATGTCGAGCTACGTCATGTTACGTCGTGTTACGTCGGCACGCGTCAAGGTTTTGAACCTGTTCAAAACTTTCAACGTAACTCAAACATAAGGGTTTACGTTCGCCATACGTTCTGTACACGTTCGGCGAACGTCAATGATGTTAAACGGACATTAGTCAAATGCTGCTCACTACGTTCCGCTACGTTCCACTACCTTGACCCACATTAAAGCCGGTGGAAATGTCCACGCGGCGTAATGGGAACGTCAGGAGAATGTATGCCAAACATACGTCCAACATACTTTCAACGTATGTTCAGCATTTCGTGACCATGTCATGACATATGTAACGTCACGTAATGTAAAGCAACGTAGTTCTGGCGATGGAATAATGTTCATAACGTTCCGTGAGCGTAATTACATTGTCCTCTCTCGTTGAATGACGCTATCACTACGCTTTACCGACGTTATGCTCCAGTCAACTAGGCTGCATCCACGTTCAACTTGTGCCCAAATTTGCATACTACGCCGAGAAGTTCAACGTTTTTCATGTTCTCCCTACGCTGACATCGTTACATCATTGTGTGACAGGGCCTTACGGCAATGCATCCATATACTGTTCTCTTGTGGTGTGTTCCCTTGTTCCATGTTCGCTTGGAACCTTGTGACGCACCACACAATGAACATGTTCATTCCTTATGTTCCCGGTCAATATGTAACATAATAGTAAGGTCACGAGATTGACCTAATTGGTGAGTGGCCTCCGTGCCTAATGGCTGTCTCAAAGAAGGTGTCCAAAGGGGTGGGGGGTCACACATTCAGTGATCATTCTGTATATATGCTGCCCCAAAAGTGTTAGTTAATGCACTAGTACCTAAGTTGGATATATAGAATCAAATATATAAATAGGTAAATATTTTGGTTTTGACATATATATAATTCATCGGACCATGCAACTTAAAATACTTCTCATAAACAGCATTCCGTCGCATCTGAACCATTATACCCCATCCCAACTCCACTTGAAGTGTCCCAGACCGGCGTTCTTGAGGATTAAATACTTATGTATTAATGCATTGTATACTATACACTTGTATCAAAGACCCTATAATACTAAGACGGATCACTCCCTATCTCTCCCATGGTAATGTAAATTTTGCAGTGACACTTTGTGGTGGGTTTGATCAGCCCGGCTGCTGGTTGGTGTTTCACATGTAAACACATACAATTATATTATACATGAGATAGGTAAGTATGAATACACATCAATATGAAATTGCTATGAACAAATACACATCATCATCAGCATCATCATCATCGCCATCATCACACATCTTTCACATTCATATATACATTTATACATATAATATAGCAACTGTTTAACCAAGAGTACAGCCAGTGCACCAAGTAGTGGGTTTGATCATTTTGATTACACAGTACAGGCTGAGTGAGCTGTCTTAGTATTATAGGGTCTTTGCTTGTATGTATGTTTATGTATCTCTAGGGTGCCCTTATCCCTGAAGCTCCTGTGTGATCCATCACTTTTATTAACGGCTTATACCAGACAGGATGGCCGAATGAGTTGAGTTGTCGATCTCCCGTTTTGGTAGATCATTGGGGTTCAAATCCTGGTCGAGTCAAGCCAATGACCTCAAAATTGATCTTTTTCACTTCATAGCCAGGCGCTCGGCATTTTTTTTCTTGAAGATTTATACTGCTTATTATGGATAAGTCTGAATAGACTTGTTTTCACCATTAGACAGTTTGTCGAAAGAAAGCCCGAGCCTACACTTTTACCGACCCAGGGGATTTTTAACCTCCCACACCACATAAACATGGTATGAGAGCAACTGGCCTTTGATGACGCTGTAAGTTATACACAGCAGTGGAAATCCAAATTGGCAGAGGTGGAGGCATGGGGAATCGAACCACTGACCTTCGGATTAGGAGTCTGACCTAGAAAAAAGTCAGACACTCTAACCACTCCGCCACAGAGAACACCATCGAGTCCTTGCCTTCTCCCAATAGTGATGCCAACGGACTCGTTGGCTCAGTGTCATGTTAATGTTACTGAGTGGGATATCAGGGCACGGTGCTGACAGCCTGGTCTCCCAGTTGGGCAGCACTATGAAGTTGCCATGAGTATGCACTGTGGCAAGTCGATACCCATCCTGATATGTCCTTAGATGTTGCTATGACGTAAAACAACAACAAACAAACCCAGTGGGACAGCACTATGAAGTTGCCATGAGTGTGCACTGTGGCAAGTCGATACCCATCCTGATATGTCCTTAGATGTTGCTAGGACGTAAAACAACAACAAACAAACCCAGTGGGACAGCACTATGAAGTTGCCATGAGTGTGCACTGTCACACGTAGATACCCGTCCTGATATGACATTAGATGTTGCTAGGATGTAAAACAACAACAAACAAACCCAGTGGGACAGCACTATGAAGTTGCCATGAGTGTGCACTGTCACAAGTCGATACCCGTCCTGATATGACATTAGATGTTGCTAGGATGTAAAGCTCCAATAACCAACCAACATTATCGTTATAAACAATCATAGCCATGGGATATATAAATATATACAGTAAAACCTCTCTAAATCGACCCACCAGGGGACCGACTTTAAGTGGTCCCTTTAGAGAGTTAGAATCTACTTACAATGGTATTGTTGAGACCCAAATAAAGCGATCAATATAGGGGACTTGTCGATGCGTGGAGGTGGTTGGTTAGAGAGGTGTTACTGTATATACATATATATATACAGTAAAACCTCTCTAAATCGACCGACCATGGGACCGATTTTAAGTGGTCCATTTAGGGAGGTGATCGGTTTAGGCAGTTATAATATCCTTACGGTGGTATTGTTGAGACCCAAATAAAGCGATCAATAGAGGGCAGTTTTCGATGTGTGGAGGTGGTCGGTTAGAGAGGTTTTACTGTATATACATATATATATATATATATATATATATATATATATATATATACATCGATAGTTTTTGTGGGGATATGCTTTGGAGAGTGAATTAATTTTGTTTCAGTATGTGTCCTCAAGGGCGTGGTTCCAGTATTTACACCCACTTATGTAAATAAATGCAGGCGCGTTATCTTCAGCATAATTAAATCAGCAGGGTCGACACATATCTCAGGAGCACCCTAAGTAAGATTAATAGACATGTCGGGGTGGCCTATAGGAGCAGCCGGCAGAAAAGAAGAAAAAACCAGGATGACTCTAAAATAAATTGTCGCCTGCATTCGTGATACTCGTGAGAGCAGGACGTAGCCCAGGCGGTAGAGTGTCCACCTGTGAAGGTTTGTGTCATCCGATCCGTTTGCAGTTTGGGCTCTTTTGCGTTCCAATCGGTGGTCCACAACTGGTTCATCGAAGGCTGTGGTATGTGCTGTCCTGTCTGTGGGAAAGTGTGTATAAAAGACCCCTTGCTGCTTATCGGAAAGGGTAGCATATGTCGTGGCAGCGGGTTTCCTCCAAAGAAATATGCCAGAATGGCCATATGTTTGACGTCCAATAGCCAATGATATGAAAATCAATGTGCTCTAGAGGCGTCGTTAAAATTAAACAAACTTTACTTGTATTGTTCATAATACTCGTCTGCTGGTATTAAAATTTACTTTTATTTTTCATAATACTCATCTGCTGGTATTAAAATGCCAGTGTGTGTTTATTTTGGCGTGTGTGGGTGGGTGTGCAGGTATTGCAGGTATTGCAGGTATAGCAATACCTCAGGGAGTTTGACGCCCCTGCCTTGCAGAGTTGTAAACCACTGCCTTGTGGAACAGGTTCTTGACAGAACCGAAGGCTAAGGGAGCAAACCCTAAACAGAAAACCATGTCAGTGTGGCAGCATTAAGGGCGGTTGATGTATGGAACTCCCAACATCTCCCGACCAGCCACTGCAGGGACAAATAGCTTTGCGCCTGTCTTGACATGTGTGAAACCTCTATTTGCTCCCCGAGAGAGTGCCGCTGGTAACTTGCAAAAGCCAGCAGCAGTTCAACACTTTTGCAGGCAGCTTTCATGAAAGGAGATCAGCAGTCAAGTAATGAAAGCAGTCTTTGTCGCATCGCGACCGACAGCATGATGATGATGATGATGATGGGTGGGTGTTTATATTTGTGTAGTTTTGATTTACCCAATTACAATTTCACATAACTACCAATATTACAAAATTGCTACCACTGGATCCCCTCTGACAACACCACGACCCCTATTCAGCGGCCAAGGTCATTTTACTGCCGCTGCAGACGATGCTTCACGTCGGGTGAGCGAAATTGGGGGGAAATATGTGGATTCCTTTCTTGGTTGGTTGGTTGGTTGGCTGGTTGGTGTCCAGGGTTTGTCGTTGGCAGGTGTTAGCCGTGTATCAATATAGACACCGGCGTGTATATGCATAATGCATTTAATTTGCGCACCACAACAACGCCCCGGCCCTGTCCCCTGGTAATGGAACATGGACGTGTCTGTTAACCCTTTCCTGCCGATCAAATCTTGCTTCACGTCTCCTTTCTACATAATATTCATTATACGACATCCAGCTTCCTCGACCAGCCGGGATGACCGAGTGAGTTGAGCATCCGTCTCCTCTTTTGAGAGATCAGGGGATTTTAAACGACGGATTCAAACCCTCGTCGAAAGACTTAGAAATTGATATTTGTCACTTCCTAGTCAGGCGCTCACCATTATTAGGATAGCACAAGAAGGACTGGTTGGTTCAGTATTGGGATAATATGACTGAGTGGGTTTTCAGGTCATGGTGCTGGCAGACTGGTCTCCCAGTGGGGCAGCACTATAAAGGTGCCTTGAGTGCACTCTGTCACAAGTCGGTACCAATCCTGATATGACCTTAAATGTTGCTAGGATGTAAAACAAGAACAAACAATCCAGATTCCTTTGTGTGTGTGTGTCTGGCAGCAGACGATATTCAGTTCCATCGTTCTTCTCCTAAAGTGAAAACAATGTGCATTCCAGATGGTTGATTGTTGGAGTTTTACGTCTTGGCAACATATCTAAGGGCATATCATAACGGGTATCGACTTGTGACAATGTGCACTTATGGCAACTTTATAGTGCTGCCCCACTGGAAGACCGAACCACCAGTGCCCACTCAGTCACATCATCCTGACACCAAGCCAACCAGTCCTTGCCCTATCTGATTAATGCCAAGCACCTGGCTAGGAAGCGACAAGTATCACTTTTGTAAGTCATTGGTTTGACTCGATCGGGAATTGAACTCCCGACTTTCCGTACGGGAGGCCTGCGCTCTTCCGATTCGGTCACAGCGTCCACTATGTGCATTCCAAGACATCACAAATACTCCAAGCATGTTTTTTGCCTTTGTCATCAGACGACATTTATTTATTAATTAATTAATTAGTGCAGAGCAGACGACAACCTGCAGAATGTGGGGTATGAGTAGGTAGTGCGTTCGTTGTGTTAGTAAGTACCGGGCGTGTGGTAGGGCAGTTTCAGTTATTGATTATCTCCGAATACAAAGTTGACTGTCGTGCTGCATTCCATCACCCAGTGTCGTCTGCCTATCACAGCAACGCTGCGTGGGTGGGGGAGGGGGGGGGGGGTTGTGATTGGGGGAGGTGGAAGGGGGAGGGGAGGGGGGAGGATGAGGTGGAATGGGGCGGTGGAAGGGGGCAAGGAGAGGGGAGAAGGTGGGGGTGGGGGTTGTGATGGGGGAGGGGAAGGGGCTGTTGCTTATTTAGTAGCACATGCTGTGTGCATTCCCCTGGTAATAATCAACCTTTGCATTTTTTGTCCGTCTGCTCTGATTAAATGTCGGCTGCTCGTCATACAAATAATTAAATGCTACATTTTCCACTGATTTTCACTGAACGATTGATTATTCAGATGGATGTAAATGTCGTATTATTGTCGTCATGGAAACGGGAGCATGGCGTTTCCGGCAGCAACAGACATTGTTCTACGCTAAGCGCGGTTAATTGTGCCAAAATGCTGGCTAAGATAATGATGCGGATAGCATTGTGAAAGTGACACTGATACTAGTGATAGTCATTGTAGGAATATGCCAGACGAGATGGCCGAATGAGTTCAGCGTCCGTCTCCCGTTTTGGTTGATCGTGGGATTCGAACCCACAGATTCGAAACCTAGTTGAGTCACAACTATGACTTAAAAATGTATACTTGTCACTTCTTAGCCAGGCGCTCGGCATTATTAGGATAGGGCAAATGACTGGTTGGCTCAGTGTCAGGATAATGTGGCTAAATGGGATATCGGCAGCCTGTGGGGCAGAACTATAAAGTTGCTATGAGTGTGCACTGTCACAAGTTGGTACCCATCCTGATATGACCTTAGATGTTGCCAGGATGTGAAACTGCAACAACCATCCAACCACAGGAGGTATGCACATAAACTGCATTTCAAGCAGTACACACTCATATTGTCGGCCACGTATTTACAAACGTAATGAAGGATTAATCTCTCACACAGTGACTATGGAAACCAACCGAACCTGCTTTAAGCCCCAGTCAGACCTCACCGGATTGAGGATACGGACAGAAACCAGACACTGTCCGCTGAAATACGGCAATGTACGGTTTATATACGGTACCCATCCGGCATGTCCGTTCTATCTCTGGTGGTGTCCGGTGGTGTCCGGTACACATTTTGAAAATGCACAAAACTTGTACTGGACACCGCCCGACTGACGTGTATGGTTGATGTCCATTTTAAGTCCGTTTTGTCCGTTTTGTCTGTTTCATGTCCGGTACCCATCCGTTACATCACCGGTTTGCTTCCTGTAGTGTCCGTTGATGGTGGTTTTTAAATTTTTTTATTTTTTATTTTTTTATTGCGGGAATTCGGTCAGTATATGTTTTTGCGCATCTGTGAACAATCCGTTACGTTCGTTTGACATATGGTTTTCATCCGGTTATTGTCCGGTGGCTATTCGTTAATGTACGTTTCTTGTCCGTTTAGCATTCGTTTCATATGGTACATGTTGGTACATTTTGATACCGCGCACCACCGGACTAGACAATTCATGTCCGGTGGTGTCCGGTACTCAGTCCAGTAAGGTCTGACTGGGCCTTTAGGAATAAAAATGGCATGGGATCAGAACCTGCGAGTTTGAACCCTGTTCGAGTAAAACCAATGACTTTAAAAGATTATGTCGGTTCCTCGCCTGGCATTCGGCATTTAAATACTATAGAATAGGCAAAGAGTAGTGGAAATGAGGAAGACCAATTGTCAGCAATTGAAAATTCCCCTTCTTAATCAACTAATCTACCCCATCCCCCAACAACAACAACAACAAAAATCCCTCAGATAGTTATTTTGGTTGGCTCAGTGCCAGGGATAATAAAATGGGTGAGATGGGGTATTTCCATAGTGTCGTGGCACCATCGGTTTCCATGGTGCCATTCACATTGTATCCCAGGTGGGCAGCGCTGTGCAGCCATCTCACAGCCGGTTGCAGGTCGGCCCCTACTCTTCCATATCACCTACGATGTTGCTAGGGGAGACAACAACCCCGCTCAGTAAATAACTTCAGTTGCTTTCCTCCTAATGAACCGGTCCACTACTCCTTCAGGCACCCTACATATCCGCCCCAATCCCCTAATCCCCAAAGCCAACCCTGAGCCCGCGACGACCCTTTCATTTCTGTTAATCTCCCGCCCTTCCCCCAGTCCCTTCCCCCCCCCCCTCCCACTCCTCACCTCCCTCCCTTCACACTGACCACCCTACTCCTCCACCCTTCACCTCCTCACCTCCTCACCTCCTCACCTCCTCACCTCCCCACCCCCCGACACAGGCCACATCCCCCCCCCTCACTCTCATCCTCCTCCCCCCTCAATCACCTCCTCCTCCCCCTCCTCCATCCCATCCTCCTCCCCCTCCTCCATCCCCCTCATCCATCCCCATCCTCCTTCCCCCTCCTCCTTCACCCTCCTTCCCGTCCGCATCCCATTCTATTACCGTTCTTCCCTTCCCTACCACTGTTCTGCCTGCCCTCCCTCCCCCACCCCTTCCCCTCTCCTCCCCTCCCATATCACACCCTCCTCCCCCACCCCCACCTCCGCATCTTTCACCTCCTTCCACTAGTAACTCCCTCCTCCATGCCCCTCCCCCTTTGCTTCCTCTCCCTTCCTTATAACTCTCATACCATCCCCTCCAACAATCCGACCACTATTATTTCCCCTCCCCCTTCCCACACCTTTTTCCCCCTCCCTCCCACAAGCACCATCTCTACCCCCTGCCATCCCACACCCTCCCTACCCCTCCCAGCCCTCCCGCTCCCTTTCTCACCGCTCCGATCCCTCCCCTCCCCAACCCCTCCCACAATCCCACAACTCCATCTCCTCTCCCACCTCTCCCACCTCTCCCACCTCTCCCACATCTCCCACCTCTCCCACTTCTCCCACCTCTCCCTCCCCCAAGCACCATCTCTACCCCCTGCCATCCCACATCCTCCCTACCTCTCCCAGCCCTCCCGCTCCCTTTCTCACCGCTCTGATCCCTCCCCTCCCCAACCCCTCCCACAATCCCACCACTCCATCTCCTCTCCCACCTCTCTCACCCTCCCCCACCTCTCCCACATCTCCCACATCTCCCACTTCTCCCAGCTCTCCCTCCCCCAAGCATCATCTCTACCCCCTGCCATCCCACACCCTCCCTACCCCTCCCAGCCCTCGCCCTCCCCCTCCCTTTCCCACCGCTCCGATCCCTCCCCTCCCCCACACCTCCCACAATCCCACCACTATTTATCTCCTCTCCCACCTCTCCCACCTCTCCTAGCACCCCTCCCCTGAACCCTCCTCCTGATCCCCCCTACACCCACCCCGCCTCCCCCACTATTCAGGGCCCTTCCAGGCCGGCGCCTCGGGGAGTGCATGGGGAGTGCCGGGTGCCCCACTCCACACGCCGGACGGCAATGGGGGCTAATCCAGTGCGCGTCGCCCGGTGTCGCAGTTTGAGCGCCCTGCCAGTGTGAGCGCCCTTCTGTTGCTATTGCGCATGCGCGGATAGAGACAACATTAAAACCACCCTAACTATCACAGTAATTTGTGATTTTTGGTGCTTTGAAACAAATTTCTCTTGTTTCTATATAATAGTTCAGATCTTTCTCTACAAGTTCACATTCAGCCTTTTTTTTTTATTAGCCAATTGGAAGTTCTTGAATTTATTTTGCGAAAATAGTTTTTGAGGCCATGATCTAGTAAGGCTAACACTGGAACTGACACTCAGAATATCCCAACTTTCACTATTATCTCTGTTTAATACTTTCAGAGTAAATTGCTCTTAGGTTACATTAAATACTCCAGATCTTCCTCTTCAATTGCACATTAAGGTATTTTTAATCGATCCAATGAAAGCTTTTAAATCTATTTTACAAAAAAAGTATACAACCACTGACAGGGCGCTCAAACTGGCAAGGCGCTCAAACTGCGACACCGGCGCCTCGCCCCCTTCTCTCCGGGCCGCTCTCCCCGGGCCCCCACTCCCCCCTCTCCCGACCGGGTAGGTAGGCATTGGGTAACCCGCCGATCATGTGGCAGATAACCCGCGGGCTGGGCCGGGTAAAGCTAGGATTCCTTACACGCGGTATGCGTCATGCAGCATGGGGCATGTGGCATGCGAATGTCGTATATGCTGCGTAGTTATATGCCAACCTCCAACATTTGTTGGGGTTTTTCCTCCCAATTTGTGAAGGAATGGTATTGGTTTCTATGTCAAACGCAGCAGCATTCGCATTCGCAGGCCGCACCGATGACTACAGGGACCGATTCAGTTGCCGCATTCGCATTCGCATTCGCATTCGCATTCGCAATCAGAGGCATGGAAGCACCCCTATTCACTTAGATGCTTTTCCATTCTTTGCCGCATTCGCATTCGCATGCCGCATACTGTGTGTAAGGAATGTAGCCTAAAGCTAGGATTCCTTACACATGGTATGCGGTATGCGAATGCGAATGTGGCAAAAAATCGAAAAGCATCTAAGTCAATGGGAGTGATTCTTACACGCGGTATGCGGCATGCGGCATGCGGCATGCGAATACTGAATCGGTCCATGTGGCGATCGGTGCGGCATGCGAATGCGAATGCCCATAGACAACAGTGTTACAGAAACCTGACACTATGTGTGTGGGGGTGGGTGAAAGGACCTAAACCGTTCACATACCGCATACCGCATGCCGCATACCGCGTGTAAGGAATCCTAGCTTTAAGGGCCGGTACAGGCGGGAGAGTGGGGGCGGTGGGGGAGGAGTGGAGAGACTTTAGAGAGTCGCTCATAATAGGTGTGAGTTGGAGCGCGGGCGAGTTGGAGCCCGGCGGGGGGGAGGAGGTGTGGGGGAGGTGACCTAGTGGGTGACTCAGCCCTCCCCCCTCCCCTGCACCCCCCGTTCTCCCTGCCCGCCTGACGGCCCCTCACTCAGCTCCCTCCCGGCGGTAATTCAATTGCGGTTCACTGATTGCAGGAGGTGGTTTGTCTTTGTAAGCGCGCCATTTAGAGGGGCTTCCCTGAATCGCTGAATATCCAAGTGAAGCCTGGGAGCCCAGCTGGTCACTGGTTGGTTGGCTGGGTTATTTTCTGCGCATGCGCGTTGACTATGCAGAGCCAATATCCTCCGAACGCCACTGGCATAGTTGTGCCTCTTCGGGGGAAATGAATAATAAAATACATATAACTAAACAACAACAAAACCTCAACAATTGAACTTATTGAACCAAGTTGTAAATGAGTAATATTATGAATGCAAAATCATGGCATAGTGCCCACAGCCTTGTCCCCCAGTTGGGCAGCAGGATAAAGTTCCCATGAGTGCGCTGTCACAAGTCGATACCCGTCGTGATATACCATTGTTATAATAGTTGTACATCCTGACAGCATCTAAGGTCATATCAGGATGCAAACTGACTTGTGACAGTGCACACTCACGGTGACTTTACAGTGCTGCCCCACTGGGAAATCAGGTCACCAGCACCATGACCTGATATCCCATGCAGTCACATTATCCTGACATTCAGCTAACCAGTCCTTGCCCTATCATATTAATGCCAAGCGCCAAGTGCCAAGCGCCAAGCTAGAAAGCGACAAGTGTCAATTGTATAAGTCATTGGTTAGACTCGACTGGGAATTGAACTCCCGATCTTCCGCACCGAAGGCCTGCGCTCTACCGATTGGGCCACGGGATATATATATATATATATATATATATATATATATATATATGAATTGGACAGCAGCTCACAGAGTAATGGCAGACTTAGCCCGGTAATGAGCAGCTCCAGGTGGAAACTAGGTCAGTAAGCAGCGCAATGATCATCACTTCAGTGAGCAGCTCACGGACTGCCCCAGTGAGCAGGTAATTAGCTGTGTGTCGCGGCGGCTGTCGTCAGTTCCCTCCAGTAGGTCCATAATAACTCATTACAGCAGCTCAAGGGTCCCTCCCCTAAGGGCTCGGCCCCGGCCCAGGGCCCCCCCCCCCCCCCCGTCCCTCACTCCCTGTCCAGCCATGTCGCCCCCGTGCCTCTCCCCCCCCCCCCCACCTCTCCCCCCAGACCACCCGCTGGCTAAGAATTGTCTAATTACTTACACTTATTTGTGCTCATCGTGTTTCACCACCCTACACAGCCATATATGTATATGTATATGTATATATGTATATATATAGTGAAATCTCTCTAAATCGTCTGACGTTGGGACCGACTTTAAGCAGTCGATTCCGGGAGGTGGTCGGATTAGGGAGTTAGACTATGGTTACAATGACATTTTTGGGACCGAATATAAAGCCATCGATATAGGGGAGTGATCGATATGTGGAGGTGGTCGGTTAGAGAGGTTTTACTGTATATATATATATATATATATATATATATATATATATGTGTGTATATGCAGGTGGTGCCAGTGTGGTCGTAGATATAACTAATGCCCGCTACACACCTACCGTATACGATTCGCGCACTAAAACTGGATGGCCGACGCAACACGTCACGACTCGGTCCATCCCGTTTTCGACTTAAAACTGACGACAGTGGGTGCTCACATATACCGATCGGGTATGCGCACATATACCGTCCGTTTCGCAACTGTGTTCCACGAACCTGGTGTATTTAGCGCGAACTACACTCGCATCAGCGCCTCCTAGCAGTTGTTGATCGGCCGTCGGTCAGCAACGCTAGATGGCGCCAAGTTGTTTTTTATCGCTGCGACTGGCGTCGGGGCCGCGAACCACATTGAGCCGTTTAAACTGAGCAGCAGCATGGCGCCACGCTCAACTGCTCAAAAGAGAGCCATGGCTCTTGCGCTTGCTGTGCTTGTTATACGCCGTCGTCGCCGACGACGTCGGAAGATTGCTAGAAATGTGTGGGTACGCCCACACATCGCTCAAAGATCGGAGCTAGGAGCCTTCAATGCCCTGATGGCTGGTCTGCGCAGGGACGAGCCACAGGCCTTCACCAACTTCAGCCGTATGCCGTCGGATCAGTTCGACGAGTTGTTGCGTCTGGTAGAGGGTCGTATCGCGCGACAAAACACCCGATATCGAGCGTCGATATCGGCTGCGGAGAGGTTGGCCGTCACGCTGCGATTCCTGGCAACTGGTAAGGAATTTATTTTCAACATATTTGTCTCCTCGTCCTGATTCACGATATCGTTGCTCTGAGCTCACAATTAAATATATGCAAATTGAAATAAACCGAAATATGTAACCAAATAATTTAGTTTTAGCAAACATATTTGCGTAGTCCTTGTCATAGTTTTTATGTGAATCCTTCGTGGGTCTGAGCTACCATGTTTAAATCTCGAGTTTTAAATCAACACAACTAGAAATTTAAATAAACTGATATATCTAACCACAACATTTTGTTTGTAGGTGAGTCCTTCCGGAGTCTCAGCTACCTGTTTCGTGTGGGGGCAACCACCATCGGCCAAATTGTCCCCGAGACCTGCGACGCCATCTACGAGTCGCTGAAGGACGATTATTTCAAGGTAAGATTGTTTTATATGGGTTTTTTTATTGAATTTCACACAACTTTAATAGAATACCGTAACAAGTAATACAGTAACAACTCTGCCACAGCAGAATCAGAATCAATCTTTAGCACTGTGCGTACACACAGTGGGAGTAAAATATAATGCACTAAAAAGCTAGATTGTCATACTCAGAATAATGATCAGATTGCAACATGTTTACGAATGAAAATGACCCAGTAACGGGCAGCTAAAACGTGAATAATGTAACCGACTAAAAAACGTTAACCAACTAATTGCAACATGTTTACAAATGAAAAGGCACCTGCAACGGGCTGCTTAGCTACATCGTTAAACTTGATTATTGGAACCGACTAAAAAACGCTAACCAACAAATTTAAAACGGGCAACATCTTTGTCTTACTTGAATAGTGGAACCGACTACAAAGTGGAATGGTGGAACCGACTAAAAAACGTTAACCAACTATTTAGTTTTCATACTCGGAAAATTGATCCGATTCCAACATGTTTATGAACGAAAAGCCAGCGCCGGGCCTATGCGCACTGGGCCTATGCGCGGCGGTCCCCGATGGTCCGGGTCTGTTTTCACTGTCAGCCTGCAGGGTTCTGTTGCGCGCCGCGTTTCGCGCCGCGAGGATCTTCATGTTCCCGCGGAAGCAAACCTGATCAATGTCATTTTGCATCACCATCAACACTTCTGGATCGGTGATTGTTCGCAGCCTGTTGGTAACATGTTTGCCGAAAGTCGTAAGCGCGTCGTCTGGAGGGGCATTTGTGTCTTCCAGGTTCTTAATAACCAAATTCATGAGATCGTCCTCTCCGTCGCCCTCACATCGCTTGCGTTTTTTTTGGTTCACCCAATCTTGGCTCGACAGTGGGGTGCTGGTGTTGGTGCGGAAGGATCCTTCCTCTGGGGGATCGTCGGCGACTGTACTCAGATTTTGAGAAGACACGCTCTGGGTATCGGCGTCAGTCCCTGTCTCCTCGTCGGCGTTAACAACCGTCTCCTCACGGTTTACCTGCGAGTGTGAATAGAGAAACAATTTAGTTTGTCGGCAAAAACGTGTAACTTTATTTCGTATTTTCTGTATTTTAAGCGTCGTTTTTTTTGTTTTTGCAGACCCCGTCGAGCCCGGAGGAGTGGAGGAAAGTCGCCGACCAGTTTCAGGC
Organism: Branchipolynoe longqiensis; assembly: GCA_030323885.1. Taxonomy (NCBI): domain Eukaryota; kingdom Metazoa; phylum Annelida; class Polychaeta; order Phyllodocida; family Polynoidae; genus Branchipolynoe; species Branchipolynoe longqiensis. The sequence goes on from CM059188.1 coordinate 27,042,229, forward strand.
TAGATGGAACTTCCCAAACTGTATCGGCGCCCTGGACGGGAAGCACATACACATCAAACCCCCAGCACACTCCGGGTCGACATTCTACAATTACAAACACACGTTCAGCATAGTGTTGATGGCCCTAGTAGACGCCGACTATCGGTTCCTGTTTGTAGATGTGGGATGCAATGGCCGGGTTAGTGATGGGGGCGTGTTTTCCGGATGCACCCTTCAAGAGTCGCTCGAGAACCACGCCGAGTCGTTCCCACCCCCCCAACCACTACCCGGGGATGATCGGCCTTTGGGGCACTACCTTGTGGCGGACGATGCCTTTCCCCTCAAAGATTACTTGATGAAGCCGTTCAGCCACAGAGACATGCGCATGGATCACCGGATCTTTAATTATCGGCTGTCGCGCGCCCGACGTGTCGTTGAAAACGCGTTCGGAATCCTGTCCAACCGGTTCCGAGTGTTTTTGACGAACATAGCATTAGCGCCAGACATAGTCGAGAAGATCGTCATGGCGGGCTGCGCCCTACACAATTTCCTGCGGGAAAAGATCGGCACCACAGCAACAGCTGACTACGAAGACCCTGCGACGCACTCGGTTACTCCCGGGTCATGGAGAAACGATCGTGTGCTACGTCAGGCGACATTCCCATCGGGGACCAACTCAACGCAACGGGCCAAGACACAACGGGATTACCTCGTCGAATATGTAAACTCAGCGACAGGGTCAGTCCCGTGGCAGTCGGCCATGATCTAGACTGTATATATGCCTTAAATAGTGTACAACTTTTGGACTACCAGCAAGACTTCTCGATCTGTGCTCATACGTAGTCTATATTTGTATATTTTGAAAATAAATGTGTATAAATTGTAAATAAACCATTACTTTATAATTTTGAAGTTATAATTAGATAATTAGATAAGTATCGTTACCTCAGCAGTTTCTTGACTGCATCTTGCCGACGGTAGTTGGTGGTTGCTGACACTCTGCCGTCGCTGCAAATGTGGTGCCAGGAACGACAGCGACGTCTGGATCCATTTTTGACGGGCGGTCAGACGCTTCCCTGCAGAACCCGAGGCCGCTTGTTTCCGAAAGCGTGTGTATTGGGTTCTGAGATTCGTCATCCGTTTCTGGATGGACGTCGCTGTAAAAACAAATTATACCCGTCTTGTATTGTATTGTCTAAGACAAATAAAGAAAGAACATTTATTCTCTACCGATGTGTTACTGTTACCCCGCTAACTTTGACTTGAAAACCAATGCCCGTTCGACACAACAATAACCAATAAATGTAATTTTCATGTGAGAGCGACGATCTAGCAGAAGCCATTTTCAACCACCGGCGCATTTCACAACTATGATGACAAACAATAAATACTATATTATCGGGAAAAACGGGCGTACCTGACTGTCCAATTTCTGCGGAGATCGCTGCCAATGCACCGACTTTCTTCACTCGGTTGGAATACTCTTGGCACGAGACATCAAACAGACACGGCAGAGTTTGCCACATCTCTACCATTGTTACCTCTGCCTCGTTCGTCCAGTCCGCCATTTTGCATCGTTTTTGTATGGACACGGTCACATGACCCTTCGCAGCCCGGTGATTGGCTGATGCGTTAAAACCCCGACGCGATCGATCGCCGACTAGCACACACCTACCGTATACGATACGACTGACCGCTCACATATACCGATTCTCGAACGGGCCGATTCGTTTTTCGAATCGGTTGCGATTCGAGTTGTAAGCCCTAAAACTTAGTTTTATACGCGAATCGCAAGCGTCTAGTGTGCGCGGGGGTCGCACACCTAACGACTAAAACTCAGTTTTATGCGCGAAACGGGCAGTTTTAGATCGTATACGGGAGGTGTGTACTAGGCATAAGCCTTTGCGTGGCACACCTAGTTGGTAGTTAAAGTTGCATAGTCCGATGATTTTGAGTTTCTGACATTTTCTGATATTGCTATCTTAGTGTGGCTGTTATAATCTACCTTACATTAACTTGAAGTAACTTTGATGAAAAACTACTACCTTCGGAGATATTTTAAATATAAACATGCAAAATTAATGTTGGCATGCTTGCCACAAGTCTGACCCCATCGGACTCAGCAGTTCAATTAAATTGACTTAGCTTCCATGTACCAAGAACTACTTAATAAGTGCGGCAGTATCTAAGTTGCGTATATAGGTTCAAACCTAGATAAGTGTTTTGGTCTCGAAAATTCGATGTTTTCATCGGACTATGCAACTTTAAGCAATAGTCAGTGTACAGCAGAGGGAACTGATATGTAGTGATGTTGTCTATGTTCCCATAATAGATTATAGAGCAAATAATATATATATGCTTTATAAGAATTATACGAGTGTAATAACCCGGAATATCCCTCCTTTCCCTCATCACTCACTAAGCTCCATGGATTGTGGGAGTCTGTCTTAGTCATCTACTGCTGCAGCCTCCGCAACCCCAGCTCCAATGGTGGTGCCACCACCTTTGCACACTGTAACCGCCACTCACTGTACCATAATGTAGAGGACTTCTCCGAAATGGGTGAAGTACAACCGGAAATGAAGTTTTCCGAAGGTTTATTTAGCGCGTTCAATGTATGTGGCACTAATTAATTCCGAAGTAGTGTTTTTAATAAACTCACCATTGATATGTATATTATATTATAATATACTGTGTCTTACCTGGTCAAATAAAACTGTCATCATACTGATGAATTGGTTACGAGAATATCGGCTCAAATATCTGCCTGGTCTCATAACACTGCTATCGTACTGACACCTCAGCAGCCGACATTTGGATAGCAACAAGCGATATTTAGTGAAAAGCAGACGGCAATGCTATCAGAACGCTGTGGTTTGGCGGGTGATTGAAGCCCCGGTATTTATTTACACGTAAGCCACGCCTAGTTCTCCCCAATTGTCGCCCACTAATTACAGCTGAATGAGCTCTGAGCTCCAGGCTTTCAGCCCAAACCAGTCTGTCCCTAACTACATGTTGCTAAACAGTCCATTGACCGATCTGTTCAAATAAGTGGCGAAAAGGTTCGGGGACTCAACCCACAGAGCGTACATTGATGTCAAATGCCTGCTGCCTTTACAATGATTTCAAATCGATTATGACAGGCATAGTTTACAGGTATTGTTTATTCAAATATATTGTTTACTCATTTATATAAAACTAATTATTATTCTGAGCCCTTAGTTATACTTACTTATATGGGGACACCGATGCACATTTGACATTATGCTGTATTTATATACACATAATAAATTACATAGTACATATATAATTATTATATAGACCACCTCACCGAAATGGGTGAAGCACAACCGGAAATGACATTTTCCGAATGTTTACAAGTTGCCCTCCACAGGAGCAAGCTTCAAAGTTCGAACAAAGCGCGGCTTTTTAAGTTTGTTTTAATTTAAATATGGCACGAACCCAAAAGCGTCACATTATGCGACTTCAACACGTCATGAATGGAATATTGTGAGCTGCTCTCCTGAGTTGCACCTTTATTACGCTGAGGTCATCTGCGGCCTTCAGCGTTGATGAGCTCGCAGTGCCTGCCTGTTACCCGCTCATTACCGCCAGGTGTCGCGCACTGTCGGGTACAGACTGTGAATACAGACTGTTAGCTTCTGACACCCAGCCACCCACACCTCTCTCTCCACACACACATCAACAGTTCCACCCACCCCCGACTCCTCTCTCCTCTACCCACAGATCAACACCTCCACCCACCCACTGACACCTCTCCCCTCCACCCCACCCACACATGAAATCTTCCACCCACCGACACCTCTCCTCTCCACACACACATCAACACCTCCTACATCTAGCCACCCACCAAGGCACTCACCCACCCTCCCACCAACCCACCAGCACACAAACACACCCATCCATCAATACCTCCACCAACCCACCGATTCCTCCCCCTCCTAGTCCTACACATCAACATCTCATCTATCTACCCACCAACTAACACATTCACCCCCCCCCCCCACCCACCCACCAACCCACCAGCACACACCAACACACACCAACACACCCACCAACCCATCAATACTTCCACCCACCCACCGATACCTCCCCCACACCTACACATCAACACCTCATCTATTTATCCACCCACAAACACACCCACCCACCCATCAATACCTCCCCCACCCACGCATCAACACCTCATCTATCTATCCACCGACTAACACACTCACCCACCCAGGAACCCACCAGCACACACCATCACACCCACCAACCCATCAAAACCTTCACCCACCCACAGTTCTTCCCTCCACCAACACATCAACACATCCATATATCCAAGCACCAACACATTCACCCACCAACCCACCCACTAACACCCCCACCACACACCAACACACTCACCCATCAACACCTCCACCTAACCAACGACACATCTACCGTCTACCCACCCATGAACACACCCACACACCCACTAATACCTCCGCCGTCATCCCACCCCTTAATCCACCCACCGACACTTCCACACACCCTCCAGCATCTCCACACAGCCACCATCTCCACCCACCATCTCCACCCACCGTCTCCAGCCACCATCTCCACCCACCATCTCCATCCACCATCTCCACCCACCATCTCCACCCACCATCTCCCCCAACCATATCCAGCAACCATCTCCACCCACCATCTCCACCCACCATCTCCACCCACTGTCTCCACCCACCATGTCCACCCACCATCTCCAACTACCATCTCCACCCACCATCTCCACCCACCATCTCCACCCACCGTCTCCACCCACCGTCTCCACCCACCATCTCTACCCACCGTCTCCACCCACCATGTCCACCCACCATCTCCAACTACCATCTCCACCCACCATCTCCACCCACCATCTCCCCCAACCATATCCAGCCACCATCTCCACCCACCATCTCCACCCACCATCTCCCCCAACCATATCCAGCCACCATCTCCACCCACCATCTCCACCCACCGTCTCCACCCACCGTCTCCACCCACCATCTCCACCCACCATCTCCAGCCACCATCTCCACCCACCGTCTCCACCCACCGTCTCCACCCACCATCTCTACCCACCATCTCCACCCACCATCTCCACCCACCGTCTTCACCCACTGTCTCCACCCGCCATCTCCACCCGCCATCTCCACCCACCATCTCCACCCACCGTCTCCACCCAACATCTCCACCCACCATCTCCACCCGCCATCTCCACCCACCGACTCCACCCACCATCTCCACCCACTGTCTCCACCCACCATCTCCACCCACCATCTCCACCCACCATCTCCACCCACCATCTCCACCCACCTTCTCCACCCACTGTCTCCACCCACCATCTCCACCCACCGTCTTCACCCACCATCTCCACCCACCATCTCCACCCACCATCTCCACCCACCATCTCCACCCACCGTCTCCACCCACCATCTCCACCCACCGTCTCCACCCACCATCTCCACCCACCGTTTCCACCCACCGTCTCCACCCACCGTCTCCACCCACCGTCTCCACCCACTGTCTCCACCCACCATCTCCACCCACCATCTCCACCCACCATCTCCACCCACCATCTCCACCCACCATCTCCACCCACCGTCTCCACCCACCGTCTCCACTCACCATCTCCACCCACCATCTCCACCCACCGTCTCCACCCACCATCTCCACCCACCGTCTCCACCCACCGTCTCCACCCACCATCTCCACCCACCGTCTCCACCCACCGTCTCCACCCACCATCTCCACCCACCGTCTCCACCCACCATCTCCACCCACCATCTCCACCCACCATCTCCACCCACCATCTCCACCCACCGTCTCCACCCACCGTCTCCACCCACCATCTCCACCCAACATCTCCACCCACCATCTCCACCCACTGTCTCCACCCACCATCTCCACCCACTGTCTCCACCCACCGTCTCCACCGACCGTCTCCACCCACCGTCTCCACCCACCGTCTCCACCCACCATCTCCCCAACCATCTCCACCCACCATCTCCACCCCCATCTCCACCCACCATTTTCACCCACTATCTCCACCCACCATCTCCACTCACCATATCCACCCACCATCTCCACCCACCATCTCCACCCACCATCTCCACCCACCATCTCCACCCACCATCTCCACCCACCATCTCCACCCACCATCTCCACCCACCATCTCCACCCACCATCTCCACCCACCATCTCCACCCACCATCTCCACCTTGAGTGCACACTGTCACCAGTCGATAACCATCCTCATATGACCTTAGCTGTTGCCAGAATGTGAAACCCCAACAAGCAAACACATCAAAGCATCATTATCCACAATATCAACTCCCACCACACACCAACACACAAACACCCACCCACTTACACTTCTTCCATCCACCCTTCCTCCCCTGCTCATTAACGCTACCTGCATTTGACCTACTGACCCACTGACCTCAAACTGAGTAGGTCAAGCCTTAAGCATCAACATCCGGGGATGGCAAGATTATGGCGGGGATGACTCATTAAGAATTCGCCTCTCAATGTCACTAACCCCGACATTGATATGAAATTAACACTGAATCCTATGGTATTCTGTGTCAGTCCGCATAGTACACGAGGGGGCGCCACTGGACCTGGTTGATGTTAAAGCTGCATGATCCGATGAAAGCATCAAATTTGCAAAACCAAAACACTGACCTATATTTGATTCTACATATCTAACTTAGATACTGGCGCACTTGTTGCTGCATAGAAGAGCATGCTAAGTCAATTTACTAGAACCTCCTGGTGCAGATGTATTGGTGACAGTGTATTGGTGAATATGTATTGGTGCAGATGGACTGGTGCAGATGTTTTGGTGTAGATCTATTGGTGAATATGTATTAGTGCAGATGTTTTGGTGCAGATGTATTGGTGCAGATGTGCTGGTGCAGATCTATTGGTGTAGATCTATGGGTGAATATGTATTAGTGCAGATGTATTGGTGCAGATGGATTGGTGCAGATGTGCTGGTGCAGATGTATTGGTGAATATGTATTGGTGCAGATGTACTGGTGCAGATGTATTGGTGTAGATATATTGGTGAATGTGTATTAGTGCAGATGTATTGGTGCAGATGTATTGGTGCAGATGTCCTGATGCAGATGTATTGGTGAATATGTATTGGTGCAGATGTACTGGTGCAGATGTTTTCGTGTAGATATATTGGTGAATATGTTTTAGTGCAGATGTATTGGTGCAGATGTATTGGTGCAGATGTGCTGGTGCAGATGTATTGGTGAATATGTATTGGTGCAGATGTATGTGCAGATGTTTTGGTCTAGACCTATTGGTGAATATGTATTAGTGCAGATGTATTGGTGCAGATGTATTGGTGCAGATGTATTGGTGCAGATGTATTGGTGCAGATGTGCTGGTGCAAATGTATTGGTGAATATGTATTGGTGCAGATGTACTGGTGCAGATGTATTGTTGTATATCTATTGGTGAATATGTATTAGTGCAGATGTATTGGTGCAGATGTATTGGTACAGATGTGCTGGTGCAGATGTATTGGTGAATATGTATTGGTGCAGATGTACTGGTGCAGATGTTTTGGTGTAGATCGATTGGTGAATATGTATTAGTGCAGATGTATTGGGGCAGATGTATTGGTGCAGATGTATTGGGGCATATTGGTGCAGCTGTATTGGTGTACACACATATTAGTACCGATATATTGGTGCAGATGCTCTGGTGCAGATCTATTTGTGCATGTGTATTGGTACAGGTGTATTGTTGCAGATGTATCGGTGCATATATATTACCGCATATATATTGGTACACGTGTCCATATCGGTGCAGAGGTATTGGTGTGTATGGACCAATGCATCTGTATTGCTCCAAATCTACTAGTGGAGATAGATGTATTGACGCAGATGAATAGCCTTGCACTATGTAATACTCTCCTGCAAGTCACCTACAGGACCTTTGCATGGGATATAATCTAAATAAATCTAAATAAATCAGCCTTTTCCAAAAGCTCATTAGTTGGAAACACGTATGCCTTGTTACAATGTCAGGTTGCTACTATTACGAGAATGTATCAGCTATGCCGAGTCAGAACCTCCAGTTGATGAAGCCTTTCAAGTACTTCTTAAAAACTGGTTGTACTGGTTGATTAGTTTGCTTGATTGATTAATTAATTAATTAATTATCAAATCTAGACTGATGAGAAGGTCGTCAGTTTTGACGGAGAGGTGGATTGTGAAACTTCCTTGTGTTTTTGTTTAGCAATCCATGAATTCTTAATTTTGACAAGGTTCCTGTGACAATTTGACAAGTCGTGAATTTGTCTCTGATGGAGGGAATGGAGGTCCTGGTTCTGGAATCATGCCATTATTGATGTTTGCTAGTCTTATGGTATGCATTAGTGTATTTTTATTTATCCATACCGAAGCTCCCTAGTAGGTCACTGACCTTTGATATTCACTACCACTGTGTTTATTTTGATTTCCCTGTGGGGAAGCACTATAAAGTAGTCATGAGTGTGCGCTGTCACAAGTCGGTATCCACATGATATGACTTTAGATGTTGCCAGGACGTAAAACTCCAACAACGAACCAACCAACCTCCCTATTTCCCCCATCGTCTCCAAACATCACAGCGTTTATCACAAGGGGTATCAGGTTATTGATTGGAAAGGGCCAGGTGCCTCTCTCTAGGGTGACATGACGTCAATTGTGAGGTTATTTTCCGAGAAGCAGGCGTGTTGCCGAGAACATTTCAAACTAGGCAGGCCTGACCGCCTGCCCGCCCACCTGCCAGGTTGAGTGACCTGCAGCCAATTGTTAACTCACTAATTGACTATTTAAGCCCCAGTCACACATATCCGGATCAGGGGCCAGACGAGCCCCGGACCGCCATCCGGGGTGGTCCGGGGCAATCCGGGGTGATCCGTGGCTCGTCCGTGGCTCGTCCGTGCCGACACCCCCTGATCCGGCCTGATCCGGGAGTGATCCGGGATAGTCCGGGTGTGGTCCGGGGCAGCCCAGGAGTAGTCCGGCCTCATCCGGGGTCGGTCCGGCCCAGTCTGGGGGCAGTCCGGGGGCGGTCCGGGGCTCATCTGGGAAAGTGTGACTGCGAGGCAAATATCGACGAAAACAGTGATTTTATCCGTGGCGGTCCGGGACAGTCCGGGCCGTTGGTCCATGGGTGGTCCGGCTAAAAATCCGGGGCTCGTCCGGCTATGTGTGACTGGGGCTTTACCTACTGCCTTTGCTGCTAGAGACTGGTGTGGCGGCCCGTGACTGGATGGGGTAGGTTGGGGTGGGGTGGGGTAGGTTGGGGTGGGGTGGGGTAGAGGGAGGGAGGGGGGTGTCTTTTTATCTGATCAGAGCGAGGCGCTGACCTTAGATGTTGCCAGGATGTTGTCCAGTCGCCCTCCTAACACGGCTACCTGACCGCTGTCACAAAACTTGATAAGTCACGGCACTGCCATGCTACTTACTATGTAAATGTACGTTTTCTTATTAGGTAATACAGTACAACCCCGTTAAACCAAACGATCAGTTAATCCAAACTTTTGTCGGTGGCCCGGCAACATACTACCATTTATCATTATAAAAAAGTTGGTTAAACCAAAGTCGGTTAATCCAAAGTATCGGTTAATCCAAACAAAACTGTCAGCCCTAGGCCACTTCCGGTACAATTAAGCCATATTTCATGTGATTTTAAGGTCATCTGAGACTTTTTTATATGATAATGGTAGTATTTTGTCAGGTCGCCGAAAAAAGTTTGGATTAACCGATCATTTGATTTAACCGAGGTTGACTTAATGGGGTTAAACTGTATATACATAAAAAAACAATAAGCATAGTGCCCACATACATTGTACATTCATCATGCAGCCCCATTTTTGCCAAAGCCAAGTCAAAGTCAGAGCTTGGTTAAACCAATGATCGGTTAATCCAAACAAATTTCTAGGGTCCCTTCAAGTTTGGTTTAATGGGGTTATACTGTACCAGGTAAGCTGCCATGGACATGATGCCACAATAGCAATTTCTTACTGAATAACAGCAACACCATCTGCCATGATTGGCTTCCCTCATTAGTGAGACTGCTGGTTTTTTTTTTATATTCCTTTGACACAATTCTCATGCTTGTGAGCCTTTACCTTCCTAATCCCGTTTGACACATAATTGATTGTTTGCTTTTGCGCTCTGTGTAAAAGAGATGGTTGAATAGTAATATTACAAAATTAAAGCTATAAAACTTCTCACCATGAATATGGATGGCTTTTGCTGGAGACACGGCATAAAGCAATCAATCAATCTATCAGACACTGTCAACATCTATTTCCACCCTAACACCTACTCAAAGACCCCATAATACTAAGACGGCTCACTCAGCCTGTATTGTGTAATCAAAATGATCAAACCCACCCATTCTCTTGGTTAAACAGTTGCTATATTATATGTATACATTTATATATGAATGTGAAAGATGTCTGATGATGGCGATGATGATGATGATGATGCTGATGATGATGTGTATTTGTTCATAGCAATTTCATATTGATGTGTATTCATACTTACATATCACATGTATAATATAATTGTATGTGTTTACATGTGAAACACCAACCAGCAGCCGGGATGATCAAACCCACCACAAGGTGGCACTGTAAAATTTACATTACCATGGTAGAGATAGGGGGTGAGCTGTCTTAGTATTATAGGGTCTTTGACCTACTCCAAAACAATTATAGGGATGAGCATTATTGTTTGTTTATTTGTTGTTTTGTGTCTTAGCAACATCTGACGTCATATTAGGATGTGTACCGAGTTGTGACAGTGTGCACTCATGGTGGCTTTATAGTGCTGCCTCACTGGGAGACCAGGCCACCTCACCATGGCCCGTTATCCCACACAGTCACATTATCCTGATGCTGTGCTAACCAGTCCTTGTCCTATCCTATTAAAGCGGAACACTAGGCTAGGTAGCCGCAAGTGTTGACATTGGATGTTGCCAGGACGTAAAACCCCAAAGAAACACACATTGATTATAAGGGCTCATCCAAATGACATTAGTGCCATATGAATTAACTGGAATGTAGTCCCAGTGTGAATAGTACAATAGCTCTGTACACGTCTCTTAATAAGCGAATGACATGATCGTGCGTAGATACTTGCAAGCATTATAATCATTATCTGTGGGTGGAGTGTTTTGAAATGGGCCTACGCTTTCAGCCGATGCCCATTTAAAGTCACCCCCACCTACCTACTCGGACGGTTATGGGATTACTTTTATAATGTATCATTGCGATATATATTTGTACGCATAGCTAAAGTTTTATACTTGTATGCCCTTGTAACTTGGCAATGGAGCGGGACGTATCTCAGGCGGTAGAATATCTGAGAAGGTGTGGATCATCCGATCGATACTGCTCAGTGGACATATTCAGAGTTTGGGCTATTTTACGTTCCAGTCAGTGTTCCACAACTGGTTCATCAAAGGCTGTGGTATGTGCTGTCCTGTCTGTGGAAAAGTGCATATAATAGACCCATTGTTACTTATCGGAAAGGGAAGCCTATGTGGTGGCAGCGAGTTTCCTCCAAAGAAATATGTCAGAATGACCATATGTTTGATGTCCACTAGCCGATGATGAAAATGAATGCGCTTTAGAGGCGTCGTTAAATAAAACACACTTTTTGTAACTTGGCGCTCACCTTTAGGATCAGTGCGCATTATAATAATTGTAGCTAGTTCTTATTTCTTGCTGTAACACTTAAAGCTGCATAGTCTGATGAAGTATCAACTTTTCAAAACTAAAACAATTATCTAGATTAACATTATCGACCTTCGATATTGATGCAGTTATTAAACATTTCTTTCTGCATAGAAGGGAATAGTGAATCGAATTTAATGGAACCTGTTACTGCTGAACTGTATGATGTCAGACTTTTGGCATGCTTGCCAAAATTAATGTTACATTTTTGCGCTTCAAATATCTCAAAAGTTAGCCCTTTATAATCAAATTTACTTCAAATTATAGTAAAGTAGGTTATAACGATCAATTTAATATATTTATCTCAGAAAAATGACAGAAACTCTAAACCTATCGGTCTATGCAACTTTAATTGGGCAACAGAGTTCTCTTTGTGGCTGCCATAATAATGCAGTAGTCTGCACTGACCTCTCAGGCAAGTAACCACATAGACAGGTAGGCGTGGGTAGTGTGTTGATATCAGGAAGCCTAGGTGGTGTAATGGTTAGCACACTGGCCCAGAATGCAAAGAGATGTGGGTTCGAGTCCCGCTCTAGGCGCAATATTCCCCATTTTAATCACCCCCATGACACTGGTTGCCCTGACCATGATCCTGTACAAGCTACGCGCTGTATAGTTGTTGAACCTATGCTGTGTATGTACATGTAAGTGCATTGTCTTTATGTATGTAATTGTAATGGTTAGCACACTGGCCAAGAGATGTGGGTTCGAGTCCCGCTCTAGGCGCAATATTCCCCATTTTCATCACCCCCACGACAATAACAAAGGAACACCTGAACAATTGGAAGTTTGTTGGGTTTGTTAAGAAGGAAGACTGGAATTTGAAGTCACTCCAGCACGATTTGATTTGATTGGTGGTTTCTTTACGCCGTGTCGGCAGCATAGGCCATATTCATGGCCTGGTGATTAGTAAGAGATTAAAAACAAGAGAGAAAGTCTCATTTGAATATTCGTCATTAAGTTTTACTTTTATCCAGAACCCGCATTCTGAGAGTGGGATTTGTAGTGTTTGGTTCTCCCCTTTCAATTGTTGGGAATGGTAATATTGATATAAAAACAACCTTTGTTCAAATATCATCGTGTGTGAACAGCATACTCGAATTGACAATTGGGACACAAATCAATATGGCGTATAACCAAATCGCACCAACCTAATTACTTCTTCATAACACATTTATTTATTTATTTAATGTGGTCTCGCTCAACTGCAGGATTGTTCTGAATCATTTAAGTTCTGGACAAACTTACAACAGTATTTAACTACAAAAAAAACCTCTCTAAATCGACCGACCATGGCACTAACCTTAAATGGTCTATTTTATGGCCCTGTCACATTACGATGCTTCTCGCCGGCGTGCTGCCAACGCGCAATATCACTTTTAATCGTCGAGACAAGTCAAACTTTTCGGCGTCAGCACAACATATTGGTAGCGTGCGGCCAATGTTGTGAGAAAAAAAAAAAAAAAAGTTTGGCACGCCGTCCTGATATGACCTTAGATGTTGGTAGGACATAAAACAACAACAAACAAACAAAGCGACAGTTTGGCGCAACGTGTGGGAACAACCCTCACACGTGCTTGCGCATAACGTTATTCTAGCGCATCCAACGTATCTTGACGTGCCCCTAACGTCGCCATAATGTTGGTACCCGCGCGTCATCGCACATCCAAAAATTAACATAAACATTGCAATGTAACCTTTGAAAGGTTTATATTTTACATTCATATTTTACATTCTTCATTACTCCATAACCATTCGAATACAAAATAAAGTCTCCGATATCTCACACCGTCACATTATCCTGATATTGTCATAACCAGTCCTTGTCCTTTCCAATTAACGCCGAGCTCTATGCTAGGTAGCAACAAGTATCAATTTTATAAGTCATCGGTTTGACTCGACCGGGTTTCGAACTCCCGATCTCCCGCATGGGAAGCCCGCACTGTATCGACTCGGCTACGCCGTCCGGTGCTGGCAGTGCATCTAATAATGAGCTAAAACCGATGGGCAGGTGTATTTCGAGGTTATGAGGTCCTTCGGGCCTCAACCACATTTGCTTGCTGGTCGGTCCCAGGTGGCGCCCCTCTGGCAATGTCATCCCCCTGGCGGCGTCCTCTGGTACTAACAGTTCGGATATCAGTTCTCACCAAAACAGAACAGGCCATACAACAGCAATGTGTAAGCCTATGTAACAACCACATTTACTTATATGGTCCCTGGCTAATGTAAATGTATGCTCTTTTGGCATACATTTCTGTGCTCTATTTTACCTGTCTGAAATTTAATTTGTTAATCAGATATTTTTAAGCACTGTATGACCCCCCAATAGCGAATGTCTGCTTTTTGGGTGTGTGGGGGGGGGGGGGGGTCGTTAAACATGTAAACATAATTTAATGTAGATGTTTGCAGTAATTTGATACAAATCAGATTTTTTTCTGATTTTTCTTATAAATTTCAATGTGGGCATATTAAATGTGATTAACAAAAGTGACAAAATAAAAAAAAGCAACTATTTGTTTTGTCGTGAATGTGGCCCTTGTTGGTGACATAGAGTTAACCTATTAGCAATCAACATATTGTAAATGCAAGGAACAGCTAAGCTAACATCGAGGGCAGATATTATCTTAGTAACTACAGTTTATCTTTGCTGTGGGATAGTTGCGTTTTATGTGCGCGTGGTAATTTATTAGTAATTTGTAGAATTCTGGTGAAGCATTTCCTAATCGCACTTCCCATGATGTGGCTTCCACTCGATCCGCTCTATGGCTTCCATCTGGCTTCCACCACCGACAGCGCCAATAATGAGGCGGCCAGGTCATTCGCTTTCCACGAAAGAAACCAACTCTCATTCCGAAAGCGAGGCATTGCGCTGAAGCGAATGCCGCAAGCGTATTGGCCAGTTTGCAAAAGTAGCTCTGAGGCATGTTTGGTGCCAAATCTGGCATCCGACGCAGATTAATCATTCGGACCGTGGTTAGTGTGCATGCGCCAGTTTACCCCTGGCGTCATTAGAAGCTTAGAAGGCCGAACGCAGCCTCGCTTCAGGTTCCACCACCGGGGGCCACCTGACGACGGGCTGTGGGTGTACTAATTGGGGCCAGCTGCAAAGGTAGATCTTGACCTTTATAGGTAGAGCCAGCATCTCTGACGTATAGTTGTGAGTGTTATTATGGAAATGTATAAGCTTATTATGTGAATGTGAATAAAAGCATATATTGTGTGTTTTTTAGAAAGTATTGAACAAAGAACTAGCAGGAACGACATTGTTGGGTGTTTTATTTTAAATAAATATTTATTATATCAGACATTTGTGTCGGTTATGAGGGACTGGGCTTGTTCTAGATGTAGACATTGCAAGGTATTTGCATTATATATACGTATTGGGTACCGACTTTTGACAGTGATCACCCATAATAAAAGGAAGTGTCTAGTAGCCACCCACCACCCCCATCTGTGAATGAGGTGGTCCAGTCAATTGCTGACAGTATGTCTAGCCTGCCACTCTCTCAATCACACAATTATTTCAGCTACCCTTATGAAGCTCATCTAAATCACTTCATAGCAAGCATTGACTCCTTTTTCCCCCCAATGTATGATATATAGACTACATCACCATTCCAGTCGCGCGGTGCATAATGGGATGCATCAAAGCAAAACAAACCCGCGAGCAGCACATGGCACATGCTAATACACTGGGTGCAATTCACTCAATCCATCAATTCAATAGGATACAGATATAATAGGCCTTGGACCTGTTAGCCGCTCTTAATTAATAGAAATGGAGACAGTTCTTCAGATGTGGTGGATCGTAGCAACTGTCACTGGCTCCAAGATATATGTAATGCTTGACCAGTATGCATCAAGTCGGGACTTGAAACAGTTCACCGACGCTGCTGCTACGACACTCTCCGGCAGGTCATTCCACAGGTCAACCACCCTAAAGCCGTAAAGTTGTGTCGCAGGTCCAGTCTGGAGTACCGTTTCCTCAGCTTCAGGGAGTGTCCTCTGGTCCGGGTGTTAGAGTCTCTGATAAGGGGGCTGGCTGCCTGTCTTGTAGATACCATGGAGATATTCGAACACTTCAATCATATCACCCCGGGCCCGTCTGTAGTACATGCTTGGGATCTTCAAATGTGCAAATGTGCTAGTTTCAGTCCATCTCAGCTCTAGTTTGAAAAATAGAACACTAACTAAAAAAATATATATAATAAATTAAGATATTAATCTTTTATCCAGCATTGCATTTACATCAATATAATCAGCACACCTTATGCCATGTGCATTTAGATTTAGACAAATCTGGGCACTCATGCTAGTGTTAGAGCCATAGCCAGAGTCAGTTTTACTTATTTTATTCATGTTTATATTTATATCCTATGGTTAATGACATATGTAGGATTAGAAAATTAGTAGGGTTAGTCAGATATTGGTTATATATTTCTCTGAAACAAGTGTATGTTGACACATCTGGCATTTTAATATTTAGAACAAGAATTAATAATGGTGATGTGGATATCACTCTTTGTTTTGTGTGGAATTGTATGTTTCTTAGCTCAAAATGTTTAACTATGGCTAGTTTTGTCTTAGCTATATTCATCAGATCATTATATTGCATGTGTGCATACATGTTTATGCCAAATTGTTATGGATTCTATTTATTTTGAATAAAATCTATTTTTTTCCCTACACGTATCGACAAACTCAATGGCCATTCTCATTTGCTTTTCTGCCAACGCCAATTTCAGCGCATGCGCAGTCGGAACCGTGATCTCATCTATTGTATAGTGATAGTCACCATTATCAACTATAATGGAATGTCATTGGGCAACCCTCCACCCCCATCTGCGAATGGGGTCTTCCATAATTTTGTTCAATGTATGATATATTGCATAGGGATAGTCACCATTATCAACCATAATGGAATTTCCTTGGGGAACCCTCCACCCCCTTACTCCATCTGCGAATGGGATCTCCCAACTATCTGGTGCCGGGATCCGCCCAACCTGCAATTTCTCACTCTCAAAATCATACATATATGGGTGGGTGTGAATGGAGAGAGTGTGTGGGTTAGTGTGTGTGTGTGTGTGGCAGGGGCATATGTCACCCACACTGCCTAAAGGCCCAGTCACACCTCACCGAATTGGGGGAAACGGAAAGAAACTGAACAAAGTCCGTTTTGTGTCCGAACAAGTTTTGAACATGCACAAAACTAAAGGCCCTGTCACACCTCACCGGATTGGGGGAAACGGACAGAAAACGAACAATGTCCGGTTTGTGTCCGTACAAGTTTTGAACATGCGCAAAACTAGGAACGGATGCCGCCAGACTGACGTCTACAGTTCTTGTCCAGTTTGATTTCATTTCATCTGTTGGCTATCCGTTCATGTCTGTTTCTTGTCCATTTCCTGTCCGTTTCATGTCCGTTTCATGTCCGTTCGTACAGCGGCCATTTACCTGATAGCGCAACATTTTGACACATTTTAATACATTTTGATACTTATCACCACCGGACTAGACAATTCTGTCCGTTGCTCAATCCGGCGAGGTGTGATAGCCGCTTAAGAACTGATGCGACCGGACTGACGTATACAATTCTTGTCCGTTTTGAGTTCGTTTCGTCCGTTGGCTATCCGTTCATGTCCGTTTCATGTCCGTTTTATGTCCGTTTCATGTCCGTTTCATGTCCGTTTCATGTCCGTTTCATGTCCGTTTCATGTCCGTTTCATGTCCGTTCGTCCAGAGGTCATTGACTCGATAGCGCAACATTTTGACAGATTTTAATACATTTTGATACTTATGACGCCCGGCCTAGACAATTCTGTCCGTTGCTCAATCCGGTGATGTGTGACTGGGGCTTCATCATGCATACACACCCATGCAAACTCCTGAATGATTGAATAAGACGTATCCACATGCATATAAACGAGGACACCCGTATGTAATTAAGTCAGACTGAAGCTTTGGGGACAGTTACTGTCACCGGGACACCCGCTCACCGGCAGACAACTAACTGCATTTTGTCGTCTGCTGCTCAGCAAAGTAGCAATTTGCCGCTTGTAAGAAAGACACTCCAATTCTAACAGAAAAGCATAGTCGGCTGGCAATGAGGAATGTCGTCTGCTTTTGCGTAAACACATTAAAATATCGGATATGACCTTAGATGTTGCTAGGACGTAACACAGCAAACAAGCAAACTCGGATTTAGCTATCACTTCCGTTTGCGCACAATTAGGAAAGGGAGGGGAGGTGGGTGGGTGTAAAGGGAAAACAAATATCACAGTTATACGCTATAAGTTCAACTCACTACAACAATCAACCGAATCAATGGACGCCTACATCCGCGAACTGCAATATCGGGTAGCACATTGTAACTATGGAGAACTGACTGACTCCATGTTGTGCGACCGATTAGTTTGCGGCGTCAAAGAGGATAAACTAAGAGACCGATTACTACAAACGGCTAACTTAACACTCGAACAGTGCATAGAAACCTGTCGTTTAAGTGAACACAAGGCAACACTATTGTCAGAAGCGACACTGACAGCAGAAATCGACCACGTCGACGCTGTCACCATGAGGCCGTGGACAACCGATCCGCCGCCACAACGGACGCCCCCATGGACAGGTCGGCGCAGTCAATCGAAGCCCTGCGAGCACACGAACACAGTGTGGTAGGTGTGGATACGTGCATACACCCGGACAGTGCCCTGCAAAAGGTAAACAATGTTCGAAATGTCACCTGCTGGGACACTTCTCCAAAGTGTGTAAAACAAAGCGACCAAACTACGCAAGTCTCAATGTCATCCAAGTGGATGATAACAACCCTACTCCACCCGACATGGACAGCAACTACGACATGGATAATGACTTATTCATCGGGTGCCTCTCTCAACATGACAGTGACGGCACCTCCCTCTGGTACGCTACCATATTCCTCGACAGTGAGAGGGTGAGATTCAAGTTGGACACAGGGTCTCAAGCCAACATAATTCCGAAGGAGGTGTTATGACAAGCTAAGCAATGTGCCCCTTCACCCTTCAAGATGCACGTTGGTAACGTTCTCGGGGGAGAGAATTCGTCCTGAGGGAGAAGCCGACATCGTGACGAATGGCAGACGACTACGCTACCAGGTTACAAGTACAAGGCTGCCCGATACTAGGAAGCGACGCGTGCGCAGGCCTAGGCCTAATACGACGCGTCAACACGGTATCAACAGTAACGTCGGCGATGTCACCTCCCGATACGGCACCAATCACTACAACAAAGATTATAATATTGCACTGCTAAACTACCGAAAACACACCCCTCACCACTATAGGTGCCTCCCCAGCACAACTGCTTTTTAACAGGAGACTAAAATGCAGATTACCAACAACAAAAAAAACAATTAAAACCAGAGATCCCCACACATAAGATAAACCAATTCAACAGAGCTCAGCAGTCGCAACGTAAATATCATGACAAACATGCAGGTGTACAACATGCGAAACTACAAAAAAAGACCATGTCCAATACATTGATCATCATGAAAAATGGAGACCTGGAATAATAGTACAAACAAACACACCCGGCCCTCGAGATTATAAAATCAAAAATGCAGAAAATAATGTATTGAGAAGAAATCGGAAATATATATTCAAAGTACCAAGTAGCCAAGCAAATCAAGCAACATACACCATCAAATCAGCACCACCGCAACTACTTTCAAAACAGTCAACCAGTAATAATACCCCGATCACAACACCTTACATCACTCGGTACGGTCGAATGTTGCGCCCAGTGGAAAGACTTATACAGCAGTAGCCTCCGGCGAACAAGTAAGAGTACTTAGAATTAAGACGTTGTCACTAATAGTATTAAAATAAAACAAAAACAACAACATAGTAACTCGTTCATCAATAACATGTTAGAAAATAAGATTATACGATATATGAGAACAAACTATTAAACTGTATCACGCTGTTGCACTGTTACACTGTAATTGAACCACCATATATATATAAAAAAAAAAAAAATTATTAAAAAAAAAAAAAAAAAAAAAGAGGGGAGATGTAATATATGTATACTCGTGGCGATTGGGAATACCCCCCCACGTCACGTGACGTCATAGACGACGTAGGGAGATGACGAGAAATAAACCAGTTGGAACTAGCCTTCGCCGTGTGTGGTCATTTTGTATCTTATCACTTATTACAGGTGGGGGGGGGGGGAACCTTGACAACACAATGGCTTCCCCTTTTGGCGCAAAAGGGTTAAGATCGGTACAGACTCTGAACGTGCGAACGAATCCGAGGCTCTGGTAGAAGCAGGTCATGATGGATGATGACAAGTGCGCATGTCATCTACATGACTTATGAAGGAGTACACATCCAATTATGTGGCAGTGGCGCTGGCAATGTGTTAATGGTGACTCTCTACCACCCAATATAGCCCGCGCAGGAAGCAGACGTGTTGGTGGAAGGAGTTGACACTGGTTGAGCATACCCACTTTCCATGTGACAGGTCGTGGGAGGGATTCGAACCCCAGAATGACTCGAATCCAATATGCCACTATCCCCGGGTTGGTTAAGTCGTGGGATTCGAATTTCAGATTAACTCGAACCAATATGCCACTATCCCCCTTTTTTTTAAGTCGTGGGATTCGAACCCCAGATTGACTCGGACCCAATATGCCACTATCCCCATTTTGGTTAAGTCGTGGGATTCGAATTTCAGATTAACTCGAACCAATATGCCACTATCCCCGTTTTGGTTAAGTCGTGGGATTCGAACCCCAGATTGACTCGGACCCAATATGCCACTATCCCCATGTTGGTTAAGTCGTGAGATTCGAACCCCAGATTGACTCGGACCCAATATGCCACTATCCCCATGTTGGTTAAGTCGTGAGATTCGAACCCGCGGGTTTTAATCCAATTGGCCGAGTGAGATGCTGAGTTATTTTGTTTTACGTGTCGCTACCTAGCCTGACATTCGGCATTATTATTAGGATAGGGGAAGGTGCAAAGAAAATTTTTATTTTGCACAGTGAGTTGCTATCGAATATGATAGTTCTTGCTACTGTCGTCAGAGGGCACGTTGGTGGTGGAAACCATTTATGACACCTTTTTCATGTACATTGCTGCACATTGAGCTATAAGCCACCATATTAGTTCGTCCCACTACCATCAGAGGGCAGGTTAGTGGTGGAAATCCTCTATAAGGCCGTTTTCTGCGCGGCTTAGGCATTCTGCACACTAAGCTGTAATCCATAATATTAGTTCTTACTTCTACCATCAGAGGGCAGGTTATTGGTGGAAATCCTCTATGAGACCTTTTTCTGCAGGGCATTCTGCACCCTAAGCTGCCATCCACAATATTAGTTCTTCCCACTACCATCAGAGGGCAGGTTAGTGGTGGAAATCTTCGAGTTTCTGTATGGTATGCCACCTTATTATTTTTTTGATTTTTTTTGTTATTGAGGCTGTATTTATACTGTCCATAGCATATAAGCCTGGGTACCCAGGCTTGTTTTCAATGCTGGCCAGTTGTAGTGTTGGTGTTATCTTACCACACAGTAGCTGCTGATAAGCTATTTGATTGCCTGCATTTCAGTCACACATAGGTAGTTGGTTGGTATGGTTAGTAGCCTATGTTAGTTTTTTTTAATTTTCTTGGCATATATGTATTTTATTTTGTTCTACTCTTATTACTAGACTAGCCTACTCCGATTTACATATCATAGGCTTGTACGAAGCTGTGTGGTGTGTTATCTGGCTACTCTTGGCATGGTTACCTTCTATTGGGTGTCCTGCTGGTGGGCCGTGACATATCACATGCCCCTTTGCTGTGCAGCTTACTGGGGGTTTCCTAGCCTTATTTTGCACAGATATTTTTTGTAACTTTTTAGGTCAGGAATTTGTTGTTCCTTTACCATTTGGGCATTCCACACCTTGACAGCCATTTCTAGTGTGCTTCTCTCGTGAGCTTTTATTTGACTTCTAGTCTGCTTTAGTAGTGGCGCATTATTTGCTCTAGTAGCCATTAGTGGTTTTGTTAGGAGTTTATTGTTTTGACTATAGCTATATGCTAATGTTTTCAAATGAATTATTTTCCTATTTTCTAGTAATTTCACTTTGGTTCTTTTGTGTATGTCATAGGTGGGGTGCAGCTTGTCTACCCTTAGACAGATTTTTAGGGCTCTGTTCTGCAGTATTTGCAGTTTTTTTAGTAGTTCTTTTCTCGCATCCATGTAGTTTACATCTCCATAGTCAAAATAGGGGAGCACCATGTCCTTGAAGATTTTTATTGACATTTCTTGTGTCATGTAGTCTCTTAGCATTCCAAAAAGCCACAGTTTATGGTTTACTTTCTGGATAATTGTATTTATACATAGGTTGTAGTTTAGTTGGCTCTCCAACTCAAGGCCTAGGTATTTGTAATGGTCTACATTTTCTAATGTTTGGTTTCCTAACTTACAGTGTAGTTTTCTTTCTGGCATATGTTTAAGCGAGAAGAGTACTGTTTTTGATTTGCTTGTGTTGATGGTTATTTAGTTTGTGATTACCGTAGTAATTATATATAGGCCATGCATCTTATTTGTAAATAATGTATAAATACAGAGAACTATATACAGAGAGAAAGAGAGAAAGTAACCTCAATAAAAATATGTCTGCTTAATTCTAGGCTGTGCTTATGCATACCATGCACACTGTAAAATAATGTATATGCATATTCAGATAGACAGAAAGAGGTAGAAAAAGGAGAAAGAGAAGAAAACCTTGTAAAATAATGTGCATGCACATGGAGAAAAATATATGAAGAGTTCAGGCGCAAAGGTCTGTAAACACCAACCCCAAAATGTAATATTTAAACAGATTTTAACCTGAAGGTAATGTTAATTCTCACTAATTCCACTTGTCTTGCCTTGACATAATTATGAAGAAATGAACACAAAGATATCAAGCTAAAACACTGAACATTTTGAAGGTTTCATTCCACTCTTTATCTCAATTTTTGGATTGGAGTGTATGAGATTTTAACGAATCATATACAAAAAGAGAAGATGAGAGACGTAACACTTTACACAATGTCTACAAATTCTCCCTGTTCAACAACATTTTTGAATGGCGCGAGTTAAGGGTGGGTACTCAACCAATCTGCCGATGGCATTCACTTGTCACGAGCCTTGAGCTACAAAGCTGCACAACCTTTGGTACAAATGTGGATTAAGTTTACACACATAATTCACATAAACTGCACTCCACAGCCGAGGGGCAGCCAATACGCTGCCATTGTATCCAGATGCTTTACGTTATATATGCCTGCAGTAAAACCTCTCTAAATCGACCGACTATGGGACCGACTTTAAATGGTCCATTTGGGGAGGTGGGAGGTTTAGGGAGTTACAATATGGTTACAATGGTATTGTTGGGACAGAAGTAAAGTGATCGATATAGGAGAGTGGTCGATCTGTGGAGGTGGTAGGTTAGAAAGGTTTTACTTTATATATATATATATATATATATATATATATATACATATATATATATATATATATATATAGTGTAAAACCTCTTTAATCGACCGACCATGGGACCGACTTTAAATGGTCCATTTATGGAGGTGGTCAGGTTAGGTAGTTTCTTTTATCATTACAATGGTATTGTATGGGAGATCGTTTGGGACCCAAATACAGCGATCGATATAGAGTAGTGGTCAATCTGTGGATGTGGGCGGTTAGAACGGTTTTAATGTACAAAAATAGGTGGTATAGCGGACAGGGGCAGGAAGGGAGGAGGGAGGGGGAGAGGAGGGAGGAGGAGAGGAGGTAGGGGGAGAGGAGGGAGGGGAGTGGAGGGCGGCGTCGAACTGTAGTTGTGTGGTACACCACCAGGGGCCGTCCTAGTGATACGTCATCGTCATGACGCCCCCCTGGTGGCGGAGCCGCGCATTAAATGGTCACACATCCGTCTTTCTCCATCACGCACATCATAAAGACTGCCGGATCAGGCGGCGCGCTCTGTCCACTACACGTTGCTGGCCTTGTAACGCTATAAGACACGGACTGTCTGTGGGGAGCTGACACACTCACACACTCACGCACTCACACACTCACGCACTCACGCACTCACGCACTCACGCACTCACGCACTCACGTACTCACGCACTCACGCACTCACACACTCACACACTCACACACTCACACACACTCACACACTCACACACTCACACACACTCACACACTCACACACTCACACACTCACATGCTCACACACTCACACACTCACACACTCACACACTCACACACTCACACACTCACACACTCACACACTCACACACTCACACACTCACACACTCACACACTCACACACACACGCTCACACGCTCACACGCTCACATGCTCACACACTCACACACATTCACACATACCTCCATCCCCCCACTCACACACACATTCACACATACCTCCATCCCCCCACTCACACACACATTCACACAGACCTCCATCCCTCCCCACTCACACACACATTCACACAGGCCTCCACCCCTCCCCACTCACACACATTCACACAGGCCTCCATCCCTCCCCACTCACACAGACATTCACACAGACCTCCATCCCTCCCCACTCACACACACATTCACACATACCTCCATCCCCCCACTCACACACACATTCACACAGACCTCCATCCCTCCCCACTCACACGCACATTCACACAGGCCTCCATCCCTCCCCACTCACACACACATTCACACAGGCCTCCATCCCTCCCCACTCACACAGACATTCACACAGACCTCCATCCCTCCCCACTCGCACACACATTCACACAGGCCTCCATCCCTCCCCACTCACACACACATTCACACAGACCTCCATCCCTCCCACTCACACACACACATTCACACAGGCCTCCATCCCCCCACTCACACACACATTCACACAGACCTCCATCCCTCCCCACTCACACACACATTCACACAGACCTCCACCCCTCCCCACTCACACACACATTCACACAGGCCTACATCCCTCCCCACTCCCACACACATTCACACAGACCTCCACCCCTCCCCACTCACACACACATTCACACAGACCTCCACCCCTCCACTCACACGCACATTCACACAGCCCTCCATCACTCCCCACTCACACACACATTCGCACAGACCTCCATCCCTCCCCACTCACACACATTCACACAGGCCTCCATCCCTCCCAACTCACCACACATTCACACAGACCTCCACCCCTCCCCACTCACACACACATTCACACAGACCTCCGTCCCGCTCCACTCACACACACATTCCCACAGACCTCCATCCCTCCCCACTCACACACACATTCACACAGGCCTCCACCCCTCCCCACTCACACACACATTCACACAGGCCCCCATCCCTCCCCACTCACACACACATTAACACAGGCCTCGATCCCTCCCCACTCACACACACATTCAGACAGACCACCATCCCGCTCCACTCACACACACATTCGCACAGACCTCCATCCCTCCCCACTCACACACACATTCACACAGGCCTCCACCCCTCCCCACTCACACACACATTCACACAGGCCCCCATCCCTCTCCACTCACACACACATTCACACAGGCCTCCATCCCTCTCCACTCACACACACATTCACACAGGCCTCCACCCCTCCCCACTCATACACACATTCACACAGGCCTCCATCCCTCCCCACTCACACACACATTCACACAGGCCCCCATCCCTCTCCACTCACACACACATTCACACAGGCCTCCCCCTCCCCACTCACACACACATTCACACAGGCCCCCATCCCTCTCCACTCACACACACATTCACACAGGCCTCCACCCTCCCCACTCACACACACATTCACACAGGCCTCCATCCCTCCCCACTCACACGCACATTCACAGGCCTCCCCCTCCCCACTCACACACACATTCACACATGCCTCCATCCCTCTCCACTCCCACACACATTCACACAGGCCTCCATCCCTCCCCACTCACACACACATTCACACAGGCCTCCACCCCTCCCCACTCACACACACATTCACACAGGCCTCCATCCCTCCCCACTCACACACACATTCACACAGGCCTCCATCCCTCCCCACTCACACACACATTCACACAGGCCTCCATCCCTCCCCACTCACACACACATTCACACAGGCCTCCATCCCCTCCCCACTCACACACACACATTTCACACAGGCCTCCATCCCTCCCCACTCACACACACATTCACACAGGCCTCCATCCCTCCCCACTCACACACACACATTCACACAGGCCTCCATCCCTCCCCACCACTCACACACACACACTTCACACAGACCTCCACCCCTCCCCCCACTCACACAACACATTCACACACAGGCCTCCATCCCTCCCCCACTCCCACACACACATTCACACAGGCCTCCATCCCTCCCCACTCACACACACATTCACACAGACCTCCATCCCTCCCCACTCACACACACATTCACACAGGCCTCCACCCCTCCCCACTCACACACACATTCACACAGGCCCTCCATCCCTCCCCACTCACTCACACACACATTCACACAGGCCTCCATCCCTCCCCACTCACACACACATTCACACAGGCCTCCATCCCTCCCCACTCACACACACATTCACACAGGCCTCCATCCCTCCCCACTCACAACACACATTCACACAGCCTCCATCCCTCCCCACTCACACACACATTCACACAGGCCTCCATCCCTCCCCACTCACACACACATTCACACAGGCCTCCACCCCTCCCCACTCACACACACATTCACACAGGCCTCCACCCCTCCCCACTCACACACACATTCACACAGGCCTCCAACCCTCCCCACTCACACACATTCACACAGGCCTCCACCCTCCCCACTCACACACACATTCACAGCCTAGACCTCCACTCCCCCTTCACCACTCTCCACATCACACACATTCACACAGCCATCCATCCCTCCCCACTCACACACACATTAACACAGGCCTCCATCCCTCCCCACTCACACACACATTCACACGGACCTCCATCCCTCTCCACTCACACACACATTCGCACAGACCTCCATCCCTCCCCACTCACCACACACATTCACACAGGCCTCCATCCCTCCCCACTCACACACACATTCACACAGGCCTCCATCCCTCCCCACTCACACACACATTCGCACAGACCTCCATCCCTCCCCACTCACACACACATTCACACAGGCCTCCATCCCTCCCCACTCACACACACATTCACACAGGCCTCCACCCCTCCCCACTCACACACACATTCACACAGACCTCCATCCCTCCCCACTCCCACACACATTCATACAGACCTCCACCCACCCCCCCCACTCACACACACATTCAGACAGGCCTACATCCCTCCCCACTCACACACACATTCACACAGGCCTCCATCCCTTCCCACTCACACACATTCACACATACCTGCATACCTCCATCTCTCCCCACTCACCCATTTTGCCGGGCCGCCGAAACAAGTTTGGATTAACCGATCGTTTGGTTTAACCGAGATTGGTTTAACGGGGTTGTACTGTATTTCCAATTTTCATCATGCCCACGACACTGGTTATAAATAACTTGCTGTCCAAAATGGCCGTGCAAGCAAAGATCACTTGGTTTTGTGACATAGGCGGTAAACCTTGCTACACCTATCCCATCCCCAGAGTTACCATTAAACTATAAAAGCCTGTCATGCAAATGTTTGCTAATGGGTCTAAATGCCAGGTAGAACTTGATTTGTTTGAATTGGGCAGGCCATACCTAATCCCATCAGTTAAGTGACAGACAGTTGTGAAGGTTGGATGCAATTATGTGTGAAGTGAACTAACTCAGTAACTGTCTTCTTGTATTGTGCCGCCACTGGAAGGATACAACATATGTCATATGTAGCAGGGTTCTTATTATTTGTATGCTTGATTGATTGATTGATTGATTGGTGGTTTCTTTACGCCATATGGGCAGCACAGGCCATATTTATGCTATATCATATTGTAAAATATTCTGATAAAACGCATTGGTGGGGAATGTGAAATGGTCTATAAAGGAGTACAAATGGTCTATTCATGTAAATGATGTATAGGGCCATCTGCATGAATGTATTTATGTAGTTGCTGGTGATTCTTTACTTGTGGTCAATAGTCATTGTGTATTAGATAGATAGTGTGAATGAGGCACTACTGTTAGTGTGTAAGGAGCCCAAGAGCTCTACTCACTACCCGCTCCCCCCTAACTGTTAGTCATGGATCACCACACACACACACAGCAGGTAGGTGCAGGCCAAGCAGCCACACCACATGGTGGTGGCGGGTAGGTCACAGTAGCCATGGTGACACAATGCTTACTGTTCATTGGTGGAACTATAAATGATTGTTGGTGATTGGAGATAATGGTCAGGTGGTATGCCATACCAGATCCATGTACCACTATATAATAATAAACCTGAGGGTGCAAGCTCTCACTCTAATTTCACTCTTTATACTCTTCCTTTCTCTCCTTGCCTGTATTGATTTCATATAGCCTGCCTACACAAACCACAGCTGGCAGCCGTTGACTTCACATTATGACACATATGTTGCATGTATACCCATATGATATATGCAGTATGTCACCCATGCAATGCATTACCGTAGTTATCCAATATGTAGCATGACACATGTGTTATATGCAGTGTGACACCTATGCTATATGCAATATGATATCTATGTTATATGCAGTACAACACCTATGCTATATACATTATGATGCCTATGCTATATGCAGTATAATATCTATGCTATATGCAGTATAACACCTATGCTACATACATTGTGACGCCTATGCAATATGCAGTGTGAAACCTATGCAATATGCAGTGTTACACCTATGATATATGCAGTATGATGTTTATGTTATATGCAGTATAACACCTATGCTACATATATTGTGATACCTATGCAATATGCAGTGTAATACCTATGCAATATGCATTATAACACTTATGCTACATATATTGTGACGCCTATGCAATATGCAGTGTGACACCTATGCTATATGCATTATGATATTTATGTTATATGCAGTATAACACTTATGCTACATATATTGTAACACCTCTGCAATATCCAGTGTGACACCTATGCTATATGCAGTATGATATCTATGGTATATGCAGTATAACACCTATGCTACATTTATTGTGACACCTATGCAATATGCGGTGTAATATCTATGCAATATGCAGTGTGACACATATGGTATATACAGTATGATATATATGGATTATGCAGTATAACACCTATGCTACATACATTGTGACACCTATGCAATATGCCGTGTGATACTTATACATAGTGACACCTATAGAATATCCAGTATGACACTTACAGTGCAGTATGCGGTGTGATAATAATATATACATATGAAGAGTTCAGGCGCAAAACCATGTAAACGCCAATCCAAAAATTGAGTTTAAATAAAGGATTTTTACCGGAAAATAAGTTTAAATCTCACTCATTCCACTTTTCATATGATCACATGGTTATGGAGCAATAAATAAAACAGTAAGAATATAAAAGAAATTCACTTTTTGACGGTTTTATTCCAAGGTTTCTCTCCATTTTTGTGTTGGCCTTTAGGTGGTTTTGCGCCTGAACTCTTCATATATAGACAGATATAACCATTGACGCATGCAGGATTCAATCAGGACAAATCAGAATGAGTTCATAATTACTAACATAGCTATGGGCATAAGTATACATACATTGCATAAACTGGAAATCAAGATGGCGGCGCTTCATGCAGCCTTTGCCAGCTGATCCGCGCACACGATTCGTCAATCGCTAGTGTGAGCTGCTCTGGCTGTGCGCATGACCTGTGTGTGTGTGGGCAGGCGGGTGCCTGGGTAGGTGGGTGGGTGGGTGGGTGCGTGGGTAGGTGGGTGGGTGGGTGCCTGGGTAGGGGGGTGGGTTGCGGGGGGTAGGAAGGTGTAGTGGGTGTGTGGTGGTTAATATGCTGCGACCAGTAAAACAAAAATTAAAAAAAACTCTTGTCCTCTTGACCCGCTTCCATTGCCAACACCCGAGACTACGGCACGTGTGTTTGTGGTTTGTGTGTGTGTGTGGTGGGTGGGTGGGTGGGGGGGTACCTTTACAGACGTGGGTGTCAGGATAGTGGGTGTGCACTGCGCACGCGCGTGTCTGGTGGGTTATGGGGACGGATTTGTCCTGTGTGGCGTGTTGGACACTAGGGAGGTTTAGCGGGCTGGTGTCGTTGTACCGTCCCCTCATTTACAGCGGACCACTGCACCCATTTTAAAACGTAGTCCCTAGTCCCTGGTCCCTGGTCCCTGGTCCCTGGTCCCTGGTCCCCTGGTCCCCTAGTCCCCTAGTCCCCTAGTCCCCTAGTCCCCTAGTCCCCTAGTCCCCTAGTCCCCTAGTCCCCTAGTCCCCTAGTCCTCAGTCCCTAGTCCTCAGTCCCTGGTCCTTGGTCCTTGGTCCTTGGTCCTTGGTCCTTGGTCCTTGGTCCTTGGTCATTGGTCATTGGTCATTGGTCATTGGTCATTGGTCCTTGGTCATTGGTCCTTGGTCCTTGGTCCTTGGTCCTTGGTCCCTGGTCCCTGGTCCCTGGTCCCTGGTCCCTGGTCCCTGGTCCCTGGTCCCTGGCCCCTGGCCCCTGGCCCCTGGCCCCTGGCCCCTGGCCCCTGGCCCCTGGCCCCTGCCGCCCCTCCCCCCCTGGCCCCTCGCCCCTCGCCCCTCGCCCCTCGCCCCTCGCCCCTCGCCCCTCGCCCCTCGCCCCTCGCCCCTCGCCCCTCGCCCCTCGCCCCTCGCCCCTCGCCCCTCGCCCCTCGCCCCTCGCCCCTCGCCCCTCGCCCCTCGCCCCTCGCCCCTCGCCCCTCGCCCCTCGCCCCTCGCCCCTCGCCCCTCGCCCCTCGCCCCTCGCCCCTCGCCCCTCGCCCCTCGCCCCTCGCCCCTCCCCCGCCCCTCGCCCTCGCCCCTCGCCCTCGCCCCTCGCCCCTCGCCCCTCGCCCCTCGCCCTCGCCCTCGCCCCTCGCCCCTCGCCCCTCGCCCCTCGCCCCTCGTCCCTCGCCCCTCGTCCCTCGTCCCTCGCCCCTCGTCCCTCGTCCCTCGTCCCTCGTCCCTCGTCCCTCGTCCCTCGTCCCTCGTCCCTCGTCCCTCGTCCCTCGTCCCTCGCCCCTCGCCCCTCGCCCCTCGCCCCTCGCCCCTCGCCCCTCGCCCCTCGCCCCTCGCCCCTCGCCCCTCGTCCCTCGTCCCTCGTCCCTCGTCCCTCGTCCCTCGTCCCTCGCCCCTCGTCCCTCGTCCCTCGTCCCTCGTCCCTCGTCCCTCGTCCCCTCGCCCCTCGTCCCTCGTCCCTCGTCCCTCGTCCCTCGTCCCTCGTCCCTCGTCCCTCGTCCCTCGTCCTCGCCCTCGTCCCCCTCGCCCCTCGCCCCTCGTCCCTCGTCCCTCGTCCCTAGTCCCTCGTCCCTCGTCCCTCGCCCCTCGCCCCTCGCCCCTCGTCCCTCGTCCCTCGTCCCTCGTCCCTCGTCCCTCGTCCCTCGTCCCTAGTCCCTAGTCCCTAGTCCCTAGTCCCTAGTCCCTATGGTCAGAATTGGCTCAGGCAAATTATTGCCTAATGAACAGCTGACTGTCCTGGATTGCTTGACTTGTGACAGTCCGCTTTCAAGGCAGCTTAATAGTGCTGCCCCACTGGGAGATTAAGCTTGCTGGCACCATGACCCAATATCGCAGTCACATTCAGTCGTATTATCATCACACTGAGAAAAGCAGAAATCTTAGCAATCCTAGCAATGATGAGCACCGGGTTAGGTATTGACAAACATCAATTTTGTGCACCATAGGTTTGACTCAGTCGGGGTTTGAACCCACGTACAGGAAACCGGCCAGCACTTTGAGTGACTCGGACGACCCATCCCCACAAAGTGAAGTCATATAAAAGCCATTTTTATTTTGAGTGTTGATAAAGCTCTCTATTGTCCTCCGGATCCGGCAGGGACAGGGAGTGAGCAGGAGCGAGTGTGGCTGCTAAAACTCTCTATTGTTGGGGACTCGGTAGAGAGTGGAAGCGGGAAGGAGTGGTAATAATAATAATAATAATGATGATAATGATAATGATAATGATAATGATATTGATATTGATGATAATGATATTGATGCTAACAGTAATGAGTATGATGATGATGATGATGATGATGATGATGATGATAATTATATTGATAATGATAATGATAATGATAATGATAATGATAATGATAATGGCGATGATAATAATAACAATAACAACAATGGGAATGGGAATGGTAATGGCAACGGCAACGACAATGACAACGACAACGACAACGACAATAATAATAAAATATGTATTTCCACATGATCAATGTACAAACAAATTGATATTTATATCAGGAATTTTTTCACAAGAAAAGGAGAAAGCAGAAGTACAATACTTATGATGTGCTTTCCCCATTTAAAAATAGCACAGATACATTTGGTTGCTAAAGCTCTCTATCGTCACGGACCCGGAAGAGCGCGAGAGTTTGGTTGCTAAAACTCTCTATTATGATGTGGGGGAGCGGAGAGAAGTGGGTATGGGTATGGGTGTAGGTATGGGTGTTGGGGTGGGTGGAGGATCGTGGTGACACACTGAGAGTGGCGCGTGTGAGTCAGTAGCCATCTCAGAATGCATATGGTTATATTAGTGTGTGTGGGTGGATGGGTGGGTGTGAGTGGGTGTGAGTGGGTGTGAGTGGGTATGGCGGGGGGTTGAAGGGTGAGGGATGGAAGTGGATCACTTTCTCATGTAGATTGCATGTAATTTACACACTCTTCAAAGGAGCGAACCGCCCACCACCTTATGCGTTTTGCGCATGCTCATGCTCATGCGCATGCCAATGGGCATGCGCACTGACCTCCAGCGGCGCATCTCGATGTGACACATTGGAATCCAACAAGGGACGTGCAGTTATCCAGCCAAGATTTTCAATCAGATCCATGGCAAACCTGTGACTTAAAAAAACTGATACTTAACAAAACTACCCACCGACCGCGGTGACCGAATAGGTCGAGCGCGGGCCTCGCTTACGGGAGATCGGGAGATCGGGATTTCGGTTCCCGGTCGAGTCAAACCAATGACTTATCAAATTGATATTTGTCGCTTCCTAGCCTGGCACTCGGCATTAATAGGATAGGACAAGAATTGGTGTGAGGTTAGCACAGCATCAGGATAATCTGACTGTGTGGGATATCAGGTCATGGTGCAGGTGGTGTGGTCTCTCAGTGGGACAGAACTATGAAGTGTCTATGAGTGTGCACTGTCACATATAACTCACAAGTTGGTACCCGTCCTGATATGACCTTAGATGTTACTAGGATCTAGGCCTGGTCACTGAGTGGGGGCAGTACTATAACATCGTCATGAATGTGCACTGGCTAGAGTCGGTACTGGTCCTGATATGAACTTAGATGCTGCTAGGATGTAAAACAAGCAAACAACTAAATTTATCCCAAACCCAGTTCGTTGTCCTTGTTTCTGGAAGAATGATTTATAT
The DNA here is from genome assembly GCA_030323885.1 of Branchipolynoe longqiensis. Lineage (NCBI taxonomy): Eukaryota > Metazoa > Annelida > Polychaeta > Phyllodocida > Polynoidae > Branchipolynoe > Branchipolynoe longqiensis. The sequence goes on from CM059188.1 coordinate 27,075,572, forward strand.
ACATGTATAATTAGTTGCATGAATAGTTCATAATCCTTAAGAGCACACGTGGTCTTCTCTGTGGCGGAGTGGTTAGAGTGTCTGACTTTTTTCTAGGTCGGACTCCTAATCTGAAGGTCGGTGGTTCGATTCCCCATGCCCCCACCTCTCCCAATTTGGATTTCCACCGCTGTGTATAACTTACAGCGTCATCAAAGGCCAGGTGCTCTCATACCATGTCTATGTGGTGTGGGAGGTTAAAAATCCCTTGGGTCGGTAAAAGTGTAGGCTCGGGCTTTCTATCGACAAACTGTCTAATGGTGAAAACAAGCCTATTCAGGCTTATCCATGATAGGCAGTATAAATCTTCAACAAAAGATGAAATATAATAAAGGCAATGCGTTGTTACATTGTGTACATTGAGCATTACGTTGCGTTGAATGTGAGTGAAAGAAATCGCAGGGCGATAAGTGGGAGTCGTACCAGAAATAAACTCAGCTTGCCGACAAACATGTACAATAATATCTACGGCCATATAGGGAATATAGGAAGAATGAAAGTCAACACATACATGCAAGTAAGTTATATATAAGAAATACATAAAAGCGATAGTCGTGGCTAAAGGCTACATTCCTTACACGCGGTATGTGGCATGCGGCATGCGAATGCGAATGCGGCAAAAAATCGGAAAGCATCTAAGTCAATGGGGGTGATTCCTTACGCCCGAATGCGAATACGAATGCGAATGCGAATGCGAATGCAGCAACTGAATTGGTCCATGTAGCCATCGGTGCGGCATGCGAATGCGAATGCTGCTCTGTTTGCCATAGATAGACCTGACACTAGCTCCAACAACCAACCTGTTCCATTTGGTTTGGCATCCAGATGCACCCAACCTGCCCCATTATGGCACTACCAATATATATATATAAATAAATGTATATATATATATATGTTGTATAGGAACTATACGAGTATAATATCCCTCCTTTCCCTCATCACTCACTCAGCTCCATGGACTGATGGAGTCTGTCCTAGTCATTTACTGCTCCAGCCTCCCGAAACCCAGCTCCGATAGTGGCGCCACCACCCCTACACACTGTAACCGCCACTCACTGTACCGCTGCAAATATGGTGTTGATAAGTCATGTTTTATTGTGATGTTCCTTGTAGAGACCAGTGAACTGCCCAGCCATATATTACCGATGCAATCAGAAAGCTTCCGGTGTAAGGGAATTGCATTATTCTGCTGTGTGTGACCAGATATATGCCAACTCACATGGACATTTCCCCGCTCTCTACTTGATCGAAATGATTGAGACTTGGCTTGATGTTCTCCAATTCTCTTTAATACTAATACTTTTCATACTCGTACGGGCACCAGCCAATACTTGTCGCAAGGCTCATAGAGGGATGGTGGATGGGAAAGCAATTGGTTTGCGTAGTCAAGCGACATTAATATCAGTAGTGACTGTGTACTAGGTTCTCAGAGGATGGAAGAAAATCAGGGTATTTCAATAAATTTAGTCTTCACCTGCTTAATCTAGGTTTTGATGATAAATGAGATTAATATAAATATATATTATTAATTACATTATATATATTCATTATATTTGTATTATGGATACATCATATGTATATTATATTTACATTATATCTGCATTATATGCATATGTTATATGTTCTCTATAATCTATCATGGGAATATAAACAAGGACACTATCTAGAATATTTGTCCAGTATATCATGATTATAATATACATATGTACAAGTATATGCATTATATATGCATTATATATTTACTTTATACAAACACATCAATGGTAAGCAGGGCGTAGAACTGGTATGAACGATCCAATTTCCTTTGTGAGTGGTACAGGCGAGAGGGTGAATCATGACAGCTGAATAGGCCAGGTGGCAGCACCAGGCAAGGCACGAGAGAACCTGCCCATTCGTAATAGTTGTGAAGTGTCAAAATAATGCTAGGTACACACCTACCGTTTTTCCGCACCCACCTACCGTATACGATCTAAAACTCCCCAAAAGTCGTGAGGTGTGCACTCCCCTAGCACACCTAGCGATTGCGATTCCCGACTAAAAACTCAGTTTTAGGGCTAAAACGGACCGATTACGATTGCGATTCGCGATTCGAAAAATGAATCGGGCCGTTTTCAGTTTTAAGCGGGTCGGGTCGAGTCGCGAGTTTTAGTGCGTGAATCATAAACAGTAGGTGTGTACTTGGCATAAGGTGCCAAGCAGAAGCACAGTTCATGGATAATCAGTTTATGGATAATTATACTTATACAGCACATATTTATGATACCCCGTATATAATATAGTTACATCATATGTCCACATATATTGTAAGGAGGCCTTACACCTTGTATGGGAGATCCAATCCTCTTTGACCATAATCATACTGCCGCTCCGTGTAAAGCGATGCCAATCGATACATATATAAAATATATATAATGTGTAATATAGCATACCTTCTATGCATATATTATGCTAATGTAACTAGATGTGTGGGGTTGGTATGTAAAAGTTGGTGCTGGTTGGTATACAAAATGCTGGATGGTAGCTTAAGCAGCCTGGGGTTGCTTGGATTTGCGGGAAGGAGGCAGGGGAGGGGGTGTGGCTGCTGGTAGGTCGGTCTCCTGCTACCGGTGGGTGAGTTAGGACCATGATTATATATATAATTATATATATTTATATATATATATATTTACATGGTAAGGAGGCCTTACAACAGGCATGAGAGATCTAATCACTTGTGTGATTAAATATATTCCCACACATACCAAAGCTATGCCGATAACTTAGGTTTTTACATGTTTTCTGTAAAATAGAATGTGTGGTTGTGCTTTTCATGTAAAGTCTATCACTGTATCAGTTTCATATCAGGTAATTAGTTTTGCGCATGCCAACATCCGTTTACATACTGATATATATATATATATACACATAACTGACACGCTTACGCTACTCACCCATGATAAGGAGGCCTTACAACTCATATCAGTTCCAACAAGCTCCTTTGCGTTTTCAATATGGACGACAGGCCGAGGGCTGTCTGGACTGAGATAAATGGTTGAGCAGGAGACACGATCATCAGTTGCCATGTCTCCAATATGGTGGCCGGTGTGAGATACTATTCTGACTCTCATGTTAAAGTGAATCTCCCGTCACTTCAGTATGCACATTAAAGAGACTCCTCCCATCATATTGTGACTGTAGGTCAATGGATTTTTGTGGTGGGTTAGGGGACATGTCGAGTCTTTTTATTATTTTAAAGACATGATATAGCAATTAATAAATCCATCGAGCAAGTTACTCCGCAATTGAGACAAACAACACCACCCCCACCTCTCCCCCACCTCCACCACTCCCCACCTCCACCACCTCACCCTTTCCCCACCTCCACCACCATCCCTTCACCACCCCATCCCCACACCCCTCCCCCCCCTTCACCACACCACCTATCTCCAACCTCCACAACCACCCCCACCTCCCCCCACCTCCACCACCCCTCCACCACCCGACCCCGACCCCGACCCCACCGCCATCTCTCCACCACACTACCCCTCCCCCATTCCACCCCTCCACCACCCCACCCCTCCACCACCCCACCCCTCCAACACCCCACCCCTCACCCTTCACCACCACCCCACCTCTACCACGCCATCCCTCACCATTCACCTCAACCAACCCTGCACCACCCCATCCCTCACCCTTCACCACCTCCACCCGCCCTCCCCCACCCCCACCACCCCACCACAGTACCACCCCACCCCTCACCCTTCACCACCACCCCACACCTCCCCACCTGAATACCTGAATGCCTCCAGCCTCTCTCGTTGCGCCCACTTGAGCCATATCTGCCCCATATGACCTGCTCACCCCCCGGCCGCCCCCGGCCCGGTGTGGCGTGCTCAGCCGTGCCCCGTGCTCAGCCTTGTACATAGACTCAAACTCAAGGCATTGTCAATGGTCGTGAGTAATCTTCATACAGAAAATACAGAACAAGTGAAATATCTCTAAAACCACACCACCTATTAACAAATCTCTTGGTACACATATAGAAAACATCTTCACCAAAAAGATTATATTAAATTTATACGGTTAGGGTTCTTGATTTCTATTAATTTTGATTAAAACTAATGTTTTGCACTGTGCGTACCGTCAAACTCAAGGCATTGTCAATGGTGGTGAGCAATCTTCATACAGAAAATCCAGGAAAAGTGAAATATCTCTAAAACCACACCACCTAGAAACAAATCGCTTGGTACACATATAGAAAACATCTTTACCAAGAACATTATATTAAATTTATAAGGTTAGTGACTTACGACCATTGACAATGCCTTGAGTTTGAGTCTATGCACACGGCTGAGCACGGTACACGGCTGAGCACGCCACACCGGCCCCCACCTGTGAATACCCCGTTGATTGCGTATCCTGCACCCGCTGTGCCCGTTGGCACCTTCCCCACACGGCCATTTGCGCACATAATGCCTTTCGTTTTTTCCACATTCACGACACTTCTTTTGCCACTGCTGTCTGTCAGCATCAACCCTTTGATAATCCCGAACACTCAGTAAAAACCAGTCTATGGGTGTGAATGGGGCCTGGGTTGGGGGCGTCTTACTAAGTGATAACACCACGTAGCGTATGTGTTACCAACATGTGTTAAAGCAGCTGTCACACATCACTAGATTGAGCAACGGACAGAATTGTCTAGTCCGGTGGTGATAAGTATCAAAATGTATTAAAATGTGTCAAAGTGTTGCGACATCGGGTCTACGAACGGACATGAAATGGACATGAAACGGACATGAAACGGACAGCCACTGGACAAAACAAACTCAAACCGGACAAGAACCGTAGACGTCAATCCGGCAGCATCCGTTCCTAGTTTTGTGCATGTTCAAAACTTGAATGGACACAAACCAGAATTTGTTTGGTTTCTGTCCGTTTCCCCCAATCTGGTGATGCGTGACAGCTGCTTTACCAAAGACAATGTATGACAGGACCAGACGGGATGGCCAAATGAGTTGAGCATCCGTCTCCTGGTTTCGGAGATTGGTGGATCACAAACCAATGACTTAGAAATGTATACGTGTTGCTTCCTAGCCTGGCACTCCGCATTCTTCGGATAGAGCAAGGACTGGTTGGCTCAATGTCAGGATAATGTGACTGAGTGGGATATCAGGTCATGATGATGCGGCATGGTCTCCCAGTGGGGCAGCACTATAAAGTCGCCATGAGTGCGTGCTGTCACAAGTCGGTACCCGTCCTGATATGACCTTAGATGTTGCTAGGACGTAAAACAACAACAAAAACAAACAATGTACGACAAGACTCGCCATTCAGCGCTTACCTGTGAAATACAGCAAACAATGTAATTGGACAGGTCCCCTAGCCCACACTGACTGCTGTACCATTAAAGACAATGTATGACAATTATAGTGTATTATCTCCTAATATTAATACTGAAACCAATATTATAGTATAGTACAGCTCAAACATACTTTAAGCGCTTTAATCTGTGCCATATATAAATAAAATGTGTGATTATGTCTGAGTAAGAAAACTACCTAAACAAAGACAATGCACCTTGTCTGCCGTGGGATCACGCCATTCAACTTGCAATTTGACCAAAGGGAAATGGGGGGACTGGTGTCGGGGCGGGATGACTGCAGTGAATTATGGTGTGTGTCACTGACACTGTCAGTCGGTGAGAAATGCATCATGGGAGATGGTAGGTGTTTGGGGGATAATGAATGCGAGATGGAAGAACAAAGGATGTACTGAGGGTTGGTGGGTGGGTAAAAGGAGATACATTATGGATATTTAATGAGGGTGTCCATGTGCGGTGTGAAGCAGGTGGATAGTGGTGTTTACTATAGTATAACCCCATTAAACCAAACTTGAAGGGACCCTAGAAATTTGTTTGGATTAACCGATCATTGGTTTAACCAAGCTTTGACTTTGACTTGTCTTTGGCAAAAACGGGGGTGCATTATGAATGTACAATGTATGTGGACAATGAGATTAATGTTTTTTATGTATATACAGTTTAACCCCATTAAACCAACCTCGGTTAAATCAATCGATCGGTTAATCCAAACTTTTTTTGGCGACCTGGCAAAATACTACCATTTATCATATAAAAAAGTCGCAGATGACCTTAAAACCACATGAAAGTTTGGTTTAACTGTACCGGAAGTGACCTGGGGCTGACAATTTTGTTTGGATTAACCAATACTTTGGATTAACCGACTTTGGTTTAACCAACTTCTTTATATGATAAATGGTAGTATTTTACCGAGCTTGGTTTAACGGGGTCGTACTGTACTAGGTTCTTCGTGTTGTCATTGATAAGTTAGTAGTCCGTACATGACCCTCACTACCACATGGTGGCAGTAAGGAATGCACTGACCACTGTTGCGCATCTATGGTGACAGGTGGCAGCATGCTAGTCAAAGGCGGAGGGGGGTTCCCCGGGTGGACCTCCCGCTATCCTGTGACTGTGACTGGCTAGCCCACCGTGAGAGGTTACCTGTTGTAAAGTCGTCGGCTGGCAGTTGTAGTTGTGTAGGCAGGCTAAATAGGAACTCACTACAGGCAAGTAGAAGAAAGGCAGAGTACAGAGTGAAGGTTAGAGAGAGCTTGCACCCTCAGGTTTATTATATAGTGGTTTTAGAATCCAAGATGGCCTGTCACATGACCAGCTCCTCTAATCGACAGTAAGCATTCACATATCCACCAATTAACAGTAAGCATGGTTGTATCCATGCCTTGGTTGTTTTGGCCTCACTGCCCTGTTGTGTCTGGGTGTGCAGTGATCCGTCGCTAGCAGTTGGGGGGGAGGGGGTTGTGAGCAGAGCTTCTAAGGCCCTATCGCACGAACAGTAGTGCCCCTCTCACACTATCTATAGAATACACAATGTCTATTTAATCTCAGTAAAGGATCACCAGCACTACATAATACCACATGCATCTGGTCACATTACATCATTTACCCTTTATATAACATTTGTAATCCCTTATAGACCAGTTCACATCACCCACCAATGTGCAATTATCGGAATATTTTACACTGTGACACGGCTGAGTAAAGGAATTGAATTGTGAAGCATACTTATCTCTCCTCGTCTTCCCCTCGCGTTTTGTCAACTGGCAGCATTCCAATTGTTATGTGCTTGCCAAAATTAATTTCAAATATCTCAAAAGTTAGCCATTTAAGATAAACCTAACTTTAAACTAAAGTAAGGTAGATTATAAAAATCAACCTAATATATTTATCTAGAAAATGACAAAAGCTCAAAAGAATGGGACTATGCAACTTTATGCCAGGGTGAATTCCAATCGCAGAGACCATTGGTTGTACTCATTCCACTGTTAAATGATGTATCATTTTAATAACAAACATCAAGGTGGGTAGCGAATTTTTACGTCATTAGTTTCACTTGGTGGGGGTTCAAACATTAGCGTCAAATGCCACGACCTGCCCCACGAGAAATGGACACTCAATCATGCGAGGTTGTTTGTTGTCTGTTTGCTATTCGAGAGAGGTGATAAATCGAGGAAATACGGTAGATGATTAGGAGACTTCACCATGACTTGGCAAAGCGATCTTACTTCCGGTCGTATCCTCTCAGTGTCTGTAGACACAGATCCTGAGATAGTGACCGATGGGAATAGTGGGGGCCAATTATGTAAATAGGACATACTGTCTCTTACAGATACCAGATACCCCCACACTGACACCAGACACACCACGCATACCACACATTCCACACATACCACACATACCACACATACCAGACACCACACACACACCACATACATATGCTGTGCATATACACACATGCACACACCACACACACCATGCATATGTTATGCGCATGTATACACACCACAAACGCACTATATGCATACACTACACACATACACACATCACAACACACACCACATACATATGCTACAAACATACACACATATACACATACACCCCACACTCACCACACTCATATGTTACAAACATACACACATACACACCACACACACCACATACATGTGTTACATACACACCAAATACTTATGTTACATACACACCACACATACACTATATGTATGCACTACACACATACACATCACACAACACACATACCACATACATCATAAACATACTCAAGTAGCATACTCACCACACACACCATGTACCACATACCATGCATCACATACTGCACACCCCACACACCGCAAAACACACATCACCCACACACCACACACATCACACCACACCACTCATACCGCACCACACGCGTCACACAGCAGACACATCAGACACCACATGCACACCACATGCTACATATACATCACATACCACACACACCTACATTACGCACACTGCACACACCTACATTACGCACACTGCACATACCTACACTACACACAACACACAGTTTACACACGCCACACCACATATACCACACAAACCACACACACTACATGTACCACACACACTCACAGTGTACACACTGCATACACCTTCACTAAACACATCACACACACTACGCACACTACACAACCACACACACCATGCAACCTACATTACATACACCTACACTAGACACCACACACACTACTCATACCACACACACCACACGCACCTACATTATGCACACCTACACTACACACACCACACACACTACACATACCACACACACTTACACTACACACCACACAACACAAAACACACCACACTCACCATACACCACACACACCACACACCACACACACCACACTCATATGCTACAAACATACACACATACACACATACTCACATACACACATACACACATAGACACATACACACATACACATCACACACACCTTGTAGATATGCTACATACACACCATATACATATGCTAAATACACACCACACATACACTATATGTATACACTGCACACATACACACATCACACAACACACATACACCACATACATCACAAAGATGTATGTGGTGTACGTCTCCACAGGGAGACCAGACCACAAGCACCTACATCATCCCAACCTTCATCATTCTACTTGAAGACACAGGCGGTACTATCTGTATGACTATGAGCTGTCTCGGTAAGTCTAGTATAGCATCAGCAGGCAGCTGAAGAAAGATTGCTATTCCAGTACAGATCCTGCGCAAGGGCAATCAGATTTCGTGAAATTGCAATTCTTTATAATTCAATAGACCTTCTTCTCGGGGCATGCGCAATAAGCTGCAACATTAGTTCTAGCTACTGCCATCAGAGGGCAGATTGGCAGTGGAAATCCTCTATGACACAGAGCATCGTACACAGTCAGCTGCTACCCATAAAATAGGTTCTTCTTACTGCCATCAGAGGGCGGGTTGGTGGTGGAAATCCTCTATGACCATACATTTTCCACTGAGCATACTGCGCAATGAGATGGTATCCACAACATTACTTCTTGCGACTGCCACTAGAGGGCAGGATGGTTGTGGAAATTATCTATAAGAGCTTTTCCACGCAGCCTTCTGCAATATTTATTGTAGGGGGTGCGAGCACCTAAACCCACACAACCACATGGCTATTTGACAAGTTATTGTAGGGGGTGCGAGCACCTAAACCCACACAACCACACATGGCTATTTGACAGGTTAGTGTAGGGTGTGCGAGCACCTAAACCCACACAACCACATGGCTATTTGACAAGTTATTGTAGGGTGTGCGAGCACCTAAACCCACACAACCACATGGCTATTGACAAGTTATTGTAGGGGTGCGAGCACCTAAACCCACAGAACCACACATGGCTATTTGACAGGTTAGTGTAGGGTGTGCGAGCAGCTAAACCCACACAACCACACATGGCTATTTGACAAGTTAGTGTAGGGTGTGCGAGCACATAAACCCACACAACCACATGGCTATTTGACAAGTTATTGTAGGGTGTGCGAGCACTAAACCACACAACCACATGGCTATTTGACAAGTTATTGTAGGAGGTGCGAGCACCTAAACCCACACAACCACACATGGCTATTTGACAAGTTAGTGTAGGGTGTGCGAGCACCTAAACCCACACAACCACATGGCTATTTGACAAGTTATTGTAGGGGGTGCGAGCACCTAAACCCACACAACCACATAGATATTTGACAAGTTATTGTAGGGGGTGCGAGCACCTAAACACACACAACCACATGGCTATTTGACAAGTTAGTGTAGGGTGTGCGAGCACCTAAACCCACACAACCACATGGCTATTTGACAAGTTATTGTAGGAGGTGTGAGCACCTAAACCCACACAACCACACATGGCTATTTGACAAGTTAGTGTAGGGTGTGCGAGCACCTAAACCCACACAACCACATGGCTATTTGACAAGTTATTGTAGGGTGTGCGAGCACCTAAACCCACACAACCACATGGCTATTTGACAAGTTATTGTAGGAGGTGCGAGCACCTAAGCCCACACAACCACACATGGCTATTTGACAAGTTAGTGTAGGGTGTGCGAGCACCTAAACCCACACAACCACATGCTATGACGTTATTGGGTAGCACAAAACAGTTAGTCTGTAGGGGGTGCGAGCACCTAAACCCACACAACCACATGGCTATTTGACAAGTTATTGTAGGGGTGCGAGCACCTAAACCCACACAACCACATGGCTATTTGACAAGTTAGTGTAAGGGGTGCGAGCACCTAAACCCACACAACCACATGGCTATTTGACAAGTTATTGTAGGGGTGTGAGCACCTAAACCCACACAACCACATGGCTATTTGACAAGTTAGTGTAGGGGGTGTGCGAGCACCTAAACCCACAACCACATGGCTTTTGACAAGTTATTGTAGGGGGTGCGAGCACCTAAACCCACACAACCACATGGCTATTTGACAAGTTATTGTAGGGGGTGCGAGCACCTAAACCCACACAACCACATGGCTATTTGACAAGTTAGTGTAGGGGGTGCGAGCACCTAAACCCACACAACCACATGGCTATTTGACAAGTTATTGTAGGGGGTGTGAGCACCTAAACCCACACAACCACATGGCTATTTGACAAGTTAGTGTAGGGGGTGCGAGCACCTAAACCCACACAACCACATGGCTATTTGACAAGTTATTGTAGGGGGTGCGAGCACCTAAACCCACACAACCACATGGCTATTTGACAAGTTATTGTAGGGGGTGCGAGCACCTAAACCCACACAACCACATGGCTATTTGACAAGTTAGTGTAGGGTGTGCGAGCACCTAAACCCACACAACCACATGGCTATTTGACAAGTTATTGTAGGAGGTGCGGACACCTAAACCCACACAACCACACATGGCTATTTGACAAGTTAGTGTAGGGTGTGCGAGCACCTAAACCCACACAGCCACATGGCTCTTTGACAAGTTATTGTAGGGGGTGCGAGCACCTAAACACATGGTTATTTGACAAGTTAGTGTAGGGGGTGCGAGCACCTAAACCCACACAACCCCATGGCTATTTGACAAGTTATTGTAGGGGGTGCGAGCACCTAAACCCACACAACCACATGGTTATTTGACAAGTTACTGTAGGGGGTGCGAGCACCTAAACCCACACAACCACATGGTTATTTGACAAGTTAGTGTAGGGGGTGTGAGCACCTAAACCCACACAACCACATGGTTATTTGACAAGTTAGTGTAGGGGGTGCGAGCACCTAAAACCACACAACCACATGGCTCTTTAACAAGTTATTGTAGGGGGTGCAAGCACCTAAACCCACACAACCACATGGCTATTTGACAAGTTATTGTAGGGGGTGCAAGCACCTAAACCCACACAACCACATGGCTCTTTGATAAGTTATTGTAGGGGGTGCAAGCACGTATACCCACACAACCACATGGCTATTTGACAAGTTATTGTAGGGGGTGTGAGCGCCTAAACCCACACAACCACATGGCTATTTGACAAGTTATTGTAGGAGGTACGAGCACCTAAACCCACACAACCACATGGCTATTTGACAAGTTATTGTAGGGGGTGCGAGCGCCTAAACACACACAACCACATGGCTCTTTGACAAGTTAGTGTAGGGGGTGCGAGCACCTAAACCCACACAACCACATGGCTATTTGACAAGTTATTGTAAGGGGTGCGAGCGCCTAAACTCACACAACCACATGGCTATTTGACAAGTTATTGTAGGGTGTGTGAGCACCTAAACCCACACAACCACATGGCTATTTGACAAGTTATTGTAGGGGGTGCGAGCACCTAAACCCACACAACCCCATGGCTATTTGACACGTTATTGTAGGGTGTGCGAGCACATAAACCCACACAACCACATGGCTATTTGACAAGTTAGTGTAGGGTGTGCGAGCACCTAAGCCCACACAACCACATGGCTATTTGACAAGTTATTGTAGGGTGTGTGAGCGCCTAAACCCACACAACCACATGGTTATTTGACAAGTTATTGTAGGGGGTGCGAGCACCTAAACTCACACAACGACATAGCTATTTGACAAGTTATTGTAGGGGGTGCGAGCACCTAAACACACACAACCACATGGCTATTTGACAAGTTAGTGTAGGGGGTGCGAGCACCTAAACCCACACAACTACATGGCTATTTGACAAGTTATTGTAGGGGGTGTGAGCGCCTAAACCCACACAACCACATGGCTATTTGACAAGTTATTGTAGGGGGTGCGAGCACCTAAACCCACACAACCCCATGGCTATTTGACACGTTATTGTAGGGCGTGCGAGCACCTAAACCCACACAACCACATGGTTATTTGACAAGTTAGTGTAGGGGGTGTGAGCACCTAAACCCACACAACCACATGGTTATTTGACAAGTTAGTGTAGGGGGTGCGAGCACCTAAACCCACACAACCACATGGTTATGTGACAAGTTATTGTAGGGGGTGCGAGCACCTAAACCCACACAACCACATGGTTATTTGACAAGTTATTGTAGGGGGTGCGAGCACCTAAACTCACACAACGACATAGCTATTTGACAAGTTATTGTAGGGGGTGCGAGCACCTAAACACACACAACCACATGGCTATTTGACAAGTTATTGTAGGGTGTGCGAGTGCCTAAACCCACACAACCACATGGCTATTTGACAAGTTATTGTAGGGTGTGCAAGCATCTCAACCCACACAACCACATGGATATTTGACAAGTTATCGTAGGGGGTGCGAGCCATCTAAACCCACACAACCACATGGCTATTTGACAAGTTATTGTAGGGGGTGCAAGCACCTAAACCCACACAACCACATGGCTATTTGACAAGTTATTGTAGGGGGTGCGAGCCAGTAAACCCAGACATGGTTGTAGGGCCAGTTGCTGCATAAGTATCCGGGCGAGGAATGATGACAGGGCTAGGAAGTGAGAGATGTGGCTTTTCTCTTCCTTTTTTTATTATTATTTTCTTTTATGGATGAACCCATCGTTGCTGTTGTCGCTAGTGCTTTCATTCAGATAGGAATAGATAGGACGTGATTGACGACAACAAGAGGGGAGCGGGGTGGGCTGGGGTGGGCGGGTGGGATGGGACGAGGTGGGGTGGAGTAGGGTGGGGTGCAGTAAGGTGGGGTGGGGCCGGGTGGGGTGGGGTGGAATGGGGTGGAGTAAGGTTGGATAAGGTGGGGTGGGGTATGGTGGGATGGGGGTGCCTGATCTTTCATGCTGGGTTGCTATCTTTTAATGGGATCTGCCTGGACACGGGGACCCTTCCCGCCCGCCACCTGCCGCCCGCCGCCCGCCGCCCGCCGCCCGCCGCCCGCCGCCCGCCGCCCGCCGCCCCGCCGCCCGCCGCCCGCCGCCCGCCGCCCGCCGCCCGCCGCCCGCCGCCCGCCGCCCGCCGCCGCCCGCCGCCCGCCGCCCGCCGCCCATCGCCCGCCGGCCGCCCCCGGTCGGCCGCTCAGTGCTCCGGCTGCCCCGTGATGACCTCTCCGATTCCCACGGCCTGACCGCCTCTTGGTCCCGCCTCCTAGTCCCGTCTTGCTTGCCGCTCCAAAATGCCACCAGGTGGCTGCTTGTTCCCCGTCTCCCGCTTTGAGACGCTAGGCGCTCCCGAGCTTCTCCCACCAGATCTGACCAGACGGCCCACTTCCGGTCACTCACCATGACTTGACCCTGACCCGCCATTACAGCACTAGCAGCAGCAGCAGCAGACTGGGAAACATGCACTCTACTTGTACCAGCCTGGCGTCTGAATACTGAACACGTCACTTCCGAGATACCAGCGTTGGGGTCCAGCTAGGTATCAGTCGGGTCCCTTGGTGGGGTGAAGGGGGTTGGGGGTTGGGTGTATGGGGGGGGGGGAATTTCACTGCAGTGCTACATACTGCTACACGCAAAATAGATAAAAGATTCACCCTGTACTTACAGTACAGGGGTGAACGACAACGTAGTCTAAATACGGGCGAAAATAGCTTTAGTATGGAATGGGAAGTAGAATGCCTGGCACCAGTGTCAAATGGTTACTTATATCAACACAGAGTTGGTGAAATGGGAGAGAATGCAAAAAGACAAGATGGCAGCCAGAGAATGCCATCAATTTCACTTTTTTATTGCATTAAAGTATATGTTTTATTATATTTTCCAACTCAAACGTAGCGGGTAAATATGAAGACATACATAAAGAATATATTGTGCTTCTTAAATTAAGAATTTACCAGCTCAGTTAATTAACCCAGCATGTCAAAATTCTTCGCCAGCTTTTCTAATGGGTTGGTTTTCACCCCTGGGCTGGAAGTACGGGGTGAATCTTTTATCTATTGCAAAACAGATCAGGAATATATTAGTTAGCAGATTTTCACACAGGACTCCTTTGCTGAATCTACAGAGTGTAGCAACGTCAGGCGTTCCAAAAACCCAGCCGAAGCAAAGCAATGACTTACCAAATTTATACTTGTCCTTACCTAACCTACACTCTACATTACCAGGATAGGGCAAGAACTGGTTAGCTCAGGGTCAGGATAATGTGACTGAGTGGCAAATCAGGCCATGGGTGCTGGGGGGCCTGGTCTCCCAATGAGGCATCGTGATAAAGTTGCAATGAGCAGATGAGTGTGCACTGTCACAAGTCGCTACATGTCCTCATATGGCCTTAGATGTTTCCAACAAACAAGTCTTTAGCGGCAAGTGAAGGAGAAAGTTTGCGGCTGTTAGTGTGGTGTGTGCGTGATGGCGGTTCCACTAATGACATTTAAGGAACCTTGTACAAAGTGATCTTCCCTTATTTTTACTCGAACAACTCGTATAAGTATGACATAACTCCTGAAAGAGATTCGCCAGCGCCAAAAGATTTTTTTTTTTGTTAGACCTTTATCCGTTCACACAATACACACCTAGTTGGAAAGGTTGTATGCTGTGGATCTATTGTATTACTTTGACAACCGGAAATGAATCTGATTACACTCACGCACCACTTGCGCATGCGCGGACGCTCCTATCCGCCCCCATCCATTGTATCAGTCAACTGTTGGTAACTGTGGTGTTAAGCTACACACGCCCAGCTACAGTTCCCACCTTTCTCGCCTGTTCATTGAATTCTCGCCGACATGTCACGTGACCGCGAGACTTGGGTCCTGTTTTACTAAGAGTTGGCTCACACTGCTCCGGATTTGTATTAAATATACTTCCCCATGTGTATATATGACGGGCAATTCTCCGAATCTGATCTTGGCCACCAAAGTGTTACATTTGAAAACATTCCAAATAATAGTAAAAACTATTTTTGAATAATAGCAGAAACCATTTTTGAATAATAGCAGTACCATGTTCATATGAAGATTTACATGTTGTGCATATATATGTTAAAATTGAAAAAAGGCGACAAGTATCAATTTGTAAGTCATTGGTTTGACTCTACCAGGGTTCGAATCCATGGATTGGATCCCACGATCTACCGAAACGGGAGACGGACGCTCAACTCATTCGGCCATTCCTACTGGTCCACCTGTTGCTGGTTCTTAGCAAACAGGGACAGTGTAGTCGTTCCCACCGCCAGGTGGCAGTGGGGCTTATTATGGACTACTGTACATTTGTTGGAAATCTGTAACATTAAAAATTAACATAGGTTAAATAGACACAATTTTCGGATCATAATGTGTGGATTTAATAAGGTGGCGAAACGAAATAGAGCTTACTCCGCAGGCTACGCATCACGTGATGTTACGTCACGTGACGTTGTCGGAACTACTTTGTTTCGCGCCTTCACGCGGCGCCTCCCGCGGACGCTGATGCGTGATTAGACCTTCTTGTTTTGTTTCACGCCTGATCAGTCTCTCTACGCGGCCACGTCACGAAACACTTGCCCCAGGATCATCAGAGGCAACCGGGCGCGATGGCCTAATCGGTAGATCGCGGGCCTCGTGTGCGGAAGGTCGGGAGTTCGGTTCCGAGTCGAGTCGAACCAATGACTTACAAAATTGATACTTGTCGGTTCCTAGCCTGGCACTCGCCATTAATAGGATAGGGCAAGGACTGGTTAGCTCAGTGTCAGGATAATATAACTGAGTGGGATATCGGGTCATGGTACCAGCAGCCTGATTTCCCAGTGGGGCAGCACTATAAAGTTGCCATGAGCGTGTACTGTCACAAGGTGGTGTCAATCCTGATACAGCCTTAGATGTTGCCAGGATGTAAAACTACAACAACTGCCTGTCATCAGAGGCTCGCGACAAGCGTCTGCTCAGATCTCCAAGGCATGCTTCCTTTGTGTACATTTCTCTTTTGTCCCCGAGTTTGACAAGAGTTTGATGTCGCAGAAGGAGGGGAATCTTTCTTCTTTCTTTTCTTTTTCTTTCTTTCTTTCTTCAACCCGACTTCATTATCTGAATGGCGCCCCCCGGTGCCGTGTGTAATCAATTCCGATCGGCTATATCCAACATCTGTTTGCCAGCCACCTGATGACGTATTCGTGCGCTGAATAATAAATGGCGCGAATTAGATACGTCATGTTCGTCTGGTATGTGGGGGGGGGGGGGGAGGTATATTCTTTCTTTGTGAGGGTAGTTTTTTTTTGTGTGGTCCTACCCAGAGTTAAATTTCCAGATGGGCCCAGATTAGTGCCACTTGAGAAGCGAATTTAAAATGTGCACTTTCTCTTAGTGTAAGTAAGTAAGTAAATAAGGATGGTTAGTTCTTGTTTTACGTCCTGGCAACATTTAAGGTCATATCAGGACGGGTACCGACTTGTGATAGTGCGCACTCATGGCGACTTTATGCTAGTGTTGCACCACTGGAAAATCAGGCCACCGACACCATGTCCCGATATCCCACTCAGTCAAATTATCCTGACATTGAGCTAACCAGTCCTTGCTCTCTCCTATTAATGTCGAGTGCCAGCCTAGGAAGCGACAAGTATCAATTTTAAAGTCATTGGTTTGACTCGACCGGGAACCAAACTCCTGATCTTCCTTCCGCATGCGAGGCTCGCGCTCTACCGATTAAAGCCCTGGTCACATACACGTTCGTGAACGTAGTTGAACGTAGTTGAACGTAGTTGAACGTAGTTGAACGTAGTTGAATGTAGGATAGATTAACGTGGGTCAAACGTGGTGTAAGTACGTTAAACACCAGTGAAACTTTAAGGTACGGCAGCTTTTGGTACGGATAAATATGTTACGGCACGGATGCCGGTACGTTCAACTACGTTCAACTACGATCAACATGCATCAGCCTCCACTACGGTCAACTACGTCCAAGTACGTTAAAGTATGCTAGAGTACACTAGAGCATACTAGAGAATGTTAGAGTATATTAATAGTATGGAGACTTCACCACAGTATGATATCCTCTAACGTAGCACTCTTTTGAACATGTCCAAAGATGAAATCGGAACTCATGGCCCACCCACGTTATTACCAAGTTAGCATGATGGAGAAGTATGGATGCCGGTATGTTCAACTACGTTCAACTATGTTAGCCTCCAGTATGTTCAACTACGTCCACTACCGTGTATGTTACCGGGCCTTTAGCCAGCGCGCCCGGTAGTAAGTAAGGAAGACCGGCCAAGGAATGCTGCCTGACTACAGGCTTCGATTGTCGTCTGCTCTGGCAAGTGTCGTCTGCTGTGGGAATAATGAGCGCTGATTGGTTGATTTTGGAGTTGACGCTCAGGGGCCTTTATCTAGGACAATTATTGACCGAGGCAAGGCCGAAGTGGATATATACCACCAGCATATGCCTGAGGCATCCATTCAATGCCCATATTAGGGCAATGGCGTTCCCAGTGGCGAGGCAAATTGGTTGGTTGTCAATTGATACAGTTAGTAATAATAATAGCATGGATTGAAACGCCAGCTCTCACCAGGTCACCAAAGTTAAGCAACACTGAGGCATATCGATACTTGGATGGGTGACTGTTGGAAAGTACAAGGCGTTGTAGACAGCTTGATATAGGAGTCGATAAGAATGAGTCGGTCTGGATGGGGTCCTTATTTGGAGGAGGTGGTCACGTGGTGCTGCCTTAAATGTTGACATTCATAACCCTCTCCAGTGCCCACCTATCAGGGCTACGATTATGCGCTTAAAGGGGATGTAACATGACGCCCCTGCCCTGCAGAGATGGAAACCAGTGCCTTGTGGTACAGGTTCTTGACAGAACTGAACGCTAAGGTAGCAAACCCTAAACAGAAAACCATGTCACTGTGGCAGCATTAAGGGCCGTTGATGTATGGAACTCCCAACATCTCCAGACCAGCCACTGCAGGGACAAATAGTTTTGCGCCTGTCTGGACATGTTCTTGCCGGTGTGAAACCTCTATTTGCTCCCCGAGAGAGTGCAACTGGTGACTTGCAAAAGCCAGCAGCACTTCAACACTTTTGCAGGCAACTTTCATGAAATGTAGAGTGGCAGTCAAGTAATGAAAGTAGTCTTTGTCGCATCATGACCGACAGCATGATGATGATGAACATGACCAAATCAACTTGACCTATTCCCAATTACTACGGTCATATATGACTAGACACTTACATGGGTCTGTAACGTGACCAAATCAACTTGACTTATTCACAATTTATGACTAGTTATAATTTGTATGGCTTGAAACAACCTGTTCTCTAGGAGTTCTTTGGGGTCAAATGAGGGTACAGTATAACCCCGTTAAACCAAACTTGAAGGGACCCTAGAAATCTATTTGGATTAACCAATCATTGGTTTAACCGAGCTTTGACTTTGACTTTGACTTGGCTTTGGGAAAAATGTGGGTGCATTATGAATGTAATATACAATGTATGTAGACACTAGGATTATTGTTTTTTATGTATATACAGTTTAACCCCATTAAACCAAGCTATGTTAAATCAAACAATCGGTTAACCCAAACTTGTTTCGGCGACCAGGCAAAATACTACCATTTATCATATAAAAAAAGTGTCAGATGACCTTAAAACCACATGAAAGTTTGGTTTAACTGTACCGGAAGTGGCCTGGGGCCGACAATTCTGTTTGGATTAACCGATACTTTGGATTAACTGACTTTGGTTTAACCAACTTTTTTATTAGCAGGGGAAATTTCAGTCACAGACGACTGGTCTTCCTCATTCCACTGCTCCTTGCCCTATCCTAGTAATGCCGAGCATCTGCCTAGGAAGTGACAAGTATAAATTTTTAAGTCATTGGTTTGACTCGACCGGGATTCGAACCCACGATCCCACCACCTACCAGCATGGGAGACGGACATTCGGCCATCCCATCTGGTTATTGTAGCTCATTTTTGAAACGTAGAACACCAACTAAAAAAAGATATATAATCTTGTATCTAGCATTGCATTTACACCAATCTAATCAGCATGTCTTATTCCATCTGCATTTAGATCTAGACAAATCTGGTTGCTCAGACTAGTGTTATAGCCATAGCCAGAGTCAGTTTAACTTATTTTATTCATGTTTGTTTTTATATCCTACGGTTAATGACATATGTAGACCTAGGAAATGAGTAGGGTTAATCAGACATGTGTTATATATTTCTCTGAAACAAGTGTGTGTTGACACATTTCGCATTTTAATATTTAGAACAAGAATTAATAATGGTGATGTGGATATCAGCCTTAAAAAAATGCCTTGATTGCTTTGTGTGGAATTGTATGTTTCTTACCTCAAAATGCTCAACTATAGCTAGTTTTGTCTTACATATATTCATTATATCATTATATTACATCTGTACATCCATGTTTATGCCAAATTGTTATGTATTTCTATTAATTTTGATTAAAATCGAAGTTTTGCCTTGCGTGTTTCGGCAAACTCAATGCCTGTACGCCTTTGTTTTGCTGCCAATGCCGTTTTCAGCGCATGGGCGGTCAGAATTACGAACTAGTCTATTAGGTTTGTTGGTTGTTGGAGTTTGACGTCCTGGCAACATCTAGGGTCATATCAGAATGTGAGGATGGAATTAGGTTACCCCCTTCCCGACCCCCCCCCCCCCATTCAGTCAGTTATTTCCTCTTGCTTACAATAGCGTTGCTTTTTGTTCATCTTGCAGCCCTCAAGGTGTCGGGAGGACAACACTATGTGATTAATGGCAACTGGGTTGTTGGCGCGAGCAAGGAATATTCTGCGGCCGGTACCAGTTTCCGCTATTATCGCCCACTGCCAAGTCAACTGCACCAGAAGGGACAGAAGGAATACATCATAGGCAGTGGGCCGACCAATGAGAGCGTCGACATCATGGTAAGTACTCAGTGTTATCTCCACACCATGACCCCCATCAACACCAGCCCCTAAAACCTTGTTTCTTCTTCTTTTGTGGAACATTCACGATGAGCTGCTAACCACAATGTAGAGCGTACATCACGGTAAATGGCAACACGTAACATTAGTTTTTTTGGTGGTGAAAATCCTGTATAAAGTATAAGGCCTTTTCCATAGGACATGCATTATGATGAGTTGCTACCCACAGCATAGAGCAGACGTCATAATAAATAGCTGCCTGCAACATTAGTCTGTCCTACTATATAATCAGAGGGTGGGTTTGTGGTGAAAATCCTCTATAAGGCCTTTTACATACAGCATGCATCATGATGAACTGCTACCCGCAATATAGAGCATACATCATGATAAACTGCAACCCACAATATAGATCATGCAATATGAAAACTCGTACCCACACTATAGAGCATGCATCATGATAAACTGCTACCCACATTATAGAGCATGCATCATGATGATCTGATACCCATAATATAGAGCCTGCATCGTGATAAACTGGTACCCACAATATAGAACATGCATCGTGATAAAATGTTACCCACAATCTAGAGCATGCATCGTGATAAACTGTTACCCACAATATAGATCATGCATCATGTATGATAATCTGATACCCACAATATAGAGCATGCATCGTGATAAACTGCTACCCACATTATAGAACATGCATCATAATAATATGATACCCACAATATAGAGCATGCATCGTGATAAACTGCTACCCACAATATAGAGCATGCATCATGATAAACTGGTACCCCCAATATAGAGGATGTAGCATGATAAACTGCTACCCACAATATATAGCATACATCATGATGAACTGGTACCCACAATATAGAGCCTGCATCGTGATAAACTGCTATCCACAATATAGAGCATGCATCATGATAAGCTGATACCCACAATATAGAGCATGTGTCATGATGAACTGCTACCCACAATATAGAGCATGCATCATGATAAACTGCTTCCCACAACATAGAGCATACAACACAGTACCTTGCTACCCGCAACATTAGTTCTTCCAGCTGTATCATGAGAGGGCGAGTTTGTGAAAAATCCTCTATAAGTCCTTTTGTACAGTACATACTGCACAATGATACAGGCCTTCATACAACTAACCTACTACAGTTCCATTAATATAATATTTATATAAAACTCCATTTTATATTTCATATAATATACATACGAATTTTGAGCCTGATGCTGGTAATACTGGAAAGCTCTCCAGATTGCGCCAGGAGTGTGGTTAGCCGTAACGGGAGGGGGGGTTTCAGCGAAATGGGAATTTCGAAGTTTAATGTGAAATATGGGATCACCTATGTTATTTATATTCAGATAATGCATTATGTGCCACATGATGACCAGTGCTACTGGCAGCTGGGTGACATTCTACGGTAGAAAATAAATCATAATTACTTGTCCACAAGGACTGGATTATATATATATATATATATATATGTGCTCTATAATCTATTATGGGAATATAAACAAGGACACTACCCTAGAGTTCTCCCCTTACTATCAACCCTAATGTCATTGAGCTAGTAGTACCAACATCATAGGACTAGGGTAGTTCCTTCATTCACCACTGCACTGCCACCTGTGAGCAGCTCATGACTGCATGATACCAGCTGCGCCTGGTCACTACCACTCAGCTGCGCCTGGTCCCTCTCAGCAGGACGGATTTTAAAGCTGGATAATGTGTTACCGGATAATGTGTTAACGGATAATGTGACGTCTGTAATGTCCTGATAGTCCTGATAGTCTGTAATGTCAGAGAGTCTCTGTATCCCGTGTGGGAAAATTCATCCCAGACAGAGGTGTATTCCAGACGTAATACGGGAGGATGCTGCGGGTGAGCAGATCAGGGTCACACGAAAATTCTCAGCGATCAACATGGCGTCTGGCCGATCGGAATCGGAGGACCTGGCGATGGAGGCGATCACAAAGGACGTCCAAGACATCGAGATCGACCAGGACGAAAAACTGATGCGGGAGGAAATAAGGAACCTGGAGAGGGAGAAGAGGATGTCCAACCTCACCAAGCGCCGGGACGCGCTCATACGGGAACGGGACGGCCGGGAGGTGCCCGGTCCCCCCTCACTGGCGGGGGCCGGACCGCCCCCCACCAACAAGACCCCGACAACGGCAGTATCGCCGGTCGCGGATAATGGACAGTCATCGTACGGGGAGGTCTCACGGAGGAGCCGGCACCGGAGGAGGCGCTGTCGGTCATGCAGCACGTCCGGATTCAGGAGTGTACCAGGAGCAACTCAAGGAGGAGAAAAAGTAAGTGGTGGCTAAAACACTTCACTGAGGAGAGGAAGGAGGTGAAAAAACTGTCGGTATCCGAACTATATGAGGCGTTGGGCCAGTGGTTTGCCAGTCTGGATGGTGTAACTATTGCAGATGCCAAGGCCCTATTCGGGCACCTCTCTTTCATAGCATCTAAGGCTAAGCATGAGATTTTTAAGGACACGGCACACGTCCGTTATGACACGGCAGTCCGGAAAGTGGCTGAGAGTGAGGGGTTCGCCGCCTTTACCGGTGGAAGCACGGTGGCCAGTTTGCTCCACTATGGCCATGAGTCTATGAAACCCAGGGCAAAAAGCCTGGTAGGTGCCGCAACAAAAACGGGACGTGTATTCGAGCGTGAGGGCAAAAGGGCGTGCTTCAGATGGAACAGAGAGGGGGGTTGCAATACCGGCAAGGAGAAATGCGGTTTTGGCCATTGGTGTAGCCGGTGTGGAAGCAGGAGCCATGCCAGGATAAAATGTACCAAGGACTGACTGGACCCCAGGCAGGGCTACACCGGGCAGCCCCTGCAACATGCGGCCCGGGGGAAGTGCGGGGTTAGGGACGCTACCGCTGACCTGCATCCCAACCTTTTGGCGCGAACGCGCGCCACGGAGACGCATGGGCCGGAGGCCTGCGCTACCCGCGGGAGGTGCGGGGCCGGCGAGGGGGACGCCACTGCTGACCTGCAATCAGCAGTTTGGGCGTGAACACGTGCCGCTGACACACGTAGACCGGAGGTCTGCCCCGACCGGGGAGACCGGAAGGATACCAGTGAGATACACGAAAAATTACACGATGTACACACAGGAACGCAGGAAAGTGTGCACACAGAGATGCAAAAAACCTTTCCCATCGCCGATGGCGGTGACACCCGGCCGGGGGCCGGCGGCGCGGCCCCGGGTGTGGGCACCGGCCCGCGTGTAAACAATAGCACGTGGGATGGGAGCCCCGGGAGGGTGTGGCCGGTGGCGCCCCTGGGCATGCCGGTGAGACCTGGCCAGTGGCCAGCAGCGCGGACCCGGGTGTAGGCACCGGCCCGCGTGTAAACAATGACATGTGGGATGGGAGCCCCGGGAGGGCGTGGCCGGTGGCGCCCCTGGGCATTCCCCGGCAGAAAAACTATGGGTTCGACCGACCATTGCCAGCGATACCGCTGCGTCGGCGCCAGTTCAGCCGGTCGCGGCAGGCGGGGGCCCCAGGCAATGGGTACAGCGACCGGATGGCCTGAGACCTAAATGGCTCCGGGTGGAGAACGGGGACCGCGCAGACGAGCGGGTGTTCTCGGTCGAAGTGTCGGAACCCGGCCGGGACCGCTATGGACTTTGGCGTCTGGGACAGGTGTATAGGAGTCGTATACGGCTGCATACACAAAATTGAGGGGGTGATCTCCCAGATGAGGCCATGCAGGGTGTTCACAGAACTCTTCCTACGAGGAGACACCGACCCTGACGCCGAATACATACTGAAAGGGGTGTGTTTTGGTTTTATGGTCATAAACCACGATTGCACGGCGGCCTATGACTGCCCACATGGCAGGGGGGGCGACAGCGCCGACAGAGCCGCCATGTCAAAAAAACTCTACACGGAGATTGAAAGCGGTGCCCTGATGGTCGTCTCAGAGCGCCCTACCTGCGTCCACAGGCTGTTCTGCATCCTCAAGGACGGGGGGAGGAGTCAGAGGTATAGTGGACTGCAGTCGACCCGAGGGGGAGTCGGTGAACAATTACACGGATGGGGTGGCCGAAAAATTCTCATACAACAGCGTGGATGACGTGGCGGCCCTCATGCAGAGGGGGGACAGCCTCGCGACTATCGACATCCGTGATGCATACCGCGCGGTCAGCATCCACCCACGGGATCGCGAGAGGCAGGGGATATTCTGGGACTTCGGTGACAACCCTGTCTACCTCCATGACAACAGGCTCTGCATGGGCCTAGCCTCCAGCTCATACGTGTTCAGCAAGCTCTCGGACTTCATAGTCTGCTGTGCGGTCCGCGAGGGAGCCAGTCAGGTTGTTAACTACCTTGATGACTTCTGTGTGGTGGCAAGGGACTTTGAGGCGGGGTGCGCCGCCCAAGCCAAACTGATTGCCATCCTGCGGAGGATGGGGTTCCACATCAGCTTCCACAAGGTCACTTCCCCGGCCACCCGGACCAGGTTCCTGGGGATCGATATCGATACGGTGGCGCTGGAGATGTCACTACCCGAGGACAAGTTTGTCAAGATGACGGCAGCCCTGGGGGAGTTGGAGGGGAAGCGGAAGACCACGAGAGGCCGACTGGAGAGCCTGGCTGGGTCTGCTGGCCCACTGCGCCAAGGTGGTCCGAGGCGGACGGACATTCTGTAGACGCATCTACGACACGGTGGGGGGGGGTGGCAGAGCCGCACTTCAAGGTCCGCCTCTCCAGTGGTTTCCACGAGGACAGGAAGTGGTGGTTGGCCTTCGCAAGAAGGTTCAATGGGAAGGCCAAGATCATCGGCCGCCACACCCCGTACGTCTCCACATACAGTGATGCCTCTGCTGAGGGTTTTGGCACCATCCACGACCAGGACTGGAGGGTGGGGGCATTCGACAGGGAGGCCGATGACACAATCAGGCCTGCCGAGGAGCCCACATCAATGTACTGGAAATGTGGGCGGCGTTCTGTGCCTGCCAGACCTGGGGCCACCGATGGAAAGATTGCACGGTGGTGATGGTAACGGACAACGAGACAGTCCGGGCCGCCCTCACCACGGGCAGGTCGAGATTGAAGGGGGTGATGTACTTCATCCGGAGGCTCTTCTGGATAGCCACAGAGCACAATTTCGACATCCAATCTGTCCACGTGAGGAGCGCCGATAACACCATCTGCAATGCCCTGAGCCGTTGGAACGAAAAAGAGAGCAGGACCAGGGTGAGGGTGGCGGACGCCGCCCAGCTACTCTGCTGCAACCACATATTTACAGACCATTTGCCTTCCACTACTTCCAGTTGCGGAGCTGCACAAGGAGAAACTGGCGATGCAACGGCAGTACTACGCTCCTAACTCGAGGAAGACGAGAGGAGTCCAGGTGAGGCGATACCTGGACTTCATCGAGGAATTTGGAGGACATTTTCCTACCACGCCATGCCCGCCATCCCAGACGGCACTGTATGCTGTGTGGCTGGCGCGAACACTCAAATACACATCAGTTTTGAATTACCTGAGTGGCTTAAACTTCTCCTTGAGATCAGAGGGCGTGGAGGCCATTGACTACAAGAGCTTCGAGTTGGCCTCTACTCTAAAAGGTATCAAGCGGGAGCGGGCCTGCCATCCCAGACAGGCAGCTCCCATACTACCGGGCATGCTCAGACGGATCTTCTCCGGCCTGACCTCCTCCGAGGGACACACCGCCTGGAGGGCGCGGCGTCCTGTGGCAGCTTCAGGCTCTCCTGCGAGTGCCAGGTGACCTCCTCGGACTCATCTCTCCTCAGGCGAGACTTTTCCTTCCTCCCCTGGGGGATGATGGTGAGGGTGCGCCGCTCCAAAACCATACAGTTCTCGGAACGTGTGCTGGAGATCCCAGTGGCCCGTTGCCCAGACCTGTCTTTGTGTGCGGTCCACTGGACCGAGAGGCACTTTGGGCAGGTCCCGGCTGGACCCGATGACATGGCCTTCCGGATCCCAACACCCGCAGGCTCATCGACCCCCCTGCTGTACTCAGGTTATCAGGGGATGCTGAAGCATTTCTGTCGTGTGGCGGGGCTGGATCCGGCTGATTACTCCTCACACTCCCTATGACGGGGGTGTAATGTAAAGGACCTCTGAACACAATGAGTTCTGTACTGTCACCTGCATAGTATAAATATATGAATGTATGT
Source organism: Branchipolynoe longqiensis (assembly GCA_030323885.1). Lineage (NCBI taxonomy): Eukaryota > Metazoa > Annelida > Polychaeta > Phyllodocida > Polynoidae > Branchipolynoe > Branchipolynoe longqiensis. Next base: position 27,102,466 of record CM059188.1, read on the forward strand.
ACTACTTTTCATACGATATAGCAGATTTAGGTTTTATTTTTCCATCATTAATAACTAGTCCATAACAATATTAAAGGATGGAACCATACATCAATGTTGGGTATTTAAAAAAGAAATAATTTATATATATTTGTTATTGATATGCAGCTTTAACAAAGCAGACTACCAACTGCTACTTTGTCGCTTTCACTGATTTGAACTACATTCTTTCATGACGTGGCCTCTCGCTGCCTTGGGGTGTTCGGATAGCAGCACACATTACTTTGACAATTTGATGTACGTAAACGTATATGCTACACGTCATATAATACATAATCAGTTGTATTGTCTTTCAACTGACAAAAACAATTACCATCACTAATAACTAGTCCATAGCAATATTAGGATGGAATATATCAATGTATGTTTTGACACTGCATCTCGTATCATATTTCATGCCTTTCACGTACCTCAAGTGGCGTGGCGTCTGGTGCTTGCTTACCAGCGCTCCGTGTACTGCTGTAGCTTAGCTGGCTTGACGTCCTGTGCGTCTTTGCTACGGCCGTTTTCGTTCATCTCTGTCGATGATCCGTGCATCTGTGCTTCGTATCATCTGTGTCTGTACCTCTAGGTATCTGTGTGTCTGTGTGCCATCTTCTCAGGCATCTGTGCATCGTATTGTCATTTATTCACTCCAAGCAATGTTGTGACGTCCTGCGCGTCCTCATTCCGGCTGTTTTCATTAGAGCCGTTCGTTTCCACCGATGATCCGTACATCCGTGCTTCTGGCACCTGTGTAGTCGTGTATGTGCCTCCATGCATCCGTGCATCCATGTGCCATCTTTCCAGGCATTTGTGCATCGTCTTGTCACTCGTCACATTAAAAGCAGTGCTGCTTCTGTTGTTGCCCGGGAAGTCGCTGGCCGGTGCGCTGCAGCTACTTCAACTTGAATTTCAAGTACTTGTTTCTGTCTCTGCGACCAGGGTGTCGATCCTGGTAAAATGATCTTGCAACATTTCATGTTGGTTGGTGTCCGGGGTGCTGTTGCCCGGTATCCACCAGAAGCAATGGGCCTGAAAGCACCATTACCCCACATCTGACACCATGTAAAGAACGTCTTCACACCATGAGTACTGTAATGTAACTAACTTTATTTAGAACGTTCTGTAGTGACATCACTCTGTGCCACACTGGGGGTGTTCGGATAACAACACAACTGGAAGACACATACTGTCCATGTGCGGCGCCACACTCGAAGAACTCAGGGTGAGGGGGCACTGGGCGAGCGACACCATCTTTGCTTAGCTCCAGACCCCCCTGAGTGTGCGCATCATCAACGATATCAGGGTCTCCGCCTCCCTCTCCGGAGGTCCGGGGACTGAATATCAAGACTATTAAGACTTTCCGGGTTGGGGGGACCTTGCGGTCTCTTGGCAATAATATATTCCCGCCAGAGAATATATACTCTTTCTCAACCACTCCTGTCTTTTGTTATTCTGTTTCCAGGGGACAACTGTTTATGTGCTCTATAATCTATTATGGGAATATAAACAAGGACACTACCCCCTAGCAGTTCTCTCCCTTACTTACTCTATACCCTAATGCTATTGAGCTAGTACTACCAACATCATAGGACTAGGTTAGTTCCTTCATTCACCACTGCACTGCTACCTGTGAGCAGCTCATGACTGCATGATACCAGCTGCGCCTGGTCACTACCACTGCCGCTCCCTCTCAGCAGGACGGATTTTAAATTTTTAGGTGGGCAATAATATATTCCCGCCACAGAATATATACTCTTTCTCAACCACTTCTGTCTTTTGTCTTTCTGTTTCCAGGGGACAACTGTTTATATATATGTATATATATATATATACATATATACGTATATAATCCAGCTCTTGTGGACACTTAATTACGATGTTTTCTACCATAGAAACTCATATATATATATATAACCCAGCCCTTGTGGAAAGTGAGATGTTTTCTACCGTAGAAACCCTCATATATATACACATATATATATATGCATGTATATGCATATATATATATATATATATATATATATATATATATATATATAATGTCAGGTATCCATCGTATATTATGATAGGCAAGAAGTAATGTTAGTATTTCACTCATTTACATACTGCAACAGAGATCAAATAAAATATATTGAGCTAAGCTATTTCCATAATAAAATTAATAAAATTGATAGCACTGTAGCAGCGGCATAAACTGTCATTTGTGACAAATTGTTCTGTGAAATCTCCGAATCTGTACAATCTAGGTTTGGGGCATATTCTGTCCAAATTAATAGCTGCTCGTCATAAATTCCGCACCGCCCCCTGACCTGCTGACAGTTGTGGACTGGTGATGGTGTGATTTGGACAGCCAGGCAGACGCCCACCGATCAAAAGGGGTGTGAAATCTGTGTCACGTGTCAGGCGCTGGGCATGTGGAGTGGATTAAAGCTGCATAGTCCGATAAAAGCATCAACTTTTCAAAACCAAAGCAATTATCTAGATTTGATTCTACATTTTCAAACTTAGATACTGGTGTTCGTATTAAACAGTTGTCGCCAAATAGAAGGGAATACTGAGTCAGTTTAATAGAAGCTGTTACTGCAGAAGCTCATAGTTTTGGCATGCTTGTCAAAACTAATTTGATATGATTGCACTTCAAATAGCTTGAAAGTTAGCCATTTAAAATAAAAGTTACTTCACACTAAGGACGGTGGATTATAACATCAATTTAATATATTTACCTCATAGAAATGACTGAAACTCAAAACAATCGGACTATGCAAATTTAAGTACGATTACCATACCAACTCCAGAAATTTACACAGGTTTACGATCGAAAAGTGATCTCTCCTGAAGGGGTATGTAATTTTTCGTTCAGTGTTGTTGCTTTTTTTGAGTCCTTTTTTGTCTTCTTCTTTTTTTATTTGTGGGGTGGACTGAGGGAGGAGGGTAACTACCAGATTCTGTTGTTGTTTTTTGTTTGTTGTTGTTTTATATCCGAGCAACATCTAAAATCATATCAGGACGGGTACCGACTTGTGGCAGTGCGCACTCATTGTGACCTTATAGTGCTGCCCCACTGGGAAACCAGAATCTATAGCAGTAAATTAAACTTGCAGAATTGATTAAAGTAGAGACAGGCACTACCAGTACCAGTCCATGGAAAGGTGTCGATATGAGCGCCCTGCGATCCATAAAGGCACATTTCTAAAGTGCACATTTTGGGACATATATGCTATGCCCAACCTGCTTTTTGCCTTAAGTTCTTTTTGTAGTTTTTTTTGGTAAAACAGTTTATACATTTTTTCAGCGCTGAGGCACTTGTCTTCTGGCCATTTACATTACATTGTAAAAAGGTAGATGTTAGTAGATTGTGAAGGGTGGGTTAGTGTGTTAGTGGGTTAGGCATAAGAAGTTCAGTGTTATGGGCTAATATATGATGCTGGGTCGCTGCAAAAACTGTGCTGCTATTACAGTATAGCTGAGGTAAGTAATTGAGTGAGGGGGGAGGGGGGGGGGGGACAAGGAGGGAAGGGGGATGAGAGCAAGACAAGGGTACAGTGTCCATGCTGTGATGCTTGTTCAAGGTCCTGGCCAGTAAGACACATTCTGATCAGTGACTTAAAGCTTTGGTAGGAAGGTACACTTCTCTTGTTCAACATCTTGCTCCCTTTAAATATTGGTGCCATAGCTAGTTTGTTTGTGCTTGGTCTAGGACCTCTGAGGAGTGGTCCATCTCCCATTCTTGTCTGCCTGTTCAGTGGATCTCTGTAACTTAATATAACTTGGAGGATTAGAGTTGGGATGATTGAAAGCATTGGATAAATCAAAGTGTCTTACTAGAAGGGCAGATAAAACAAGCAGCTTAGTAGTGATAGGTCAAATACTTGAAGTCGCATAGTCCAAAGGTTTTGCATGTCTGTCATATTATGAGAGGGATATATATAGGGTTGATGATTATAGCGGTGATACGATGAGAAGGTGAGCTCGTGAAATGGTGAGATAATGAGATGGTCGCATGGTGAGATAGAGAGATAGTGAGATGGAGAAATGGTGAGGTGGTGAGGTGGTGAGAGTGTGAGATATTGAGAGGGTGAGATGGTGAGATGGTGAGACAATGAGTCAGTGACAGTGAGTCAATGCGATGGTGAGATGGTGACAGTGAGATGGTCTGACAGGCAGACGGTCAGATGGTGAGACGGTGAGACGGTGAGACAATAAGTCTGTGACAGTGAGACGGTGCGATGGTGAGACAGTGACAGTGAGACGGTCAGACAGTGAGATGGTCAGACAGTGAGGCAATGAGTCAGTGACAGTGAGTCGGTGCGATGGTGAGATGATCACAGTGAGACAGTGAGACAGTGAGATGGTCAGACAGTGAGACAATGAGTCAGTGACAGTGAGTCAGTGCGATGGTGAGATGGTGACAGTGAGATGGTGAGACAGTGAGATGGTCAGACAGTGGGACAATGAATCAGTGACAGTTAGTAGGTGCAATGGTGAGATGGTGACAGTGAGATGGTCAGACAGTGAAATGGTTAGACAGTGAGACAAAGAGTGAGTGACAGTGAGTCGGTGCGATGGTGAGATGGTGACAGTGATACGGTGAGACAGCGAGATGGTCAGAGATTGAGACAATGAGTCAGTGACACTGAGTAGGCGCAATGGTGAGATGGTGACAGTGAGACAGTGAGATGGTCAGACAGTGAGATGGTCAGACACTGAGATGGTCAGACAGTGAGAAAATAAGTCAGTGACAGTGAGTCGGTGTGATGGTGAGACAGTGACAGTGAGATGGTGAGACAGTGAGACAATGAGTCAGTGACAGTGAGTCAGTGTGATGGTGAGACGGTGACAGTGAGATGGTCAGACAGTGAGACAATGAGTCAGTGACAGTGAGTCGGTGCGATGGTGAGATGGTGACAGTGAGAGGGTGAAATGGTCCGACAGTGACAGATACTGAGCCCCTTTAACACGCCGTGGCATTGATCTGTGAGCACAATGTCGGTAAATGCTGGTGGGGTTTATCACCTGTTGTGTATCGACCTGCTCCCTAATACTAATATACACCCACAGCGTGTACCGGACGAGGTGGCTCTATCAGTACAGCGCAGGCGTCCCGTCGGGAGTTCGAATCCCAGCCGAGTCAAAGCGATGACTTATCAAATGGGGAACATTTCCCGTAGTTATTTTTTCCGACGATAAGGGGCGCATCTGTACTAGTGGGCCTAAACGGAGATATTACAAGACAACATGCAGTCAGTTTGCAGGAACATACCATTACTATGTTAGTATACAGGACTACACTATCAGTGAGTCAGTGCACAGGACTACAGTCAGTATGTCAGTACACTGGACTACAGTCAGTACACCTGAACAGACTGTTGTATGTCAGTACACAGGACTAAAGTCAGTACTCAGGACCATACCATCAGTATGTCAGTACACTGGACTAGTCAGTGCACAGAAGTATGCCATCAGTATGTCAGTACACAGAACTATATTGTCAGTATGTCAGAACTCAGGACTATAGTCAGTACACATTACTATACCATCAGTATGTCTGTACATAGGACTAGTCAGTACACAGGACAGTAATGTCAGTATACAGGAATACAGTCAGTACACATGACAATACTGTCAGTATGCAGGACAATGCCATTGGTATGTCAGTACACAAGACTAAGCTGTCAGTACACAGGACTACACTGTCAGTATGTCAGTACACAGGAGTAATCAGTACACAGGACCATACCATCAGTATGTCAATGCACTGGACTACAGTAAGTACATAGGACTATAACATCAGTATGTCCGTACACAGTACACCAGAATACATTCGGGACACAGGACTATACAATCAGTATGTCAGTACACAGGACCATGCCATCAGTATTTCAGTACCCAGAACTATACTTGCAATGTCTTTAGGCCCACTGTTTCAGTGGCGATGCCAAAGGCAATTGTTTGAACTACAAAATCGAAATGTCCCCCATTGATACTTGTCGCTTCCTAGCTTGGTGCTCGGTATTAATAGGATACGGCAAGGGTTGATTAGTTCAGTCCCAGGAAACTGTGACTGCATGGGATATCGGGTCTCGGGAGCCTTGATGGTGTAATGGTTAGCACACTGTCCCGGAATGCAAGAGATGTGCGTTCGATTCACATTCTAGGTGCAATATTTCCCAGTTTCAACACCCCCACAACACCGGTTGCCGTGACCTGGATCCTGGACAAGCTGCATGCTGTATAGTTGTTGAATCTACCCTGTGTATGGATATATACATATGTGCATTGCCTGTGTATATGGTATTGTAAGCGTTAAAACGACTTATAGACGCAAACCATTTAAATGACTTATAATTCCTGGGAGATGAGTATAGTAGTCTGCACTGACCTCTCAGGCAAGGAGCCACATAAACAGGTAGGCGTGGGTAGGGTGGTGACAGCAGGGATCCCAGATGGTGTAATGGTTAGGACACTCGGCCAGAATGCAAGAGATGTGGGTTCGATTCCAGCTATGGCGCAATATTTCCAATTTCCATCACCCCCAGAAGACTATAAAGAGTGCAAGCCACTTTTTCAACTCGCCGTTTTGTTTCCTTTCTATGAAATACCTTAAAGCCGCATAGGCCGATGAAATATCAAAGTTTCAAAACCAAACCAATAATCTAGATTTAATTTTACATATCTAAATTAGATACTCATGCACTTATTAAGCATTTGTTTCTGCGTAGAAGGCAATATTGAGTCAATTTAACAGAACCTGTTACTGCAGAAGTCTATGGTGCCAGAGTTTTGGCAAGCTTGCCAAAACTAATTTTCCATGTTTGCACTCAAAATATCTCAAAAGTTTACCATTTAATAAAAAAGTAACTTTGAACTAATGTAAAGTAGATACTAGTGATCGATCTAATATATATATCTCAGAAAAATATCAGAAATTCAAAACCATCGGACTATGCAACTTTAAACCAAACAGACAATTAGACCACTCAACTATCTCCTGACGATCGTAAACAGATGCAAACTGCAGTAGTATGGTCATATTTCATGTTTATCAGGTCTTCCCAAAAATCATATAGTTAGGCACAGTGAAAACAGGGAACAAGACAAGGCGGACGAAAGGAAGAGGTGGGACGACAACATCAGGGAATGGACAGGCCTGGAGTTCGGCAAGTGCCAGAGGACAGTGGAGAATGCGGGCAACTGGAGAAAACTGGATGCAAAGTCAACGATCCTTACAGTTAAGGGATTGATAATTACCCAGATGGATCATGAACTGATCCCTAACAAACCTGATATATATTTATCTAAATGAATAAAAGAGGAATTAAATGCCATCCGATTCTGCAATTTTGACAATAGTCATGAATCATACATGTAAGCGTAAATAGGTTTCCTTGTGCATAACGCGCAGGATGTGTTCTATCACCTAGTCTTTTCAACATTTATACGGAAATGATTTTCAGAGAAATAGATGACATCATAGGAATAAATGTTGGAGGTGGAAATATCAATAACACAAGATACGCAGACGATACAGCACTGCTAGCCTTAACATCAAATCGACTACAAGATATAGTGGATGAAGTAAAAGAAAAAAGTGAGAGATGTGGCCTCAAAATAAGACAAAATCCATGGTTGTCAGCAGAAAGGAATACAAACCAAGAGCAGAGATAAAAGTTAATGGTGTAATCTTGTAGCAGGTAGAGTCATTGGTGTATCTGGGCCATTTAATAACTATTGATGGCGGATGTGAGAGAGAGATTAAACAGAGAATAAACATTGCCAAAACAACATTTCTAAAGATGCAGAAAGTACTAACATCTAGAGACATAAATATTGTAAAATTTAAGACCTAAATGCACTGGGATTGGTCCCACTGCTTCACTGGTCACAGATGGTCCAGTGTATTATTAACAACCCCACCCCAAAAACATAATTCATAAACTCACATAACTAGCTACATTAGAGTTACACTAGAATTTTCCTAACACACCAACATTTATATACCGCTTGCCTAACTGCAAGTGAACATTAAAACTTACTACAAGTTTACCAACTGAATACAGAAGATAACTTCTGCTTACATTCTAAATACTATGTAAATACTCACATTGATCTCACTAATATTGATCTGGTTATATGACAGTACTGTACCATATTGTTATGGAACTTTTGGGTTTCAGAATTTCATTGTGTTACATGGTGCAAATTGTCTATTCAACAGGTATTGTACACCTTATTCTATGTACCTTTTGTGTAAATAACCCTGAATTGAAAAATGGCTGGAAGACCAGGGCTTCGGCACTGACAAAAGAATTATTCAGCAGAATAAACATATTTACAACAACAAAAAAGAACAAAAAAATATATAAAAACAAGACTCCGACTGCTAAAATGCTATGTGTGGTCTACACTTTTATATTGCTGTGAGACATCGACTTTGAAGAAAGCAATAACAACAAAGCTTGAGGCATTTGAAATGTGGCAATACAGAAGAATGTTAAAAATTCCATGGACAGCAATGATAAGCAACATGGAGGTCCTAACAAGAATGAAAATAAAGAGACAGATAATACAAACGATCAAAAACAGAAAAATTAAATACTTTGGCCACATGATACGACACCAGGAACCACAGAGAATACTGGAACGGAAGATAGAAGGGAAAAGACCAAGAGGGAGAAGGAGAACAACATGGATGGACAACATCACTGAGTGGACAGCAATGAGCTATGCGGAATGCGTGAGAGGAACGAATGACAGGAAGAGATGGAGGTCCATTGCAGCCAACCTTCTTCGAGAAGACGGCACCCATTGATTGATTGAACACGCACAACATCAATTTCTGTGGGATTGTCGTCTAGTGGCCGCCTGCCATTATTTATGAGTTGGGAACGCGCTGCCATAAATGGACGCAACCAGAGCCATTGGACCGCAGTAGTGTATCTATATATGTGGGGCGCTGTGTTCTGTTACCATGGTCACGCGGGTGGAAACAGCATCGCGTCGATCGTGTAACCATGGTTACGTGGCGGGGGAATTCATCGCTTCAGTGAGCTGTGGTCTCTCTTCAACACTCCGTGACCAAATCCATCTTAATGAGGACATTCCACGAGGATTCAAACGCATATATATATATATCATGTGGTGGAAGACGATAGCATTAAAACACACATGAGCGCATTGGATGAAGTAGAGAGGAAGGGCGTGGTTTCGATACCCGGCCGAGTCAAACTAAAGAATTTTATTTTTTTCCCCTCCATCAGAATACATCATTTGTCAGCACCACAGCATTGGTCTTCCAACCGTCCGCGGCCGTCTTGATATGACCTTAGATGTTGATAGGACGTAAAACAACAAGAAACAAATAAAAGCATCCGTGGTTCCAGTTATTTATTCAGTTTGTTGTATAGTAATGGGAGTGTGTATGAGAATGGCGGCAACACTAGTGGCATGTTGTGCATTATTTGCTTTCATCCCTTACTACTTGTCACTATCTACATGCGAAATGTGGGTCTTGATTGATTGATTTATGTATTGATTGGTGGTGCTTGATGGCGGCGGCTTGGTCTCCCCGCAGGGCAGCACTATAAAGCCGTTTCGAGTGCGCAGTATAATAAATTGGTACCCGTCCTGTGTGGGGGTGGGGGTCAGGTATGGGGTGGGTAGGTGGTGTGCTGGAGGGGTGTGGGTGGGAGTCGTGTGGGTGTGGGTGGGTAGGGTGCGGGAGGGGTGTGGGTGGGGGGTGGGGGTTTGGGTGGGGGTGGGTGGATGGGGTGCTGGAAGGGTGTGTGTGGGGTGGGATAGATGGGGAAAGGGTGTGACTGTGGCTGGGGTGGGGGGTGGAGAGATGTGGGGGGATGGGGTGGGGGGATGGGGGGGGGGGGGTGAGTGGGGGACTGGGGGCGGGGGCCCAGTGTGCTAACCATTACACCCTCTAGGCTCCCTGATGTCACCACCCTATCCATGCCTACTTGACTATGTGGTTCCTTGCCTGAGAGTTCAGTGCAGGATACTACATTGTCAACATTGTCACTGTCTTTCAAAGTGCACTTACACGGGGGTGGGGGCGTGTGTCATGTAGGACTGTTAGGGCTTAGTAAGATGTTGATACATTTAAACCACTCACATGTTCTGTAATCAAATGAAGCATACTAATATGTATATGGGAAAACCGGGGTCCGAACAAGTAATACTCTTTGTACTACTGTGAAACTGTTGAAAACGTTGGATGACTCCTATTATATGTACATTCGAATTAGAATAGACACATTATATAACTATTCAATTCACTGTATTGACTAGTATTAGTACTGAATACATTGATTAATATGTCGTGTAAGTTATTTAATTAATATATCCATAACTTCTCTTTTTTTCCCACCTCCTTCGACGCGCCTGAAGAGAGTGGTAAGGAAGTCTGCTGTTCCGTGTTGTTAATTCTTGTTACTCCATGTTTTTGAGTTTGCAAAGTTGCGCCTTACTTATCTGGTGTGTTTTGTGATGCTACTTATAACAGTGACTTGACATTTTAACTCACGTTTAAATGTTGTCAGATGTGGTATTGATGTTGTTCTGTTGTTGCCAATTTCACATAAATAATTCACGACATGAGAACTGTAACTGGGGCTTAACCAGATCTGATTTTTGTAAAAGCCCAGTATCTATAGTTATACCCCTGTCACACTACGACGTAACGAGCCAACGTGAGCCTAACGTGATGATTTTTCGTCATTACGTTGCCGTACGTTGGGTTACGTTATGATGACGTCATAATGACGTTAGAGTGATGTCGAGCTACGTCATGTTACGTCGTGTTACGTCGGCGCGCGTCAAGGTTTTGAACCTGTTCAAAACTTTCGACGTATCTCGACGTGAAGCCGTTACGTCGGGATGACGTGACAATGACGTTAGGTAGACGTTCCGCGATCGTTATAGCAGCGTAAATGACGTTAGAGTCACGTTATGTCACATCAGACCGACGGCCCGGGTGGGAGCAATGTGTGGGCAGCGTTTTGCACGTTACGGTCACGTTACGGTCACGTTACGGTCACGTTACGGTCACGTTACGGTCACGTTACGGTCACGGTTACGGTCACGTTACGGTCACGTTACGGTCACGTTACGGTCACGTTACGGTCACGTTACGGTCACGTTACGGTCACGTTACGGTGGCGTTACGGTCACGTTACGTCCACGTCGCACCCGTTACAGTGACGTTACGCTCACGTTACACTAACGCCCGGTCACGTCGCCAATTACCCCTCCCCCCTAACATTGTCACGTTACAGCTACGGTCACGACGTACACCGACGTTACTTTCACGTTACGCTCACGTCCACAATTTGCATATTACGCCCATAACGTCGACGTAATATAATTATTTTCACGTTCTGCCTACGCTGACGTAGTCACGTCGTAGTGTGACAGGGCCATAACAGAGCTAATGTTATACCTGCCGTTTAAAGCAGTGTCACCTCCAAGTCAGTCCTCACACTGCCACTAGGGCAGCGGGACGTAGCTCAGGTGGTAGAGTGTCCACCCGGGAACGTATGGGCTATCTGATCGATCCTGCTCAGTGGACCCATTTGCAGTTTTGGCTATTTTCCGTTCCAACCAGTGGTCCAAAACTGGTTTATCAAAGGTTGTGGTATGTGCTGTCCTGAAAGTGGGAAAGTTCATATAAAATATCCCTTGCTGGTTATCGGAAAGAGTAGCCTATGTGGCGGAAGCGGGTTTCCTCCAAAGAAATAGGTCAGTACGACCATATGTTTGACGTCCAATAGCCGATGATACGAAAAACAATGTGCTCTAGAGGCGTCCTTAAATAAAACAAACTTTACGATATTACTTTGCTATGTCCTGTTCTTCGCTTTTGCTGACACACATCCAGCCAGACCCAATCAGATTGTCATGTATGCCTTTGTCATGCCACAGTTACCCATGACTAGAAGACTTTTCATTAAGTCGACCATCTCAAATATTGTTGACGATCATTTTGTATCAGCGAGTACTTTTAAATCCCTGGTATCATTCTAATTTGTCATTTTAACTCACTAGTAAATGTTGCCGGATGTCATATTGATCTCGTTCTCTTATTGACAATTATAGGTTTTAAGGCTAGAGCACGACAGCCTCTAGAATGTTGAGATTTCAAATGTACCAGAGAGAGGCCGTGGACTCGAACCCACCATATGCCAGGACAGTAGTACGTTGTTAGCTTAAGCAATATAGTTATTAGGATAGAGGGCTCTCTGAAGCAACTCGGGTTGCCCATGTTAACATTGTTGTTGTTGTTGTGTTAGGTCTTAGTAACATCTAAGGTCATATCAAGACGATTACTTACTTGTGACAGTGTACACTCATGGTGACTTTATAGTGCTGCCCCACTGATGTATTTGTTGTCATTGGTAAATCAGTTGATTAAGCAGGGGAAATTTCAATCGTGGACAATTGGTCTTCCTCATTCCACGGGTCCTTGTCATATCCTAGTAATGCCAAGCGCCAGGGTAGGTAGCGATAACTATAACTCTTTAAGTCATTGGTTTGACTCGCCCAGGGTTCAAACCATTTATTATTATTACCACAGGATCCTCCCCCCCCCCATCCACACACACATCCAACACTGTCACTCTGTTTCAGATACACGTTCCTAACCACACACACATCTTGCCACATGTCACATATCAGCTGTCACAATGGAGACAAGTGTCACGCCCTAATGTATCCCCGGATCTGTGATTGCTTAAAGTCAGTAATCTTTAGGGCATGTCTGCATCTGCGTCTGCGTCTGCGTCTGTGTCTGTGTCTGCGTCTGCGTCGATTTAAGCAACATTTTCCAGCCATGTTATAGATTTCCTCTGTTGTGGGTGGTTATTGCAGGTATTGCAATACCTCAGGGAGTTTGATGCCCCTGCTCTGCAGAGTTGTAAACCACTGCCTTGTGGGACAGGTTCTTGACAGAAGCGAAGGCTAAGGGAGCAAACCCAGGGCCTATATGTATGTGTCCGGGTTAGCGGTCTTAACCCTGCGTCGTGCGGTTTTCCCGGGTTAGCGGCGAAAACTGCGTATGTATGTGTCGGGGTTAAACTAACTCGGCGAGCGTAAAGTCACCTGCACTAACCCCAAGCGAAGGGAGGGTTAAAGGTGGGGTCAGGCACCAATTATGACCAAATCTATTGAATGCGATCATATTTAACAGAATTACATACTCAAATCGTGAAATTTCATTAAATTAACCCTAAATTCGAAGCAATATTAACATAGCAGCTACATCGGCGGCGTTATTCATATTGTCCAATCGACGAATGTGAAGTAAACAAATCGCCGCATCCGTAGCGACGTCGATATCCTTACTGTCTAACGTCAAATAAAAATGGCTGCCGCCGTCGCCGCCGAATCGACGGCAATATATTAGGCCCGAATCTATTAAATGCTGTCATATTTAACAGAATTACATACGCAATAAGTGAAATTTCAGCAAATTAACCCTAAAATGGGTTTTACTGTATATATATTCATATATATGGTAGTGCTCTAACCCCCCTGCGTGTGGTATGACCCCCACTCAGAAGTGTATACATGTGTATTTGTTTATATGTATATGGATACATATGTATATGTGTACATATATTTACATGTATGCACATATATACATATACATAATATATATATACATATATATGTACATACATGTACATATATACATATATATGAATGTATATACACACACATATACATATACAGTAAAACCACCCTAACCGACCACCTCCACAGATCGACCACTCCCGTATATCGATCACTATATTTGGGTCCCAACAAAACCATTGTAACCTAAAGGCCCTGTCACACTACGACGTTTGGTCCGGCGTGCCGCCAATGCGCAAAATATTATCAACGCTTCGAGAAACGTCAAACTTTTCGGCGGTTTGGGAGAAAGTTTGACGGGTTGTAGCGTGTTAGTGGCATGTTTTTGGCGCGCGGCCAACGCGTTTCGACGCGCGGCAGAACAACAACTCAACGTCCCGCCAGCGGGTTCCCAGCGTGCCATCAGCGTGTTATCAGTGCATTGTCGGCGCTCCGCCGGTGCGCGACGCGTGGGAGTAGCGCGTTGGTGTCATGTTAGTAGTGTGTCAACGCGTACATACCCGCCAGCAACACGTTAGGACGCGCCCGCAGCGCATCCACACCCGCCGCCAACGCGTCCAGGCGCGCCGGCAATGCGCCGAGAAACGCTGGAGCAATGCCAATAGTGCGCCCACTACCGTCGATGGCACGTTACGGTCGCGCCAACGGAACGGTCGCATTTTGGTGAAAAAAATGCCAACGTTAAGCGACGTTGCTCAACGCGATACCAGCGTTCCGGCGGCGCGCCGGTAACGGGTTTCGACGTGTTGCGAACGCGTCCGTAACACGCCCTCCAACCCGTTGGCGCGCGTCGCCGCGCGTCCAAAGTTTTGTGCATGCACAAAACCTCGACGCGCCCCGACGCGCCCCGACGTGTCCATTCACACGTTGCTATGCACTGACGCACCGGTAATGCGCCAGTAACGCGCCGCGCCGGTAACGCGCCTGTAACGTACCAGACGTGTACCGACGGTTCGCCCAAAAATGCAACACGTCGCCACGCGTGGAAGCGCGTTCATGAGAAACGTTGTAGTGTGACAGGGCCATTAGTCTAACTCCCTATACCGACCACCTCCCTAAATGGGCCTCCTAAAGTCGGTCACAAGGTCGGTCGATATATAGAGGTTTAACTGTATGCATAAACATACGTATAGATATATGTATATATCTATCTAAATAATATACATGTACATATATATGCATGTATCTATATATATATATATATCTATATACGTATACATTGCCGATCCCCAAGATACCACATACTATGTATATTATCACATTATCAGTACAATATAACTTTACAATGAACTTACTCGTGTTCTTGCATTAAAGATGACGGCATCACATATTGCATTGCACCTGGTGGATTTTGGGGGGGGGGGGGGGCTCTGATTGGCAGCCTCCCCCCCCCCATACTATCCCCTCCATCCCCCTCCCCCACTCCGTTCCCCCACCCCCCTCCCCTCGCACTTGCGGCGGGGAGATCGGCGGGCCGCTAAGCTGAGCTGCCACCCCCAGCCCCACCTCCCCCCCCCCCCCACAACGGTGGCGAAGAGGTGGCGAGGCGGTTGTTTGGGGGGTGGGGGGGGTATACTAGCCACCACTCACTCACCTGCCTAAAAGACTGGTGGATTGGGCGGCTTTGATTGGCAATTTCCCTCCCCTTAACCCTCCCCCATCCATCCCCTCTCCCCCCCCCCCCCATCCATCCCCTATCCCCCCTCCATCCCCCTCCCCTCACCATTGCGGCGGGGGGATCGGCGGACCGCGAAGCTGCGCTGTCACCTGGTCACCCCCCCCCCTGACCTCCTCCTCACCCCTCACCCACTCACAACGGCGGTGTAGGTGTGGAGAGGCAGTTATTGGTTGGGGGGGGGGGGGGGTGCCACCACTCACTCACCTGCCTCCAACTACAAGACTCAACAAAAACTCTCACCGGACTCACCCCCCCCCCCCTCCCCCCACACTCAGGTCCATGCCCCGCACTCGTGGCCGACAACCTGAAGTGTTGCACTTTTCTTTGAGCAGTTTTTGGTAACATATTTTTGTTATACACTTACTAACTTAGTAAGTTCATTTTAAAGTTATATTGCACTAATAATATACATAGTATGTGGTACTTTGGTGATCGGTAATGTATATGTATATAATCTATCTGATAGATATATATATATATATCTATCTATATCTGATAGATACATATAGGGATTAGAATATATCAACCTGAAAGGATAGGTCATTGCCAAAAAGTCGGGAAGCTGCAAATCAGTGGGAAATTATCATCCCAGTAGTCCTATACTACATGCTTATTTATATGTATATATGTACATATAATATATATCTTATTATAAGTTCAAAAGTATTTCAAATCATGTATACATATATCTATTCATCTGTTCATATATGTGGATATATGCATATATGCAAATATACACATATATGTACACATAGATTTGTTGTTGTTGTAAGATTGCAGGCTTAACGACAGAAACAAACAAAGATATGTGTATCCATATATGTGTATACGTGCATATACATATATATGAATACATATATCGGCGGATATTGCAATATAACTCATATATAAATGTGTATATGTAAATGCATGTCTATTATGTATATGTATATCTATATATAGATATATATTTATATTTGCCTATATATGTACATCACTATATTCATATATATCTATATGCATATATTTATATATGAATATGTACATAGGTATATATATATGACCTGGCCTCCCTGTGCCGGGACTCCCGGCATCCCTGCGCCGGGCGTCCCGGCCTCCTTGCGCCGGAACTACGTACATAAAACAACTTTTGAGCGTATGCAGTGTGGAGGGGGGGCGCAGAGCATGCTGGGAGACCACCACCGCCACCACCACAAGAAGGGGGGGGGGGGGGTGCAATACACTGCCGACCTTATTACACGCGATAAGGGGCTTAGCACCATCCATATATGCATACAGGGATATATAGTATAGTTATACGAGTCTTACCTGGTACAGATGATCGATAACTGGGGTTTCCCGAGGTACTAGCCTCGGATAGTCGTGGGTCAGGGAGAAGGAAGCACATCCGGGTCCAGCAATCTTTTACATACTTTATAGGATAACAAAATTATCTCAATATTATATGGTAGGACTCGGAGGTACGCCTAATAAACAATTTGGGGAATATAAAAGAAACCCAGGAATAAATCCAATCGATGTAAGTGGCTCCTGCCAAATATCTCTCCGTTCGGCAATGGGCGGCATTATCAAAAACAATGGTTGCATTTTTATAATGATGTTATGACAAAACCGTAATTAGGCTGTAAAACAGTCCATTCTTAAGGAAAAGTTTTAAAACTTTAAGTATGTATATGGTATAATAATATGTTAGCTAATGTTTGTGTTGATGTTTCTGCATCAGCAAGAACAGCGATATGCATGGTGCTTATGCATAAGATGTATAATCACAGTGAATGATATATTTTGTAAATATAAATTTGTACACAAAAATATATCTAGATATATACCATTCAGTGGATGTGTAGGTGTGAGTGTACAACAGTTCCCACAGGACTCCCCCCAGTGGCAAGTGGAAGTATATGAGTGGGCCACAGACCAGCATATAACCCCATGGTTGACTGGAGGTACCTCTATTGTTTGGGATTGATGGTTATACCAACACAGTACTATCATGGGCAGTTCTGGCCTGTAGCCACTTGTTGTAACTAATGCATTTTTTCCTAATATTCACTGCTAATTTACTCAATCCGGTCCCAACTAAATCTCCTGTAAATATTCACGAAATTAGATATAATTTGTTGCTTTCTAGTGACGTATTCCAATATGAAACTATTCCAAAACTCATTGTTTAACAGCCAAAACTGTCAAACTCACATTAATCTTATATAGAATTCGACCTTGGTAATTAACTCGGTGGTCAAATTACCACCATAGCTAAAACGAGGTAAGCTCTCCAACCTGATAATGACCAATCTAATATTATTTATAAGGCCAATAAATGTTATGTGTTGTTTTAAAAGTGTAAGGTAATAAATATCCGCAGTTCCTCCACTCGGAGGTAGTGTAATAGTTTGCATTGACCTCAGGCAAAGAGCCAGATAGACATGTGGGATGGCTGAAAGAGTTAGAGCGTCCGTCTCCCGTGTTGGTAGATCATGGGATCATGGGTTTGAATCCTGGTCGAGTCAAACCAATGACTTACAAATTGATACTTGTCGCTTCCTAGCCAGGCGCGCGTCATTATTAGGATAGGGCAAGGAGCAGTGGAATGAGGAAGACCAATCGTCCGTGATTGAAATTACAACTAATGTAACAAAGAAAAAAGAAAGAAAAAAGATATGGTTGGTTGGTTGTTGGAGTTTTACGCCCTGGCAACATCTAAGGTCATATTAGGACGGCCACCAACTTGTAAACGTGTGCACTCATACCAACTTTATAGTGCTGCCACAGGGAAATCAGGCCGCCGGCACTGTGACCCAATATCCCACTCAGTCACATGATCCTGACACTCACTTAAACAGTCCTTGCCCTATCCTATTATTGCCGATCACCAGGCTAGCAAGTGACAAGTACCAATTGTGTAAGTCATTGGTTTGACTCAACCAAGAATCGAACTCCCGACCGTCTGCAGGGGAAGCCTGCGCTCTAGCGATTCGGCCACCGCGTCGCGTCGTAGATAGGCGGCCTGACCTCCCAGTGGGGCAGCACTATAAATGCATCATGAGTGCGCGCTGTCAGAAGTAGGTAACTGTCCTGATATGAATGTAGATGTTGCTAGGACGTAAACCCCCAACAAACAAACAGACAATGACAAACTGTGGTGCTTTCATCGGACTATGCAGCTTTAAGATAACTTGTTATCATCAGTCGCATGTGACTGAGTAGGATAAGGGTTCGATCCCAGGCTGCGTCAAGCCAAAGACTTTCAGGCATGCGCACCTGTCGCCAGCTAGACTGGCAATCGAGCTCGTCCATTACTGATTGATTGATTGCTTGGTGGTTGCTTTATGCCGTGTCGGCAGCATAGGCCATATTCACGCCGAGAAATGTTTGTTTTTTGTTCAAACCATCGCTTTTAAATGTAAAAGCAGACAATCAATTATGTGTCAATAGACACTCGTTAAATTAGAAAGCTCACAATCATATATTTGTGGTCAAGGGAAACAAATTCCCATAGAAAAAGAAAAGTTTTATTAATAATTGATAGAATTTATTTAGTAAACTGTATGAGGTGGTAGAGTCCAGCTGCTCTCAAAAAGGCTCAAATGTTTTCTTTTTTTACTTTAGTAAAAAGGTCATGCATACTGTCTGCAGTTTAGAATTGTTGGCGTAGGGCCAAAAAATCAACGCAACTTAGTAAAATGCGTCCATTACTAGGATTGCGCAAGGAATGGTTTGCTTTATATCAAGATGATGTGTCCGAGTGGGATGTTGTGCCCATAGTGACAGCGACACTGTATCCCAGTGGGGCAGCACTATTAATATCACTACAACTCTGATCTTAGTTTAGCTCAGCATATTACTGTAATTATCTGTACGCCTTTCTTTCAGTTGAACCAGCCATTAAGATCGATCAAGGTGCTAAGGGTCCATTTATAACTGTCTTTTTTTATAAGCCCCGATTGCTTATAATTATAGTGGATATTTTTGCTGGTTTACAGGTTATATATTTTCAAATTTGTGAGTAACATAGGACACAGCCTGTGTCTCGTGCACATCAATTGCCATTGGGTAGCGGACTTCTTTGTACAACTCATTAGGATGCCAATTGATTGGACTCCTGCGGATCCCATCAATCACACAGCACACTCAACCAACTAGTTGCCTCCAAGACCCACGAAAATATCATTGAAAATCCAGAAAATAAAGAACAACAAAATGTACAGTAATTTTATCAAGGTAAATTCATGCCATTTTTTGTTTATTATTGTTGACAAAATAAACTTGAAAAGCGAATAAATGGAGAATACATATACATAGATATATAAAGATATATATGAAAGGGTTTGAGGGGAAGTATTGTTAAATTTAAATAAACTTCTTCAGGGCTGTACAAAATGCAATAATTTGCACACAATTACCAAAGAAAACTTCCAAATTTGATCAAGATTGCAGAAATTATTACCTTTACCATCAGAAACGTCAAGCAAAATTATGGGATACCGAGGACTTGATGGTATTTGTATCGGATTAAATGTGGGGGAGAGTACAGGCCGTATCGGTACTGCTCTTATCTAAAGGCTTACGTCAGCAATGAATAATTAGGAAAATACACACAGACACACACCCTCCCCGGCTTCCCTCCTCAATCAGGGGGAAATGGAAATGTTGTTCTGTTAACCTAATCAGAGGTATTGGAAATGACATGGGGAATTGGGTGTCCTTTGGAAGGAGTGTGTGTTGGTGGTGGGTGGGGGGGGGGGGTGTTTATGGGAGGGCGGGGGGCAGAGGCTTGGGAGGCGGGAAAGATGCCAGCATTTATATTAATCAATCTCTGATGAGTTTTACCAAAATTACAACGCATGAAAAGAATAATCAACATTGCCATCTTCCGGTAACTTCAATCGTAAATGGTGCATCTATTTTGCCGTCCTGATATGACCTGACAAACATAGAACAAGTATCCGAATTCATATATCTCGGACAAAAGATTACAAATGATGGGAGATGTGAGGAAGAAATTAAAAGAAGGATAACAATAGCCCGAACAACATTCTCCAAAATATATAGAGTGTTAACATCAAGTAAGATATTAATACAAACAAGGAAGCATATTCTTCAGTGCTATGTGTGGTCTACTCTAATGTATGGGGCTGAGACATGGACAATCTCTAAGAAAATGTACAAACGTTTAGCAGCATTTGAGATGTGGACTTTTTGAAGGATGATGATGAAAATATCATGGACAAAGAAGATCACCAACAAAGAAGTTCTCAGAAAAATTAAAAATAAGAAAAGCTTGTTTGCCACTATACAGACAAAGAAACTTATTTATTTTGGCCACATCATTCGTCAGAGTTCAATATACCGTACATTGTTGGAAGGGAAGTTGAATGGCAGCAGAGGGAGAGGGAGACCAAGAACATCATGGTTTACAAATATTTCACAGGGTACAGGCTTGAATTATTCACAGTCTATCAGAACAGCACACCATCGGGACAAGTGGAGAACCATTGCATCCATCCCTCGACTAGAGGACTGAACTATTGATTGATTGATATGACCTTAGATGTTGCCAGGACGTAAAACTCCACCAATCAACATCTATTTTATATAGTGTGGATCTCTTCTGGGGGTTAGTTGCATATTCAACTTCACCGATAAGATTTTAAAGGAGAATCCAGAATGCACAGTGTGCAGCTGCGGTACTTTGGTCATGTTGCTAGAATTTGTCGAAAGGAGGATGGACATTAATGGAGAAAACCATAATTTGACAAGCGACACAGCAGATTAGTTTAAAGTTGGATTTATTATAGTTCCGGCAGTCTAAGTCTTTTTTGTTCAACAAGAAATTCAAATTCAATAACAACAAGTTCAATAATACAGTGAGGTCACAGCAGCTTTAACCCTTGCCCTTTAGTAAGTGTCTATGTGGGGTCGGGTGGGTGGCAGTGTTAAGGGTAGTCAGTGTCCTCCTTGTGCCCGTGTCGAAGTGAGCTCACTGCTTGACTTTGGGGGTGGTTTGTAACCTTACGACGGCTGCAGAACTGCAACATTAATAAGCCGTGTTCACATGGGCGATGTAAATCGATTCGTAGAAAGTGACTTGTATAGTTTGGGTTACATTTCACGTGTGAACGCGCGGCTGAGGCAGTTTAAGGCTGATTCGATTCCTGTGATCTGGATACTGTAAACCACCTATCGAGGTAGTGTACGTGAGTCAATTTCTGTGAATCGATTTATTTTGCCTGTGTGAACGCAACCAACTTACTTGAGGCGGATTATGGACGTCACACTATATAATATAATTTGGTCTATGAAACCGCTAACTGTGCACAGATATTTTATTCATCATTTATTTTTAGGGTTTCACTGCCCAGCAGAAGTTTTGACCGTTCCAAACCAATACGATTCAGTCCATACATATCTAGGTCGAACCCACACTCTCTAGTGCCAACATCGACGAACCCAAACTGGCGCTGGTTAGTCTGGACTTGCTCATGCGCAGATATCCACTTCCACCTTAAACTGATTCAAAGCACTGCCAGTGTGAACGCGAAACACTTTCAAACTCGATCCGTGTGAACGCGCATCTAAATCGATTCATATGATTCGCCTTGTCTAAATCGCTTTCAACTTTTCCCGTGTGAACACGGCTCTAGAGAGGCTCCGATAAATCAGCCCAATCTTTGGTTGAAGATTAAACTTCAGTAGGGAGTGTTGTAGAAGCTGGGGACATCTTTACAATGTTGTAATGGCGAAGCGTTGTGGCGGCCCTGAATCTCTTCGGTCCGGCGGTAGTTGAGCAGTAGTTGGCACTTGTATCCAGTCGACAGCTGCAAGGGTTTCGAGGAAGGGCGGGTAAACTGCTGCAGAACCTGGCCTTATATAGGCTTATACACAGTTAATTAGTTCAAAAAGGCCTCTGCAGATGGCAGTCCGATAGTGTTTACTTAGGCTAATCAGGTTTTGTATCTTAAAAGTGAAGATAGGCGGTGCTGTTGCACAAGACATATACTAATACAATCGTTTCTCGATAGGTGGCACCATGCAGGCATCCTTAGTTACTGGGACGGCTATGGCTGTGTCCGCGCGCCAAATTACCCGTGTTGCTGAGAATCACGGACAATGACGGGGATGATAGACGGCAAATGATGTAGAGGATGACCTCAAACTCAATGGTTTGACAGTGTAAGGCAGATTACTGGCATACAAATTCAACAGGCGTGGAATCACTGATGTTGTCGACAAACAGTCATGAATATTCCGATAGGGCCCACACGTCCTGACCGACTGATGATGATTATTTAGGCTCCGAATTGATTTCTATTTTGGTCGATATGGTTGGTGAGTTGCTAGTTGTGCGCATGGTACTGTTAATACCACCGCCTAAACGCGCACGCGCTTGCGCACGCGTGAACACTTTGAAAGTAGATCTTGCTGTTAGATTGTTGTTGTTGTTGGAGTTTTATGTCCTAGCAATATCTAAAGTCATATCAGGATGGGTACCGACTTGTGATCGTGAGGACTCATGGCGACTTTATAGTACTGTCCCAGGTAGAGACTAGGCCAGCAATACCATGACCTGATATCCCACTCTGTCATATTATCCTGACACTGAACCAACCAGTCCTTGCCCTATTCTAAAAATGCCGAGCACCTGGCTAGAAAGTGACGAGTATCAATTTTGTTAAGTCATTGGTTTGACTCGACCAGGGTTGAAACCCGTATGTTTTAATCCCACAATCTGCCAAAACAGGAGACGGACGCTCAACTCATTCGGCCATCCCGTCTGGTCAATCGCTGCTGGGTTATTCTCAGCTATTATCTGGTCGTAGCTGATTGGCTGCAATGAAGACCTAATCATGCGGAAATTTTTAAATAACAGCAGGATCGCTGATTACACATTTAAAACAAACACAACATTAATCAATATGTTTGTAAACATCAAAACTAAAACAATCTAAACACAGACGTGTCCCAACGCACTGCTTGCTTCGAACGCTGCGCTGATCCGCTTAATGGCGGGAAATTAACTTGGCCGCCGCCATCTTCTTCCATCTGTGGGGTTCCTTGATTTGCCACGGCAGGGTCCCAACAACGCTGTCCTAATTATAGGGTATTTCCGGTTTTGGTGGTATACCACATCTAGTGTCTGCAGATTTGAACGAACTCGCCTTGCGGTTTCCCTTCTGTGCCCAACTAGGAATCCAGGACACTTTCAGTGGATTTCTTTAGCATTTAGTGAATTTGTAGAAGGAAAGCAGACGACATTTCTATCGGATGACGTATGTAGCAGTCAGGGTTAAAGTCACATAGTCTGATGGTCTTTAAGATTCTGCTATTATTCTTATTATATATACCAGATGGGATGGTCGAATGAGTTAAGTGTCCATCTCCCGTTTTGGTAGATCATGGGATGTGAACCCCTGGTCGAGTCACCAATGGCTTAAAAATGTATACTTGTCGCTTCCTAGCCAGGCACTTGGCATTAATATTATAGGGCAAGGACTGGTTGCCTCAATGTCAGGATAATATGACTGAGTGAGATATCAGGTCATGGTACTGGCAGCCTGGTCTTTCAGTAGGGCAGCACTATAAAGTCACCATGAGTGTGTACTGTCACAAGTCAGAACCCGCCCTGATATGATATTAGACGTTGCCAGGGCATAAAACTACAACAACCAACCAACCATCAGACTAATGCCCCGGTCACATACACGTCAGCGGACGTATTTGAACGTAGTGGAGGCTAACGTAGTTGAATGTAGTTGAATGTAGTTGAATGTAGTTGTACATACTGGCATCGGTACTTGCCTGTGATGTGAACTTGGTAATAATGTGGGTGAGGCGTGATGTTTGATTAGATTTTTGGACATGTTCAAAAGAGCGCTATGTTAAAGGCTGAATTTTCATCCGTGATGCTAACATACCGTAGCATACTCTAGCATTATCTAGTGTACTTTAGCATGCTCTAGGCTACTCTAGCACACTTGGACAAAGCCCTGGTCACCTAGCGGTTAGTGGACGTAGGTGAACAGAGTGGAGGCTAATGTAGCTGAACGTAGTTGAACGTAGTTGAACGTAGTTGAACGTAGTTGAATGTAGTTGAATGTAGTTGAACATAGTTGAATGTAGTTGAACATAGTTGAACGTAGTTGAACGTAGTTGAACGTAGTTGAACGTGGTTGAACATAGTTGAACCTACCAGCATCCATACCATAGCATATTTATCCGTACCGTAACATATTTATCCATACCATAACGTATTTATCCGTACCAAAACCTGCCATACCTTAACATATTTCAACGTAGTTTAACATACTCACACCACGTTTGACCGACGTTAGCCTCCACCACCTTCACCTACGTTCAACTACGTCCACTAATGTGTATCTGACCGGGGCATAATTGTGAATAAGCAAAGTTGTTTTGATCATGTTACAGCCCCTTTAAATGTTGGTGTGCACACCGAGATGCTGGGCACTGTAGGCTTTCAGCAGTGCGAGCTTCTCTTAAGATGTCTCAGTATGCATTCCGTCTATGTAGCAATCAATATTTGATGAGTGCACCCGTATCTAAAGTGTATATGTAGGATCAAATCTTGCTAAGTGTTTTGATTCTTGAAAATGTAAGACTTCCATCGGATTAGGCAGCTTTGAAATTTAGGTTAATCCAACTGAACATGAGACTTGTTCCTAACATCCGATTAGCAGGAAAGTAGAAGGGGGGGGGGAAGAGATAGCCTTAGGATGGGGGGGGGGGGTGGAGTGGGTGGTGGAGGGGGAGGGGGGGTGGAGGGATATGGGGGATGGGTGAAGGGATTGTGCTGTATTAAGTTTGATCTTCTGCTGGTTGGTTGGTTGGTTGTTGGAGTTTTACATCCTGGTAACATCTAAAGTAATATCAGGACAGGTATTGACGTGTGACAGTGCCCACTCATGGTGACTTTATAGTGCTTTCCCACTGGGAATTCAGGCCGCCGACAACATGACCTCGGTTACATTATCCTGACACTGAGCTAACCAGTCCTTGCCCTATCCTATCAATGCAGAGCGCCAGGCTAGAAAGCAACAAGTATCATTTTTTTGTAAGTTATTGGTTTGACTCGAGCAGGAATCGAACTCCCGACCTTTCGCACGGGAGGCCTGCGCTCTACCGATTCGGCCACTGCGTCCCCGGCTGCCAGTTCATCAGTGCTTTGTGTTATTATACATCTATATACAGGGTGTGCCCCATATCTGACTTCATTTTGTGCACCGGAAACAATGGCCGAATGGATAAGACCGTTGGCTTCTCATGCGGAACGTTGAGGATTCGAATCCCGGCCGAGTCAAATGAATGACTTTCAAAATTGATACTTGTTGCTACTGAGAGGGAATTGACTGGTTGCCTCATCATCCACTCGTGTGGGTCATTGGGGCACCACAGATGATTGTGTGAACAGTTGTAAAGTCGCCGGCAGGTGGTGTGGGTGGTGTGGACAAGCCAAAGGAAATCAATACAGGTAATGAAGGAAAGTAGGTGAAGAGTGAAAGTAGGAGAGTGAGACTCCTTCATTTATTACTTTATATAGGTTTTCTAGAATCCAAGATGGCAGTGGTCACATGGTTCAATCCACCAATCAGAGTACAATCTGTTGTATCCAAGGCCTTGTTATGCTGGCTACAGTGCCTTGTGGTGGCCAATGATCCATAAATAACACCATGGGGGGAGGGGGTATGTGAGGTGACTCTTCCAAAGAGTATTTCTAGGAAGTGACACTCCTCCAAAGACTATTTTACTATACAATTTCTATACCTAATGAGTAATAGTTTACCAACTCCACATATCCCTCATATGCCTTTGGTTTTTATATATTACCATTTATCATTATATAGACAGTTTGCAATTTATTATAGTAATTTCACATAGGTCCTCATGCATTATATCGGAAAATTTTACACTGTGTTCTCCAGTTGTACCTGTTCTCCACTGCCCTCGTGAAATTACCGAACTCCAGGCCTGTCCATTCCTTGATGTCTTCCCACCTCTTCCTTTGTCTGACTTCTCTTCTTGCCCCTTTCACTGTGCCTTGCAAGATGGTCTTAGCCAGACCTGATGAATGGGAAATATGGCCATGTCATTGCAATTCAAATCTCTTTATGATCATCAGGAGATCTTTGTGTGGTCCAATTGCCTACTGGATATTGACACAGACTTCCGTGTTGGCAGCATGGCCTTTTAAAAAATAGAGTTATTGAGGCTGTATTTATACTGTCCATAGCATATAAGCCCGGGTACCCAGGCTTGTTTTCAATGCTGGCCAGTTGTAGTGTTGGTGTTATCTTACCACAAAGTGGCTGCTGATAAGGTATTTGATTGCCTGCATTTCAGTAGCAGATTGATAATTGATTGGTATGGTTAGTAGCCTATGTTAGTTCTTTTGGATTTTCTTGGCATATATGTATTTTATTTTGTTCTACTCTTATTACTAGACTAGCCTACTCCTATTTACATATCATAGGCTTGTACAGAGCTGTGTGGTGTGTTATCTGGCTACTTTTGACATGGTTACCTTCCATTGGGTGTCCCGCTGGTGGGCCATGACATATCACATGCCCCTTTACAGTGCAGCTTAGTGGGGGTTTCCTAGCCTTATTTTGCACAGATATTTTTTGTAAGTTCTTAGGTCAGGAATTTGTCGTTCCTTTACCGTTTGAGCATTCCACACCTTGGTAGCCATTTCCAGCATGCTTCTCTCATGAGCTTTTATTTTACTTCTGGTCTGCTTTAGTAGTGGCGCATTATTTGCTCTACTAGCCCTTTGTGGTTTTGGTAGGAGTTTATTGTTTTGACTATAGCTATATACTAATGTTTTCAAGTGAATTATTCTCCTATTTTCTAGTAAATTCACTTTGGTACTTTTGCGTATGTCATAGGTGGGTTGCAGCTTGTCTACTCTTAGACAGATTTTTAGGTCGTCTAACCCTTTTCACTGTGCCTTGCAAGATGGTCTTAGCCAGACCTGATGAATGGGAAATATGGCCATGTCACTGCAATTCAAATCTCTTTATGATCATCAGGACATCTTTGTGTGGTCCAATTGCCTACTGGATATTGGCACAGACTTCCGTGTTGGCAGCATAGACTTTGTATGAGAAATGTAGTGTATTGTGGTAGCACCTCATTTCCATGGTTTGTATTTTTCTTTGTAGTTCTGTTGTGAGGTTCCATGATTCACAGGCACACAGGAAGATGGATGTCACAAGGGAGCTCATCAGTCACTAGCTAGCTCAGTATCAGAGATAATGTGACAGAGCGTGATATAGGGTCATGGGGCCGATGGCCTGGTCTCCCAGGTGTTTTATGTAATGTATTTGCTAGTAGAGTATCCAGTGTATGATTTCCCTTTAATCACAAAATCATATGGTGTGGCCCGGCTATAACGCAAACGTTGGGATCCATAGAATATCATGGAGGTGTCCAGTAGCACGAAATGTGGATGGTTCCAGGGCAAGAAGAGCACCGCCCTGCCACCCATTTCAGTCGCAGCAAAAATGTATTATTTGGGAAACGGTCTGTTAACCTATCCCAGGAAAGGGATGACGTGTATAGGAGAGGAGGGCAAGGAGAGAAAGGCAAGGAGGGCAAGGCAGGGACCCTCGTGTAGGGAAAGGTTGGGGAGGGCAAGGAAGCGGAGGGAAGTCAAGGAGGGCAAGGTTAGGGGAGGCAAAGCAGGGGAGGGCAAAGAGGGCAAAGTTGCTGCAAGGCAGGGAAAGCCACAGCAGGGATGTCACGGGGGGCAAGGTTGGGGAGTGCAACGCAGTGGAGGGTAAGGATGGGGAGGGAAAAGAGGACAAGGTATGGGAGGGTTAAGGCAGGGTAGGGCAAAACAGGGCACTGCATGGGAAGTCAAGGAAGGCAACGGAGGAGAGGGCAAATAGGGAGGGGAGTGGTCCGGCCATGACGTATATATGGGTCATTCTCAGAAGTTGTGTACCAATAGTGTGACATCAGTACCAGAAAATCAAAATGCTGCCAAAGTCCTATAAACAGGTTTCCTCAATGTGTATGTCCTTTTGCATCTGAATAATTGAAAATAAACATATTCTGGCATTTTTAAGTAGGTCAAATGATGCTCACACCCAATAAATAGCAGTATAGCATGGAAACCAATCTGACTCCAAAATCAAATATTTTCCACACAAAACTTGACATTTTTAGGACATTTCACATGCCACTTGCTTTATAAACAGTAGTAATAATAATTTGAAACCTCATTGCTATGGTTTTGTCTTATTTGTGAATATTAAAGAGAAAAGCAAGAAAATATTAGCAGAGTAACAGATTAGCAGAGTAACAAAGAGGAAACAACAATTTTTACACAAATGTTCGGCTCAAATTTCAATGTTTAGGGGCAATTTCAGGATTTATCTTTTACTATACCATAACTGGGTCCATGCATAGTGTCAAATGGTGAAAATAGTTCCTGTACTGTATCTGTACTCAGTGTTTGATACAGAGTTTCATAGTACTTGCAAGTGGAAACAAAATGTTACGATGTTAATGACTCCAGAAAATGTTAACTATTTCATAATTTTAAATTTTTTTTTAGAAATAAATGTCTTCAACTTAATGAAGACATTGTATATGACCATTTGAAGTGAAATGAGCTGTTGTTCAGAGGTTTTCATTAAGTTTGTGACACTTTATTTTCAATGCTGTTGACAATATCACAAATTAGTGATGTAATTTTCTATGTATTTAGCTACATCCATCCCAATAAGATACATAATACACAATATTAACATTTACTTTTGATCTAAAATATCTCCCACATTATTGGGCTAAATGATGAAATCTAAATATTGACACTCCAATAATGGGTTTCTTTGAAATATGCATTTCAAGTAGACTACCTCAAGTGCTACATAGTTTCTGAGAACGACCCATATATACAGTATATGTTCCCCTTGCATTTATACTCGTATAATGCGTTATACACCACATAAATATATACACATATATATATATATATATATATATATATATATATATATATATATATGCAGTGTGGATCGGATGCGGTGGCCGAATTGCCGAGGTGTGAGTGTTGCAGTTTTACATCCTGGCAACATATAAGGTCATATAACATTATCAGGATGGGTACGGACTGATCGATACACTTACACTCACACCTCAGCCCTCCACACACACACACACACACACACACGTGACTGGTGGGCGGCGCATGGCCTGCCTTTACGTTATGTAAGTAAGTGGCCGGATCGTGACGGGCGCCAATATCGACATTGCGAGTGTACGGAGTGTGTGTGTGTGGGGGGGGGGGGGGGGGCGGTCACTTAGCCGACTACCATGGTACCGGCTACATACACGCATCGCCCGCCTGTGTCAATGTTCAGGCACCAGGCGGCCATGCAGGGATTGTCGATTTGCTGCTGTGAGAACGCCACACGAAATATACATACATCGGTGGGTGGGTGGTTGTTGGGGTTTTACGTCCTAGCACCATGGGCATATCAGGACGGGTACTGACTTTAGTTGTAGCAGTGCGCACTGACGATGACTTTATACTTCTAGTGCTGCCCCAGTGGAAGATCAGGATGTTGGCACCGTGGCCCCGATATCCCACTCATTATCATTATCCTGATACTGCACTCAGTATCATTATCCTGATACTGAGCTAAGCAGTCCTTGTCTTATCCTTGTCATGCCATGTGGTGTTCTCTGTGGCGGAGTGGTTAGAGTGTCTGACTTTTGTCTAGGTCGGACGCCTAATCTGAAGGTTGGTGGTTCGATTCCCCATGCCCCACCACTTCTGCTAATTTGGATTTCCACCGCTGTGTATAACTTACAGCGTCATCAAAGGCAGGTTGCTCTCATACCATGTCTATGTGGTGTGGAGGTTAAAAATCCCTTGGGTCGGTAAAAGTGTAGGCTCAGGCTTTCTATCGACAAAATGTCTAATGGTGAAAACAAGTCTATTCAGACTTATCCATGATGGGCAGTATAAATCTTCAATCTTCTTCATGCCAAGCGCCAGGCTAGGTAGAGAGAAGTATCAATTTTATTAGTCATTGGTTTGACTCGGCCGGGATTCGAACTCCCAACCTTCTGCATGACTTTCTGCGGGAAGCCGGCCCTCTCCCGTGTGTCCGGTTACATGAGATGGTAATATACGTTTATAAATATATATATATTGATAAGTATGTATGGACCTACACTACACTGCCTCGCGATGCCGATCACTCACTGTTCCCTTTGTGGAAATCAACACAAGCCAGAGGAACATGAAATGTGTGCGCGAAACCAGATTGATAGTGCTGCAGCAGGCGCACTGTCCACATTCTTGTAGGAGAACTTCACGCATGTCTCATTAGTGAAGTGTGTGTGGTGTGAGGGGGGCCCTGCCCACCAATTACCCCGACACCTAGGAGGTGGGGGGGGGGGGGGGGGGGTCCACCACCAATGCGCCAAGGAGGAATAGATATATACAGTATATGTTCCCCTTGCATTTATACTCGTATAATGCGTTATACATCACATAAATACATATATATATATATATACAGTGTGGATCGGACGCGGTGGCCGAATCGCCGAGGTGTTAGTGTTGGAGTTTTACATCCTGGCAACATATAAGGTCATATAACATTATCCGGATGGGTACCAACTTGTGACAGTGGGCACTCATGGCAACTTTATAGTGCTGCCCCACTTTGAGACCAGGCCACTGGTACCATGACCTGATATCACACTCAGTCACATTATCCTGACTGAGCCAACCAGTCCTTGTCCTATCCTACTAATAGCAAGCGCCTGGCTAGGAAGCGACAAGTATCAATTTTTAACTCATTGATCTGACCCGACCAGGTTTCGAACCCATGATCAATCAAAACGGAAGACGGTCGCTCAATTCATTTGGCCATCCCGTCTGGTATATATAATAAGGATAATAGCAGAATCTTAAAGACCATCAGACTATGTTACTTTACCCCTGACTGCTACATACGTCATCCGACAGAAATGTTGTCTGCTTTCCTTCTACAAATTCACTAAATACTAAAGAAATCCACTGAAAGTCCAAACCGAATGTAATTACTGATTCGTCTGCACCTTTATGCAATATATTGATAATACAAACAGTCAGCGCGTCTGGTCTCTGCGTCTCACAATTCCTTTCCGGTAATGGGACCGGATGTGCTGAGGCGAACGCCAACATTTGTCCTCCGGCTGACCGAGCACCACTTACCCGGCAGTCAGTGCGGCGGGCGGGCGGGCGCCGGACATAGATGCAAAGGGGCAGGGCGGGTGGTGGGAGGCGTGCCAAAGGTGGGTGGGAGGGTGGGAGGGTGGGAGGGTGGGTGGGTGTTGCAGGGAGCGAGCCCATCTGGCACGGAGCCAGCGGACATAGCAGTAAGTGGCGCCCTCTATCAGCGAATATCGCAATGTATCTGCTAGTGGCGTCCTGTAGCGGTGAGCACAGTAGTTGGATCACCATTACTGCCTGGTTCTTTCTCTTTCTCTTTCTTTATTTTTCTTCATTTCTCTCTCATCGTTCTGCCCTTGTCTCTTCTTCTGTCATCTATATCTGTCTCTTTGTTTTCTATCTCACTATTTCTTTCTCTCTCACTCTTTCTTTCTCACCCTCTTGCACTTTGTCTTTCTTTTTCTGCATCATCCTCTCTTTCTTCTGCTTTCCATGTCGTTCTTTCCCTCTTTCTCTAATTCTCTCTTTCTCTCTATCGCTTTTTCTCTCTTTCTCTTTCTCTCTTTCTATTTCTCTCTTTCTCTCTTTCTCTCTTTCCTTCTTCGTCTCTTTATCTATTGCTCTGTTTCTCTGTTTCTCTCTTTCTCTCTTTCTCTCTTTCTCTTTCTCTCTTTCTCTTTCTCTTTCTCTCTTCTCTTCCTCTCTTTTCTGCTTCGTCTCTTTATCTATTGCTCTCTTTCTCTCTTTCTCTCTGTCTCTCTTTCTCTCTTTCCTTCCTCGTCTCTTTATCTAATGCTCTCTTTCTCTCTTTCTCTCTTTCTCTCTTTCTCTCTTTCCTTCTTCGTCTCTTTATCTATTGCTCTCTTTCTCTCTTTCTCTCTTTCCTTCTTCGTCTCTTTATCTATTGCTCTCTTTCTCTCTTTCCTTCTTCATCTCTTTATCTATTGCTCTCTTTCTCTTTTTCTCTTTCTCTCTTTCTCTCTTTCCATCCTCGTCTCTTTATCTATTTCCCTCTTTCTCTCTTTCTCTCTCTCTTTCTCTCTTTCTCTCTTTCCTTATTCGTCTCTTTATCTATGATCTCTTTCTCTCTTTCTCTTTCTCTCTTTCTCTCTTTGTCTCATTATATCTTTCTCTCTTTCTGTCCTTATATGTCTATATTTTGTCTAATCTTTTTCTCTCTTTGTCTATTTCTCTTCCTCTCTATTTGCATTTCCTTTTCTGTCGCCGTCTCTGTCTGTCTTCCCAGTCTTTCTCTGGCTGTCTCTACATCTTCCCCCGTCCTTCTCCTTCTGTCTCTGTCTTTCTCTACCTTTTAGTGTCTTTACCTTGTGTAATTTTTCTCTGTCTTACTCTCTTTTTCTCTTTCCCTTTTTCTTGTTTAATCTCTCTTATTATCCGGTTCTTATATTTCACTCTCCCTTTCTCCCTTTCTCTCTTTCTCTCTTTCTCTCTTTCTCTTTTTCTCCCTTTCTCTCTTTTCTTATCATGTTCGCTACTTTTCTCTTGTGGAACATTTAGCCAGTGCTTGTGATTCGTCACTGAGTAGGAGTACGCGTTCCAATAGAAGCACTCTACCCAATAGAAGCACACCCCTCATTTCAAGATTGAAAACACACTCAAATTTATGATTATTTTCAGACTGGATGCACATTAAATAAGGCAATCCCACTTTATTTCAGAGGCACGACAAAAACAAATCAAAATTTACAATCATATTTGGAGTGAATGCACACAAAACAAGACAATCCCACTTTATTTCAGAGGCACCACAAAAACAAATCCATGAAATTCTTTAACTTTGAATAGACGCACATCCATGTGTCTGCACTCGCGCAGTGCACATCTATTGGGACATATACAGTATGAGCCTTCAGATGGACATCTCCCCAGGTACACACACATATATATATATGCTATACAATGCATTATGCGAATATAAATAATGTATATGATCTCCCATTATTGTTTAATCATGTAGGGTAAGCACATCTCCCTTGTACATTATTCCAATATAACCATCCCGCATGTTCTTTGAAGCACAATAAGCAGAAGTTGCTCATAAACTGCATGCCGTAAATAAGTAGTAAACCTTTATTATTTCTTGTAACCTTCTCGGGGATGGGGAGGAGGGATGTTCTTTCATAATTCAAATGTTAATATCATGTTGCTTATGGTTGACACAATCTGACTCTATGCTATTAGTATTAGAGTAATTGTCTTAAGAAACATGTATTTTCCTCTTTTTATAATCAATTCGGAAATGGTTTAGGTTCGCTGGGTAACAAACGGTCTGTGTGCGGGTATGTGGGTGCGTCGATGTGTGGGTGTGTAGATGTGTGGGTATGTGGCTGTTGTGGATGGGTGGTGGGTGGATGGGTGGGTGTATAGATGTGTGCGTATGTGGATGGGTGGGTGTGTGGATGGGAGGGTGTGTAGATGGGTGGATGTGGGTGTGGGTCGGTGGGTGTGTGGGTGTGGCTGGGTGGGTATATAGATGTGTCGGTGTGAGTGTGTCGGTGTATATATGGGTGTGTGTGGGTGGTGGAGGTTTGGGTTGGAGAGTGTATTGGGGGGGGGGGGGGGTAGTGTATCGGGGAGTATTGGTGTATGGGTGTGTAGGTGGGTGTGTAGGTGGGTAGTTGTGTGGGTGGGTGGGTGTATGAATGGGTGCGTGGGTGTGTGAGGATCCCTGGGGATGCCAGGGTGTATCCGTAGGGTCATGGTGGTGGTGGTGGTGGGGTTGTTGGCTTGTGTGTGTGTGTGTGGGACGGGACGGCGGGGGGTGCGGGGTGGGGCGAGAGGGGGGCGGGGTTTGAGTCTCATCTCCCTTGCGTATATAGCACAAGCCGGCCCTGCAAATCAATGCTACATTCCAGTCTCCAACAGCATTTGCAGCTTCAGGCCTTTGAGTCCAGCATTCCTTGTAATACACATATTGGAGACGGTCCACATAACACGTTATGTACAAATCCGCCTTACCCCCCGAATAATAGCCCATGGGTAATGTTTGTGCTGGAGGGGGGGGGGGGTGTAGGGGGGGGGGGGTCATTAAACAAACCAACAAGAAAAGTAAAAGCCGCTTGGAACTGGAACTGGAACTACAGCAGAGAGTACAGATACCATTCCGTGCACCTTGCGTTGTCTTCTGCTGGAAATATACAGCATGATATCATCATCCCAATAGTGCTGTATGTACATATACAGTAATGTGTGTATATATATATGTAGTAACATCCGATATGACAAATTTATGTGCGCCTGTATATGTATCAAGTAACGATAGTGCCAGTTCCCAGGGCAGTCCGACGCTAGAGTGCCTCATATTGTCTCTTCTGAAACGCCTCTCTCCTCCCAGCAATGCCTGTGATAGGTCCGGCCAGAAAGATTGTGTGTGTGTTCGTTGTTGTTTTACGTCCTAGCAACATCTAAGGTCATATCAAGATGGGTACCGACTTGTGACAGTGCGCACTCATGGCGACTTTATAGTGCTACCCCACTGGGAAACCAGGCCACCAGCACCATGACCTGATATGCCATTCAGTCACATTATCCTGACACTGAACCAACCAGTCTTTTCCCTAACCTAATAATGCAGAGCGCCTGGCTAGAAAGTGACAAGTATCAATTTTAAGTCATTTGTTTGATTCAACTATGGATTGAACCTGTGGGTTCGAATCCCACGATCTACCAAAACGAGAGACGGACGCTCAACTCATTCGGCAATCCCGTCTGGTCCCAGCAATGCCTGTGATAGGTCCGGGCAGACAGATTGTTTGTTTTGTTGTTGGTTTACGTCCTAGTAACATCTAAGGTCATATCAGGATGGGTACCGACTTGTGACAGTGCGCACTCATGGCGACTTTATAGTGCTACCCCACTGGGAAACCAGGCCACCAGCACCATGACCTGATATGCCACTCAGTCACATTATCCTGGCACTGAGCCAACCAGTCCTTGCCCTATCCTAATAATGCCAAGTGCCTGTCTAGAAAGGGACAAGTATGAATTTTAAGTCATTGGTTTCACTCGACTATGGTTTGAACCTGTTGGGGTCGAATCCCATGATCTACCAAAACGAGAGACGGATGCTCAACTCATTCGGCCATCCTGTCTGGTCCCAGCAATGCCTGTGATAGGTCCGGACAGAAACTAAAGTAAGATAGATTATAACGATCTAACCTAATATATTTCTCTCTCGGACTATGCCAGACTATGCAACTTTAAAGCTGCGGAATCCAATAAAAGGATCATATTTTATAAACCCGAACACTTACCTAGCTTTGATCCTACATATATATGAAACTTCTCGATACGGGTGCATTTGTTAAATGTTTATTGCCTCATAGAATGAAATACTGAGTCAGTTTGAAAGAACCTGTCCCTGCTGAAGCCTATGATGTCCATCATTTTGACGCAAATATCAAGCTTATACTTGCAGGTTTTCCGTTCAAATCTCTCAACTGTAAACCTTATAACATATAATATACTTCAAACTGCAGTAACGTGATATTATAAGCATCAATCTGAGCTATATTTATCAGGGGGGAGGAATAAGGCTAAAAGGCAAAACCATGGGACTATGCAACTTTAACTCACGATATTGTTTAGTGTCTAGGGGGCCCTTCCGGGTGTTTTCCGGGTATTGTCTATGTGAGGTGGGGCCGCACAGGGCATTCACAACAACCAGTGTTATAATGGCATCGCCTCCACTATGCATTAGGCCATTAAACAGGCATTATCCACAGCCCACAGTGGCTTATCATTGCTGACCCGAAGCTGAATTATGCAAGTGAGCGATCCATTCACCTGGACTAGTAGTCTCCGGGGTTGTTGCCATGTAACCGACTGAGGCGTGTGAGTCTTTAATTTCAGCGCTGTCAAAGACCTCGCTGGAAGTTTTAGCAATAAAGACCAAAGACATTGCGATCGCGGCCGATGGCAGTGGCCAAATGAGTAGAACATTTTGTTTAACTTGTTTCATTTAATGACACCGCTAGAGCACATTGATTTTCGCATCATCGGCTATTGGACTTCAAACGTATGGTCATTCTGACAGATTTCTTTTGGAGGAAACCCGCTGCCGCCACGTAGGGTGGTACTCTTTCCGATAAGCAGCAAGGGCCCAAATCGGTAGAGTGCAGATTTCCCATGTGGAAGGTCAGGAGGTTTGATTCCTGGTTGAGTCAAACCAATGAGTTACAAAGTTGATACTTGTTGCTATCTAGCTTGGTGCTTGGCATGATTAGGATAGTACAAGGACTGGTCACGTTTGTTATCAGGATAATGTGACTGAGTGTGAAATCAGGTCATTGTGCTGGCAGCCTGGTTTCCCAGTGGGGCAGCACAATAAAATTGTCATGAGTGTGCACTGTCACAAGTCAGTAACCATCTTGATATGACTATAGATGTTGCCAGATGTTTCAGTTAAGAGGTGCACCCAAATAGGAGTGCTTAAAAACTAGCAATTTTTCATGATTTTCATACTTTCTTTGAGTGTTAGCTAAGTACTGCTGGTAGTAGTACCTACTAGGATGCACCGCTTCAACAAAGAGACTATTGATTGATTGCCGTTTTAAATGTCCGCATCCTCTGCTAACTGTGTATCCCGTCCTGATATAACCTTAGATGTTGTTAGGACTCAAAACAACAACAACGGGGGCATGTGATATGTGACGGCCCACCAGCTGGACAGCTCATGAGAGGCAGCCATGCCAGAAAACAGCCAGATAATGCCAAATCCAAACATAGATCAACCACCTATTACGTACGCGCCTATAATATGTAAATAGAGTAGGCTAGTCTAGAATTGTGTAGGGAAAAAATGAAAGAGGAAAACTGTTGCCAAGAAAATCCAAAAAATTATAACATAGATCACTAACCACAAACTATAACTTTAAAAAACACAGACCGATAACTTCCCAGCATTGAAAACAAGCTCGACCATCCGAGCTTATATGTTATGGACAGCATAAACATCCCATCAAAAAAAATATGACCTTAGATGTTGTTAGGACGTAAAACAACAACAAACAAAACAAGCTAACTGTATTCATTCTTATGCATTCCAGTTGCTGAAACAGCAAGAGAACCATGGCATCATGTACGAATACACAATCCCAATGCCACTCTCCACTACCACGGCCAAGACGACCAAGTCAGAGCACGAACGCCACCGGAAACCCAACTGGACAAAACCGGAAGTGAAGGTGAAGAAGGGCCCTCTCTCTCTGACAAAAGCCGCGGACCCGGTGGTGGCGGCGCCGGCGGCGGAGGGGGGAACGGCGGCACGCCGGCCCGGGGACGGGGTGCACCGGCTGGCCGACGAGGGATCGCGTCCGTCGCAATCCAAGGTCTTCCGGCCGGAATTGAGCGAGCGCTACCAGCGCTACGGCGTCCAGTTTGGAAACTACCTGGGCGCAGGCCCCAGCGCCTCTAGCGGGCGCCCGACGTCCGTCGAGGCGCGGCCCATCGCTGCTCGGCCGGTCGCGGTGCAACCCGTCGCTGCTCGGCCTGTCGCGGCGCGTCCCGTCGCCGTGCCGTCGTCGCCGGGGTACCCATCGCAGCGTCGCGTAGCGGCAGGGGCCGGCGTCATCGACGTGAGCCGGCAGGGCACGGCGACGGCAGCAGCAGCGGGGACGGCGGGCGTGGCGGTCCCACAGCTACGGCCACGACCGCGGCCGGCGCAACCAGCCAGCGCCTCCGCCGCCATCGTCTCCAACTCACACTACAACAAGGCTACCGGTCACCGACTTCGTCACCGCGGGCGCCACGGCGTCAACCGGAACCGGAAGTTGACCTCAGCGGGCGTCGCACTGCGCACGCCAGTGAAGCAGTATGACTACCAGGCGCAGACCCTGGGCGCGCAGCGACCAGAGACGTCGGCGTCGGCGAGGGCCAGGGCCAGGGCGGCAGGCGGGTCGGTTCCCGCCTCGCAGGGCATGGCCTATGGATACCACCCGCCCGTACTTCCGGCCGCGCCACAACCGCGCGCAGGCGTGCTTCCGGCGCGACTGGTTCCGCTTCCGCAGGCGGCGGCGCAACAGCTGCCTGGTGGTGCCAACGGACCGTACCAGGGGCGGGTCAAATACCAGGCGTACGGCGCCCAATACCCGCACCTCATCCCGGCCACCCGCCAGCAGTACCCGGCCGGAAACCAGCGGCTCCCCCTGGTGAGCATCCCTTTATACAGTGTTCTAAGCTCACTCGTGGTGGCTTGTTCGTATGGAACCATTACTCCTCGGGGATAGTATCGGAACGGTTATATTATATATATTATATATGATATATATATAATATATATTACATATGTTATATATATTATATATATTATATATATTATATATATTATATATATTGTATATATATTATATATATATATAGTATATATAGTATATATAGTATATATAGTATATATAGTATATATAGTATATATAGTATATGTAGTATATATAGTATATATAGTATATATTGTATATAGTATATATTGTATATATTGTATATATTGTATACATTATATACATTATATACATTATATACATTATATAAATTATGTATATTATATATATTATATATATTATATATTATATATATTATATAATTATTATATATTATTATATATATATTATATAATATTATATATATTATATATATATAATATATATTATATATATTATATATAATATATTATATATAATGTATATATATTATATGCATTATATATATTATATACTATACATTATATATATTATATACATTATATATATATTATATATATTATATATATTATATATTACCTATATTATATATATTATATGTATTATATATATATTATATATATATTATATATACTATATGCTATATATATATTATTAATATATTTATTATTATTAATATATGTATTATATATATTATATATAAAGTATAATATGTATTATATGTATAGTATATATATTATATATATATTATGTATATTATATAGCTTATATATATTACATATATATATACTATGAATGTATATATATTAAATATATTATACATATTATATGCAAGTATATAATACACAGTATATATAATACTTGACATATATATTATATATTAATACATATTATACACCACCCCTATAATACACACAGTTTGCACACCCAACCTATCATCCATATTCCACTATAAGTATATACACAACAAACCTGTATATCTCACTCCTCAGGGCGCGCCGGTAGGAGGCGGCCCGCCGCTGCCCGGTGGCCAGCAGCACCGGTACGACATGGTGTACTACCCGCAGGGGGGCGCCACCCAGCCGAACGCCGGGTCCAAATGGGCGCTGAACGACCAGATCGCACTGTCACTGCCTGGCGCCTCACGCTACCTGCTGCAGAGCCAGATCGGCAACCTGGATGCAGGCTCAGACTTCACCTGGCGGATCTCCGGCTTCACAGAGTGCTCCAAGACTTGTGGCGGAGGTGAGCTTTAACTGACAGCTATTTGTCCCCCCACCCTCCCTTAAACATTTTTTTTTTTTTAATTAATTGTAATTGTTTTTGTTAGAGCTGCATATTGGGATGAAAGCATGACATTTTCAAAACCAATGCAATTATCTAGATAGTATCCTACATATTGTACTTAGATACTGGTTCACTTATTAACTATTTGTTGCTGCATAGTCAATGTATATCACTTCTGGAGCCTATGGTGTCAGCATTTTGATAATATATTAAACAATAGTACGCCTTCTTTAGATCATGCAGCTTTAAGGGTCAGAGCAGGTAGCGATCAATTATCACTTGTGTAAGATTGTCTCAGTCGAGGATCGAACCGGTGACTTCCCACAAGGGAACAGGATGCACTACTAATACGGCAATCTCATCTGATGTTCGGTCATGACGCTTCGGCCAACTTATTCTTGGTTTCCCCTTCCTTATACACGGCGTAAAGCAACCACCAGTCAATCACTCAATCAATCAATCCTTATAAACTCTATTTTATCATTTTCTTATCCAGCCATTCATGTTTTCTTCCCCCTAGGTTTACAAGCTCAAATTTCATACATATTTTTCGGTTAAGAGGCTGTCACACTACAATGTATTGCCTTAGCGTATGCTGACGTATGCGATTTTCGACCAACACGTCAGCATATGGCGTCATACATTGCGTATACATTGGGCACACATCGAGTATGCTCGGGATATGGCATCATAGGTCGTCATAGGTCGGCGTAGATCGAGCCGCTAAAAAATCTTTGTGCATGTTCAAAATTGTCAACATATGTCGCCGTATGGCTCATACGTTTGTCATACGCTCAGTGTATGCTTGGCGTACATCGCATATGTTAAGCACACGTATGGGGTAGGTCGGAATAGGTTGGAACATGTTAGCCGTATGTTCAGCCTGTTGGGAACGTGCAGTCCGCGTATAGCCAACGGATGCATAGCGTACTCCAAACATACTTCAAATGTATGCCTGCTGTATCTCCAGCATTCTTTACATATGTGCCATACTTCTAGCGATCGAGTAACATATGTAACGTTGGTCAGCATACCATCAGCGTATGCGAACTTTTTGCGAACGTTTCATGAGGCACATGAACGCTCTCAATAGGTCAGAGATATGTTCTGCATACGTTATGTTTGTTGTGTATACGCCTATTTTTATCCCTCGCATCGTGAAAAGTTTGGCGTATGCCGACCTATTTTGATTTGAAATTTATTTCAACATTTTACGCACATGCCGACGCCATACGTCGTAGTGTGACAGGGCCTTTAGACTCTCTTTTTTTCTTATTAAGCCAAAGCAACGCCATGGTTTTGTA
Organism: Branchipolynoe longqiensis; assembly: GCA_030323885.1. Taxonomy (NCBI): domain Eukaryota; kingdom Metazoa; phylum Annelida; class Polychaeta; order Phyllodocida; family Polynoidae; genus Branchipolynoe; species Branchipolynoe longqiensis. The sequence goes on from CM059188.1 coordinate 27,143,806, forward strand.
AGTTGCAAACGCAAAATATTTGTTGTTTTCTTCCATGATCGTCTTTCGGAGAGGAATGTTTTAATAGTCTAAACAAGCATGGCATATTGATGTTGATCAAATCTACATCTCTGTCTAATAATGACGGGACTTGGCCATCTGAACCCCGCACATTACTAGTCTCCACAGATGTGTTCTGACAATTGTCTGTCAATTCCCACCTGTCGTTACTCTCAACAACTCATAAGGAAGAAAGGAAACCAAGTCACACAAGATTGACAGTGAAGAGGTTGTCCTTTATTGGCATCAACCCCTGTTCACCTACTGGTGACCTATCACCCTCACTCACTCCTTACCAACTGCCCACACAGATCCTCATCACTCCTACTTGTGTATATCAGAATCAGTGGCTATGTTCCATTGAACCTGGGTCCAATGGTTGTTGCACCTAGCTCAATGTCTTTTGGAATAGATGTTGTTAATGTTAGTTCAAGTATAGAGAGTGGATTTTCTCTTGCTAGAGAGCCTAGCCAAGAGTTCCTAGAGTGGGGTATGTGTGTCAGGTATAAGGACTGCAGGTGACTGGGCTCACACATCCAGCCAATCAGACATCCTCTAAAGCGAGGGTGGGCGACGCCCTAATAGGGGGCAGCTGTCACTCAACCCCAGCTTCAGGTGGTGTCCATAATGTATGCAGGATGGCTGGGTGTGCTTGTCCATTGGTTCCGTGGGAACAGGTAGTTGCAGCCAGTTACAACAAACACATATCAATGCTTCTCTCCTCCAATGCACTCTTTCTGGTGCATGAAAGGAACATTTAAATAATTATTAACTGTCTCTTAAGTATGAACATCACATCACAATCTCAGTCGCTATGTGTTATCACATTTCCACATAGGCGCTTCTGCCACAAAGCGAGTGGGGCACCCATTGCTTCTTTGTTACATAATCCTGGTCCCCACTCCATCACCTGAGAATAATAATGTTCTTTGACAATATATAAATCCGAACCGAAAATCCGTATATTTTTACATCTGTATACAGAGAAAGAGACCTACCTATATAAACAGATATATTTTCTCTCTTCACCCAATTTATACGGGCGCGGTGGCCGAACCGGTAGAGTACGGGCCTCGCGTGTGGGCGATTGGGAGTTCGGTTCCCGGTCAAGTCAAACCAATGACTTATAAAATTGATACTTGTCGTTTCCTAGCCTGGTGCTCGGCATGAATAAAATAGGGCAGGGACCGGCTACCTCAGTGCCGAGATAATGTGACTGAGTGGGTGGGATATTGGGTCATGGTCCGATGATTTTGAGTTTCTGTCATATTTTCATCGGACTAGGCAGCTTTAATTGCAATGGATGATTAAAATAATCAGAATACTCTAATCATATGTTGCAATTAAAGCTGCATAGTCCGATGATAATATCAAATTTTTAAAACCAAAGCGCTGATCTAAATTAATTTGATTCTACATATCTGACTTAGATACTGGTGCACTTATCAAACATGTGTCACCACATATAGCGGAATACCAGGCCAATTTATAGAACCTATTACACTGTAGCGGAAGCCTATATGGTGTCAGAGTTTTGGTGTGCTTGCCAAAATTAATTTTGTTTGTTTGCACTTCAAATATCTCAAAAGCTAACCATCTAAAATAAAAGTTACTTCAAACTAAAGTAATGTAGGATCAGCCTAATATTTGTATCTAAAGAAATGACTGAAATTCAAAATCATCGGACTATGCAACTTAATAATGTAAGATTGTGTTCTTTTTTATAACGTGCAGGTACCCAGACGACAATCATCGTGTGCGTGAAGGGCACCTCCCAGGCTGTAGTGACGGACCGGAACTGTGACAACGCACTCAAACCGGAAACGCAGGCTGTCAGCTGCAACGCGCGACTCTGCCCGCCCGCGTGAGTACTCCCGCCAATCAACGCAGTCGGCACAAATGTGCCATGTGTCGTCTGTTCTCTGTCGTTTGCACCTGTTCCTCCAATTAGCACATTCTACAACGATGTGTTTGTGTTGTCTGTTCTCTTCGCTCAATTAACATACTCTACTACAATATTCATGAGTCGTCTGTTCTCTGTCATTTGTTTTCCTCAACTAATTAGCACACTCTACTACAATGTGTTTGTGTCGTCTGCGGTCTTCACCCAAGTAGCACACTCTACTACAATGTATTTGTGTCATCTGTTCTCTTCATGCAAATCACACACTTTTTACTACGATATTTATAATGTCTGTTCTCTGTCATGTGTGTTCTTCACCCAATTAGCACACTCGACCACAATACATATTTGTCTCATCTTCTCTCTTCACCCAATTAGTACACTCAACTATACTGTCTACGTGTCGTCTGCTCTCTACCATCTCCTCTTCATTCAATTAACACACTCTACTACAATATGTTTGTGTCGTCTGCTCCATGATTTGTGATCTTTACCCAATTAGCACACTCTACAACAACGTTCTTTTGTCGTCTGCTCTCAGTCATCCGTTTTCTGCTGAATGTGTTCTTTACCCAATTAGCACACTCTACAGTAATGTTTTTGTGTTGTCTGTTCTCTTTGTTGTGTGCTCTTACTCTGTCATCTGCTCTCTCTCACCAATTAAAAATCAGTCTCCATCAATGTTCTTAAGTTGTCGCCTCTCTTTCCCTGTCTGTCGTCTGCTCAGACTGTCCTTCACTCTCTCTCTCTCAAATTGACTTTGTCCATGTGCAGGTTTCAGGATCTCTCACTTCGGGATCGAGAGTCGGAATAACTTTTGTCTGAGATATTGGGCAAGTTTGTGTTGCATATCTGGTCTGCTTGCCCTATAGACAACTAACATTGAGAGTCATTTGGAGCTCTAATATTTATATATTTATGTGTATTTATATACTATATATCCATGTTCTACCCCGTCTTAATAGGACTTTGGGGGTTGCTATGATATAAAGCCCCAGTAAACAACCAAATCTGAGTTCTACTAAGTTGTAGAATATTTATGTTGGCGTTTTCGATCTCATGGTATATATTTAGGAAAACCCATGACGCTTGAAAAAATATTTTATTTTATTTATTGCTTTGTTTTAGTATTATGGGTTTTATAAGCAGCAACAGTACTACTAATGCAAACTGGCCTTCCATGCAGAGATTCAAGGCCAGTTTGCAGACCACCTCTCCATATACACTGATGGTTCGAAAGGAGTATTAACTGCCTGCAGTAGTGACAATGTATGTAATAGCAGTTGCAGTGACAGTACTAGTAATGGCGGCTGTAATAGTGACAGTATATGTAATAGTAGCTGCAGTAACAGTACTAGTAACGGTGGTTGTAATAGTGGCAGTATATGTAATAGTAGCTGCAGTATCAGTACTAGTAATGGTGGTTGTAATAGTGGCAGTATATGTAATAGTAGCTGCAGTCATTATCATCATCATCATCATCATCATCATGCTGTCAGTCGCGATGCGACAAAGACTGCTTTCATTACTTGACTGCCACTCTCCATTTGATTTCATGAAAGCTCCCTGCAAAAGTGTTGAACTTGAAGTGCTGCTGGCTTTTGCAAGTTACCAGCGGCACTCTCTCAGGGAGCAAATAGAGGTCTCACACCGGCAAGAACATGTCCAGACAGGTACAAAACTATTTGTCCCTGCAGTGGCTGGTCGGGAGATTTGGGAGTTCCATACATCAACCGCCCTTGATGCTGCCACAGTGACATGGATTTCTGTTCAGGGTTTGCACCCTTAACCTTTGGTTCTGTCAAGAACCTGTACCACAAGGCAGTGGTTTAAGACTCTGCAGGGCAGGGGCGTCAAACTCCCTGAGGTAGTGCAATAGCAGTAGCTGCAGTACCAGTACTAGTGACGGTGGTTGTAATAGTGACAGTATTTGTAATAATAGCTCCAGTAACTACTAATAAGGGCGGTTGTAGTAGTGACAGTATATGTACTAATAGCTGCAGTAACAGTACTAATAATGGTGGTTGTAGTAGCGACAGCGGGTGCAGTAGTACTAGTAACAGTGGCAATATCTGAAGCAGCCCTAGTTCTTGTAGTATCAACAGCAGCAGCAGAACGAGCTAACTGTACCTCAAAGCCCACATCTGCCATCCTATCAAAGCAATACAGCCCCATCACCACCGCCGCCATTTTATCGTGTCCGCCAGAGGCTCCTTTTCAATAATAATTCACCCACCACCCCTCACAACCCACCACCATCCATACGCCCCAACATCCCCTGACAAGAAAAGGATAGAGCACCGTGAACAAACGGTGTGTGTTAAACAAAAAAGTGCAGGCACTGACTTTCTGTACTCTGTATGGAATTTGATGGGCGAATTCTGGTTTTAAATTTTATTTTGTAGTTTTTGTGGTTGGGGTGCTAATACAACGCCCCCCCCCCCCCCACACACACCTTACTGCTCTATACTCTGCATGGAATTTGATGGGCGAATTCTGGTTAGACATTTTATTTAGTTGTTTCTTGTGGTTAGGGTGTTACTGTTAGTACAACGCTCCCCCCATCACCCTACCCCACCCAATGTGCAGTCTGTCTGAGGTGGGGGTCATGGGCACCTCACCGTAACCCACTTATGCGAACATACAGCGCCTGTGATCCCGGGGCTGCTCGCCCGCCCTCCCTGTTATTGGGTCGGATCCGGCCTGCATTGTCTCGAGTGCCTCGCCGCGGCAGAATAGAGTGCGACGGTGTGACGTCACACCAGCCGCTACCTGTGCTAATCTGCTAAACAAACATCGATGTTTTCTGTAGGGCACATACAGTACAGGCACCCTGCCTAAAAGCTGCTCGATTTGTTGTCGATTAATATTTTCCACGCAGGGAAGCATAATCTTACTTAGCTGGATTCAAGATTAAAGCTGGTAGATTTATAGCGTGGCACCAGACTAATTAATATTAGTATAATGCATTATAAGCCACATAAACGTGTGCATCAATTGTAAGCAGTTGTTACCATCTACCTGGCTCTCTGCTGTTACGACGGTTACTGGCTGCAGAACTGCAGCAATATAGAAAGGCGCCGATAAATTGGTCCAATCATTGGATTGAAGATTAAACTTCAGGTGGGACGGTTGTCGAAGCAGAGATTTCTTTACAACAATTAAGAAAGAGTCATTGGGGCGAATCCAGATCACTCCAGCCCGGCGGTAGCAGTGCACTCATGTCCAGTAGCCGATAGTTCAGGAGGAAGGGACTGGAAAAGGCAGGTTCTGCAGCAAGAACAAAGCGAGACAGTGAAAAATGAAAAGGACCCCACCCAGCAAACAACTACCTTGATCAGGGGGAGGAGTAAGCCAAGGAGAACAAAAAAAGAAACGGGTAGTATAGAGGAAAGAGAAATGGCGAGGGTTGACTCAAAAGGCCAGGTCTCCTTGCTCTGTGGTGACAAGTCGGTGAGCCGGAGACACGGATGGAGTAAGAGGTCGAAAGTGAAATGCCGGCCAGCTCCCCCTCCTGGAACTCTTTTCAGACATAATCAAGGAGGAGCCGGTGCGGCGAAGAGGTGGTACAAGAGGTGTGGATGAAGTGGGGTCCGGACAGCAAATGTTAACATCTATCATGGCGCCAATGCCCGTCCTATCGGCCAAACCTCACACTATCCTGGCACCCTCTGCCCAGGGAGATGTGGCCTGAAAACGCTTCACTCTACAGCTGCAGATATGAGAGAAACACACAGTTCATATATATGAGACTGTCTCAAAAGGTGCTAAGCAATATGGGACAAAACTGTGTCCATTGTAAACATCAACATACTATCTGCTTATACATTTGCTCAGGATGAACTAATTTGTTATTTACATGGTGTTTCATAATCCCAACAGAATAGATATTGATTTGAAGCAAATGTCCTTGTGTTTTCAGTGTAACTGTTTCTGTGCTGTTTTGTGTCAATCATTATAATGGACACAAAAAATAAGAGTTATCACCTTTTGAGACAGGCTCACATATATATATATATATATATATATATATATATATAATATTGGTAGTCCCTCCGCCGGGATGATGACGTAACTACAGTCTCCCTGCATGGCTGACTGAGGGTTGCCTGCTTGGTTCAGTGTGGCCGGGCCTTGGATCTGCATCAGACATAAACGAGGCGGTGGTAGAGCACTTGACCCGGTATGGTGTAGAGCAGGCAATTCCGGCTCGGTGCTTGCCGGGATCAGAGGGTGGGGCGGGGTGGAGGATTGGAGGGGTGGAGGGGTGGAAGGGTGGAAGGGTGGAGGGGTTGAAGGGTGGAGGGGGGAGGTGGAGGGGGGAGGTTATATGTGTGCTAGTATTGGCAACAGCCTGGTTGCATCGCTGAAGTATCGTATAAAGAACATTGCCAGGATCTGTTAATGGAAATAAAATTCACCCATGTTCCTCCACACCAATGCACACACGAACATATGGGTCAGGATCATGAAAAGAGACCAATTGGGGAAAGTTATTGGCGTCGATCGGTATAATTATAATTTAGCATTGACAGAAGTGTTGGAAAGGCTTTAAATTTATCCTGAATGTAAAGGTTGAGAAAATACAACAACCTTATTTGTTTCTAGGATAATTTAATATAAAACAAAGGAATGCATGAGACTTTAAGAATTGCGATGCCGACATCTGGTAAAGTTGTCGGTGTCGATCATTGGATGTCGGCGTCGACCGTAATAATTATAGTTTAGCATTGACAGAGGTGTTGGAAAGTCCTTAAATTTATCCTGAATGTAAAGGTCGAGAAAATACAACAACCTTATTTGTTTCTAGTATACTTTAATATGAAACAAAGAAATGCTCTACACTTTTAAGAATTGCGATGCCGACATCTTCAATTGACCACCGATTGGCCCGTTTTCGTGAGGCTGATATATATATATATATATATCGATGCGCCCACACGCACACACACACCAATAGTTTCGCACCCAGACATCTATATATAACCCATACTGACACACACTTACAAACCTACACACTCACAACCATGCGCACGCACTCACATTCATAGCCATGCTCCCACAGACATACATCCACGAAAAGGCTCACACACCACACTCACACTCACACCGACACACTCACATCCACATTCATCTACTCACACGCACAAGCATTCATATACACACCCATAATCAATCACGCACACTGAAACGCATATCCCCACACTCCCAAACAGTCCCACACTCCGACATCCACACTATCACAGGCATGCACCCGGACACCCACACAACCATGCACTCACACAATATATACACACAGGCATGCACCCACAGACTCACACATCTACACACCCACAGCTCCATACACCCACATCCACACCCACACACCCACACACCCACACACCCACACACACAATCACACTCACACACCCACACACACAGCCCCACACACCCACCGCTCCGACATACTCACACCTCACACACCCAAAACACCCACCAACACCCACAGCCCCCACACACACACCCAGGCACTCAGAAAAAAGGAAAGTTTGTTTTATTTAATGACGCCTCTAGAGCACATGGGTTTTAATCATCGGCTCTTGGACATCAAACATATGGTCATTGTGACAAATTTCTTAGGAGGAAACCCACTGATGCCACATAGGCTACTCTTTCCGGCAAGCAGCAATGGGTCTTTTATATGCACTTACCCACAGACAGCACATACCACAGCCTTTGATGAACCAGTTGTGGACCACTTGTAATATAACTGGAATTGTCGGCCATCTGAGCCCCAGATATACCACTTACTCTCCCCAGGTGCTTTCTGACAACCGTCTGTCAGCTCACACCTGATGCCCCTCTCCAACAAACTCATAAGAAAGAAAGGGAAGACAAGTCATGCAAGATTGACAGTGAAGAAGTTGTGCTTCATTGGCATCAACTCCTGTTCACCTACTAGCGACCAATCACCCTCACTCCTTAGCTCCTGTCCATACAGATCGTCATTACTCTCTTAGTATGTATAGGAATCAGTGCCTACTGCCCATTGAACTGGAGTCCCATGGTTGTTGCACACAGCTCAGTTTGTATATATGAAAGGTGGAGCCTCAGACAGAGTGTCTGAGTTCCTGGCCAAGAGAAGATTGTGTTCACTTCACGAGTTCATCAAGAAGTCCTCTTCCAGCGGGTCTGCGGAAAGGTATCTAGAATAATCTATCTCAGAATGAGGCTTGTGTGATCAGGTGGGGCAAAGGGGTGCAGGTGACTGGGACTCCCACAGCCAGCCAATCAGACACTCTGCACAGCCTGCAGGTGGTGTCCATAATGTATGCAGAGTGGCTGGGTGTGCTTGCCCATCGGTCCTGTGGTAACAGGTATTTGCAGACAGTTACAATAAATATATATATATTAAAAATGTCCTTCTCCTGCACTTGCACTCTTACTGGTGCATAGAGAGAACATTTCACCAAACATTAACTGTCTCTTATATAGAAACATCTCGTCATAATCTCAGGCACCATGTGTTATCATGCTTTTCACATAGTCGCATATGTCACACAGCGAGTGGGGCATCCATTGCTTTTCTATTACATAACCTTGGTCCCACTCTGTCGCCCAAGAAGAATAATGCTCTCTGCCAATATATAATTCCGAAACGAAAATCCGTATATTTTTACACACTGATTGGAACGGAAAATAGCCCAAACTGCAAATGGGTCCAATAAGCAGGATCGTTCGAATGACCCACACCTTTACAGGTGGACACTCTACCACCTGAGCTACGTCGTGCTCCCCTCCCGGACACTCAGACACCCACAGCCCCTACACACCCACAGCCCCCACACAACTCCGTGTCCCCCCCCCCCCCACCATCACCAACCGACACCTCAGGGTGTGAACTTGCCGACTTCTAAAGAGCCATGTGTTAAACTGATCGACTTGAATAAAGCACCAAACTGTGGTTATCCAAGTGTAAAATGTAAATCACACCTCTCAATTACATAGACCTCTCACACCCCCTCCCGTTTCCCTTTGTTTGTGCACGTGTTTTATTCATCTGTATAGCACGCTAGTGTGCAAGCAACTGTCTTTCCGCTTCTAAGTTCTAAGGTACAGCTGTTGTTGAACACGTGAGTGTTTTTTTTCATTCGGCGGGGATAGGAATGTGGGCTGGTTGGTTGTTGGAGTTTTACGTCCTGGCAACATCTAAGGTCATATCAGGAAGGATACCGACTTGTGACAGTGTGTAGGCTACTCATGGCGACTTTATAGTGCTTCCCCACTGGGAGACCAGGCCGCCAGCACCATGAGCTGATATCCCACTCAGTCACATTTTCCTGACACAGAGCAAACCAGTGTTGTGATATCCTATTAATGCCGAACGCCTGGATAGGAAGCGACAAGTATCAATTTTTAAGTCATTGGTTTGACTCGACCAGACGGACGTGCATTCTTATTCCGCCATCCCCATATTGGTAGACCATGAGATCGTGGGTTCGAAGCCTGGTCGTGTCAAACCAATGACTTATTACAAATTGATACTTGTCACTTCCTAGCCAGGTGCTCAGCATTATTAGGATAGGGCAAGGACTGGTTGGCTCAGTGTCAGGATAATGTGACTGAGTGGGATATCAGGTCATGGTGCTGGCAGCCTGGTCTCCCAGTGGGGCAGCACTATAATATTGCTGTGAGTGCGCACTGTCACAAGTCGGTGCCTATCCCGATATGACCTTTGATGTTGTTAGGACGTAAACCAACAACACACAAACACACACAACACATATATTCAGCCATACCGTCTGGTCGGGGATGTGGATAAAATAATTTGGATGTGGGGAATTGAGGCAAAGGCTTGCGTTACAGATTTGATCACCTGATTTTACCACTAGACGCGGTGCCAAATCAGTAGAGCGCAGGCTTCCCGTGCAGGAGATCGGGAGTTCGATTCCAGGTCGAGTCAAAGCAATGACTTATCAAATTGATACTTGTCACTACCTAGCCAACTGCTCCATGTTATTAGGATATGACAAGGACTGGTTAGCTCAGGTAAACTGACTGTGTGGGATATCGGATCATGGCGCTGGCAGTCGGGTATCGCAGTGAGGCTGCGCTATAATTAAAAGTTTATATAAGTGTGCACTGTCACAAGCTATGCAATTTACTCGGGGTGGGAGACTGTATGTTTGTTCGGGTAACCAGCTTAGGCCAGACTGAGTACAGTATAACCCCGTTAAACCAAGCTCGGTTAAACCAAACGATCGGTTAATCCAAACTTTTGTTGGCGCCCCGGCAAAATACTACCATTTATCATATCAAAAAGTTGGTTAAACCAAAGTCGGTTAATCCAAATTATAGGTTAATCCAAACAAAATTGTCAGACCCCAGGCCACTTCCAGAACGGTGAAACCAAACTTTCATGTGGCTATAAGGTCATCTGAGACCCCACTGACATTTTTATATGATAAATGGTAGTATTTTGCCTGGCTGCCGAAAAAAGTTTGGATTAACCGATCGTTTGGATTAACCGATCATTTGGTTTAACCGAGGTTGGTTTAACGAGGTTATATTGTATATACATAAAAAACAATAATCAAAGGGACACATACATTGTATATTACATGTGCAATACACACTTACTCAAAGTCAAGGTCAAAGCCAAAGCTCGGTTAAACCAATCATCGGTTAATCCAAACAAATGTCTAGGGTCCCTTCAAGTTTGGTTTAACAGGGTTATACTGTATAAAGTAATGGGAGCCCAGAGTGAAGCTTGCTGTAATTGGAAGCCAAGCTGTGGGTGACGATACTGGGAGAGCTGAGCTAGGAATTGGAGATGCGACTATTCTAAGTGAGGTACTGCAATTATTGTTGCATCGGAACAGTACATGCGAATATTGTGGAAAATGCATATTGTTGTTGTATCTGTGTTGAGAGAGCAAGGAAAGAATCAACTTCCTGACCAACAAGTGGGCCTCTATAGTACAGGTGTTAAGGGTTCATTCAGTGTGTGCGTCAGATCACAATTCTTTCCCACATTTCTACCGCACTGTTTTGGGGTTTTTTTTGGGGTGTAAATATAGTTTATTCATCGAATAAAATCTTTTGTCAGCGCCGTGGCACTGGTCTTCCAGCCATGTGACAATACAGTTATTTACAATATATGTATATGTAGTCTGATATTGTCATCAGCAGCCAGCTCAAATCAGCTGAAATAACAATATTAATCATTCAAAGACTTACATATGGTATAGTTTGACAATTCACAGATAAAAATAGTAGTTATATGTTGTATTCATACATACTTAGATACATACATGTGTATTGATTAGACCTTTACATTACGGAGTGGTTAGGTGCATAGTTTCCCTTCATAGGTTTGTAAGTCTACTCTGTTGTGAACTGTATAATTATCATGTTGGAGGAACATTTTGAGATGGAGTGTTAGTAGAATGGTTTGTTTATTCTGTTAGATAGAGTGTGGTTAGCTTGTAGGGTTATGCTTAAAAGGTTAATACCTCGGGCATGTTTTTTGACTATATGAAGTAGTTTGAGTAAGTAGGTTGTTAGTAATGATAGGATAAACTATGCTTGGAGGATTGTATATTTCAGTCATTTAGTAGTCTAGTACATTCTTTATTAGTGTCTGTTTATAGGAATACTACCAGACTGATGCACATTTTCTGAATTTTCTGGGCAAATAATTTGTAAGGTGGATAACTTGGTTTGTTGGCAGCAGGTAAAGTGTAAATATCATATTTTTATCTTATATAATTTATCCATTATGAGGTAAAATATCATTCAACATGTGAGTGTGTGAGTCTCTGGGGGTCTTCCGGCCTAACAACACATTGAGCCGGGCCTGCACTGGTTGCTTACGGCTGTCCTTTATTTTCCTTTCTTATTGTAGGCTTAGTACCTGTTAATTACAACAAGTGAAACTACACATTTAGTTTCATCAAAATAACGCGACAAGCTTTTATTTATACGCGATACCAAGCGCTATATATATATCCGAGCTGCTTTGCTCGCCTAGCCCGTCTTCATCCTGCACAAAACATCTGCGTTCCTCTTTTGATTGTTTTATTTTTGCCTTATTGTACTTTTTTTGTTCAGTTGTTTGTTTAGCAGTGGAAGGCGCTGGAACCCGGCATGTGTTCCATTCATCAGATAAAGTGATCGACATAGCATTTGCACATTAGATGCGCGCTGTGTCTCTTTCCGTCTGCTGCAGATAATGCGCGCGCAGGTGCCTTTTTGTTTGTGGCGGGAAGTTTGATTTATGGCGCGAAACATGCAGCGCCGCCAGCGGAGTCTTGTGTAAACTATTTCGTCGCGGTCGGTCGGTCTTCTTTTCTGCCTCCTGTCGTCTGCCATCTGCTTGGACTAAATATCGTTAAAATATATATATATATGGATAGTGATTAAGACTGTTATCGCGTGTAACAATCTCTGCAATGTCCTGCTCCTACCCCACCCTGCCCTCTTCAATCAATTTAGGATGTTTGCACTTCAAATATCTCAAAAGTTAGCCATTCAAAATTAAAGTTACTTCAAGCTGAAGTACGGTAGGTTATAATAAACAATTAAATATATGTATCTCAGAAAAATGTCAGAAATTCAAAACCATCGGACTATGCAACTTTAAGCTTAAGGGATATTTGCTATATTGATGAAAGCAGACGATTTGTAGTTGTCGCAAACTGGATAAATAAACCGCGGGAAAATGAGAGAATTCAATATCCATGCATAGATTTACTGTATTTGACGTCCAATAGATGATGGTATGAAAATCAATGTGGTCTCGAAGCGTCGTTAAATAAACAAGCTTCAGGCGCACTGTAGTTAATGCACTAGCTGCGCATGTGCACTACATGCATGTAATAATGTCCTCCATTAGTAGCCAGAGAGCCTTACTAGTTCATCCAGTCCTGATATGACCTTAGATGTTGCCAGGCCAGGACGTAAAACTCCAACAACCAACCAGCCTAGTTAATCCAATCCTTCTAATCAATCGGCGACTGCTGCTCACGGGTTACGTCACAAATCCACGAGTCGGTGAGTCCCTGAATTAGATGTGCTGCCTGAACTCAAGACAGATGACACATTTCGGCGACGTGCCAGAGTGGAGCTAAGCTAAATGTCTACCGCTGTGGAGGTTATTATTTGTACGCTCCGTACACTACAATTGAACACAATTGAACACAACATATTTGACATATATAGTTGGTGAGTATTTCCTCTGGCTGGTACCCCCTAAAAGGCCCCTCCGTTTATTTTATGAAGCAAATTTTCCTGCCGACTCGAGGCAGATAAGGTCTGGTGCATCCGCATGCAGGCCCAGCGTACTGCCGGAACCAGATACGGGCTGCCTGGAGGGCAGCCCGACTTCAAAGCAGCATAGTGCTGCCTAAACACATAGGCTGCACTGTCCCACCTGACCGTTTCGCCAAGGACTAACCTTACACTCTGCTCCAATCAACCTTGCATAACTAGTTGCACGACACATTATTTGTATGCTCCGTACACTACAATTGAACACAATTGAACACAACACATTTGACATATATAGTTGGATGAGTATTTCCTAAAAGGTCCAAACCACCCCAAACCAGCTAGTTTGTCCTCATGACATGAGTATTGTAGCGACCCTTAGGTCTCTGGACAATCTTTCCTGAATTGAGGCCTTCAGATATTCAAACACTGCATCCGACTTCCAATCGCCCCTTTCTTTTATTTTGAGTATTGATGTACCACACAATCAAAGGAAGATGGCACCGCCCCTTCTCAGGCTGTGCATTGAGAATTCGACCAGGTTCAAAGCCGCCCTGGCACATAGTAACCTTAGTGATGTTAGGTAGAACAAGTAGGGCATCGATACCCAACCCGCCCCTCTGTGTAGCCTGAAGACATAGGTGTGTCCCATGCCCTTGGATTTCCCGGAAGTGCATTTTCACCCAATGCACTGCACATTGCGCTCTGTCTGCTACTTTCGACACTGGTATTAGGTGTACTCGTTCTTGGTACTGTATTGTCTTAGACTGCCTTACTCTCGCCATCATACCCCATTCGTAGAATGCGAAGTCTGATCTTAGCAGGGATGTATCTGAATCCGATACATGACACTTACTTAGTAAAGCCCTGAATGATACTAGCATTGCTGCTCTTAGCGCAACATGGCCCCTGGTGTTAAGCATCCTGCTAAACACTAACCTTAGCTGTTTAGGCAGGAGATGCGTAGCCTGCCTTGGCATATCGGCAAGAATTCTTCTTATCCCTGCCATTCAGTTCTTTAGCCTGTGATTAGTGTAGTCAATAGGGTCCATACCCAGATATTTCAAATGGTTGTTGAGCGCACTTAGATACTGCCTGATTGAATTATAACACATGTGTATAGCTAAAAAGGACATATATATGCACATCTGCATAGCTGAACGTGGGTATGGTGACAGTTGATTGGCAAAGATTTCACCAAATTCAAGGTACGTTTTGATTTGGACAGATCTAGTTAGCTTAGTAGATTCGGCATAATGGGCATCCTCGTACTGACCGCACTCTAGCTTTAGCCTGGCCCAATCGGGAATCAACAGGAGAAGAGTTCATGGCAGCACATTGCTTGCGCAACATCCACATCTTCTATGCAGGCAATGTTTTTATAAGCTTCCAGCCTACTTAGGCTGTCACATATTACATTGTCATGAGTGTTTATGTAAACCGACTGAACATCAAAGTTATGTGTAATGGTCAATCAATGTGTTATCAGTCACGAAAATAACTGTCCTGTTTGCCCATAGGTGGCCCCACCTGCAAACCCCCACTAGGATAGGCCAAAGTTCCAGAACATTTATATTATCCGTTTTGCAACCCCCATCTTTTGCTTCTGCGAAGTGGTGTCCCAGCCACTTGTCCAACACCCTAGCTTTCCTCACATCGAAAGTGTCCGTTAGCCAGTCCTCCCCATGCGTAGCACCGAACCCAGCTAACGACACATCACTGTATACCGAGATATATGGTTCACAAGACTTAATCATTTTAGCTTTCCCGTTGAATGAGCCGGCAAACTCCACCCACCATTTCAGGTCCAACCTGAACTCACCATTGAGCCTAACCCTGTGCGCACTCTATTTTATGGATGCAACTAGGTCGTATACCCGCCGTGAAAAAGTCCTACCACCATGAATTACCTTGTAACAGTGTGCAAGCACTCCTGCAAGTCTCTCCAATTCCTTTTTTGACCTTTTCCTCTCGTGTAGGAACCACTCCAGAAATGTTTGTAACTTCTCAAGTTTGTCTAGAGGCAGTCTCAGTTCCATCAGGACTGTGTCTATGTCTATCCCCAGGAAACGTATAATCCGCCCCAGACATATCAGTTTCTTGTAACTAACGTAAAACCCCAATCTACGTAAGAATTTTACCAGTGCCCACTGCGCCTCCCTGCATTCTAATTCTGTTTGCGCTACCATGCAGAAGTCGTCTAAATAGTCAATGCAGTCTGGGTAGCCTTCCCTCACCATACAGTGCACTACCATATCACTCACTTTTGAGAATACATAGGGGCTGCTGCTCAGCCCCCATACATAAGCGATTATCTCGTAGATAGATATTACCATCACCAAAGTCCCATGCTAGGCCCTGCTTCTCCCTGAACATCGGGTGAATATTCACCGCCCTATAAGCATTGCTTATGTCAACTGTTGCTAAGTAATCCCCCACCTGCAGTAATTCTGTGACCGATTCCACAGAGTTATAGCAAAAACTGGCCCAGCAGCCTTAGGTATAATCATTAAGACATATGCCATCCGGACTCGAGCAGTCAATAATACAGCGCCCAAACCATGAATACAAACACAAGGTTTATCAACGATAGTCAACAATTGGTAATCAATTTCCACTTGTAGCCTCCCGCACATCCTAATACCAATCTCCCCCTTAGTGATAGAGCCGTAGTTGGCTTTATTATAGCTACTGTCACATGATTCATCGATAACCCTGAAACCAAAGCATGCGCCCCGCAACATATATTTCCAGTCGGGATCAACATCCCCCCTACAAAAACATTCTGAAAACACACGGTACATTTTTATTTGGGCCAGAGCTCCATCATTTATGTAGACACAATCACATAAACCAACAGTGCAAGTGTTAAAAATGTCAATGTAACATTCAGTACAATAGTAACACTCCCTGTCCACTACCCACAATGTGCAAACCAGATCTTCATCATTGTTATGGGCTGCTTCAGGGCTGATTACCCTGAACCAGTCATCATTGCGATTTACCAGTCCCCAGTGTGAAACGCCAAAGTCTCCAGAGGTGCAACTACCCCCTCCTTCCCTTTTGTTCATGCAAGTGTGTTTGTTGTTTACACAACCCACAGCAGTCTCAGACATGAGATCCCCGCCAGGTGGTGTTTACATAGCACCCGCTTCATGCAACGATGTTTCATGTACCACGCACAGTTCTCCCTGATCGTTGTTTTCCAGTCTTGTGCTAATCCCCTTGTTGGGCTCAGCTGCCACGTTGGTCCCTTCCTCCATGCGCACACAATGCTTATGCCACCCGATGGCGGCTACTTCAAGGGGATTACCGACGTAGTCCACCTCGGCCAATGCTGTTGACTCACTGCTACGGATTCCTCCCCCCACCTTCCTCACGCACACCGACAACCATGCGAAAAGATTTTTTAAGTCAATATATTTTCTGAGGGCACGCCTCCGCCACATGGCTCTTGCTGCGACAAGTAAGGCAATGATGGTCCCATGAGCACTTTTCCTGTGTACAACCTTCGTTATTGTAGTTATGTGCAAAACATGACCCTTTCACTTTTTGCGACACACTCATCCTGCTTTCGCTCTTGCCCTGACTATATGTGGTCCTCAGCTTTTTGACCTCCTTGTAGGACTTTGAATTGTCCTTATTGAAATGGTACAATGAAAGACTGTTGTCTCCCATCCTGAACGCCCGCAGGCCCTCTCCTTTGCCTTATCCCAAATAGCTCTGTCATAGCCTCTGTAGGCCTCATCTGAGTAGTTATTGGTTATCGCGTGCATACACATGTACGCCAAATGTCCCAGATATCCCACCAACGCCTCCATGTCCATATCCGCCTTCTTGGCACTCTTAGAGCCCCAGAGTTCATGAACATTCAAATTGTTCACGCTTTTTCTCCCTTTGGTATATTTGTCCAAAGAAAACTTAATGCGCTTCTTGCAACGATGCCTCCTCCGTTCCCGGCTCTGGTCCTTGCTGCTCTCTGTGTCTGACGACTCACACGATGAACTCAATGACGAGTCACTGCTTGGGCTTGTGTCCAGATCAATGCCAGTCACCTCCTCCTTTCCACACTTGCTGCCCTTGCTTTTCTTCTTCTTCCACTTTTCCTTTTTCTTCTTCTGCCATCTGGATTCTGTCTTATCGTCCTCCTCCTCCTCGTCCGTACTCAGTGCCCTCTCCAATTTAGCCCTTAGCTTGGCTTTATGCCTCTCCCACACCCGTTGCGCTAGAAAACTCCTCCTTGTCTGCTTCCACCTCTACCACACTTATACTATTCCTCCTCGGAATCTTCGTCTCCTTCACCTCACCCAGCGACATGGCCAACATTTTGTCCACCACCTCCTCCACACCCCTGACCATGCCTTGCGCCTCCTCGGCCTCCAATGATTCAGACTCAACCATATGCCTTGATAATTTCGCCTTGATCACTTTGCATTTAGCGCCATGCAGTGATTCATGCTCATATCCACAACCTTGGCACAAATCGATACCCATCCTAGTACCACACACGCAAGTACACTGATGACTGTGTCTTGCACACAGCTGCCCAGCAGTCTCTTTCCTCCATAGGCACTACAACACGGCAGTTGTGCATGACAAACCAGGACATGGCAGCTCGACCTCCACTGGCAAGTCTGTCTCAAGCAAATTTTCCTGCCGACTGCAGGCAGATAAGGTATAGTGCATCTGCACGCAGACCCCGTGTGCTGCCGGAACTGGATACGGGCTGCTTGGTGGGAAGCCCGACTTCAAAGCAGCACAGTGCTGCCTAAACACGTAGGCTGCACTGTCCCACCAGACCGTTTCACCAATGACTAACCTTACACTCTGCTCCAATAATACTTGCGTAACTAGTTACATGACACAACATAATTAGTGGCCAGTGTCTTGTTTCCCAAGTTAACAGCTACCCGAGACGGACAGCCTATTCTATTTCTACCCTCTCTCATCTGAGTTACTGCAATCAGTTTGTATTCAAGAATATGTGAGAGAAAAATAAGGATTTAATCTTGATGGGTTTTTTTTCTGAGGGGACAGGAGTAAGTTTCAATCAAATTACATGTAGTTTTATTTTTGTATTTTTTGTATTTTTTATATTTTTGTATATGGTTTATGTGGAGTTTGAATGCTCCATGTTTAACACAATGAACCCTCGCAGAGAAATGAGAATTAAGCATTTCCGGTTGGAAGTGTACGGTTCTTCGTTATTGTTAATTGATAGTTAGCGGAGCCCTTTCTCTCTGTTCATTGGCAACTCTTCCCGCTGGCCAACGAGGTGATGGGGAAATTATGGTTCTATAACGCGTATGATTAGGCACAGGTTTGTGGGCGCATTGCTAAGTGGGTTGGTTGCAAGTGAGGTGGAATGAAGGTGTTGGGGAGGGGAATGGAGGGAAGGGGAGAGCAGGGAGGGTGGATGGGAAGGGAAGAGGAGGGCAGGGTATGAGAGGGGATGGGAGAGGAGAGAAGGGGAGAGAAGAGAGGAAGTGGATGGGAGCGAACCGGAAAGGACGGGAGGAGAGAGGAGAGGGGAAGGGAGGAGAGGGGAAGGGAAGGGAGGAGAGGGGAGGGGAGGGGAGGGGAGGGGAGGGGCGGGGAGGGGAGGGGAGTAGGGGGGATGGGGGAGGGGGGATGAGGGAGGGAACGAGCGGAGTGGAGGCGGGAGGAGAGAGGTGAGGGGAGGGGGCGGAGGAGAGAGAAGTCAACGGGGGGGAGGGGAGTGGGGGGAGGGGGATAGGAGAGGAGGTGAGGGGGGGAGAGGAGGGGAGGGGAGTGGATGGAAGGGGGGAAAGGGAAGTGTAAGAGAGGGAACTGGAGGGAGCGGATGAGAGGAGAGGGGAGGGTAGGAGAGGGGAGGAAATGGGAGTAAAGTGAAAGGGAGGGAAGGTGAGTGGAGGTGAGGGTAGGAGAGGGGAGGGAGGGGGGGGGGGGAGGAGAGAAGAAGGGGGGATTCGGGGGAGCGGAGTCTGTGTGTGTGCCAGATCACCATTCTTTCCCATAGTTATTCTACCGCGCTGTAAATATCATATTTGATCTTATATAGTTCATCCATTGTGAGGAGAGATATCATTCAACATTGTGAGTTTGTGAGTCTATGGGGGGCTTCTGGCCTAGCAACAAATCCCTGGAAGGCGGAACCAGTTGACAGACCGCGTTCCGTGTTGGACTGTTGTTGTATCTTGTATTGACTGTCCATTTATTAATTTATTTATTCATCCATTTATTAATTTATTTATTCATCCATTTATTCATATATTTATTCATTCATTTTTTCATTTATTTATTCATCCATTTATTCATTTATTCATCCATTTATTCATTTATTTATTCATCCATTTATTCATGTATTTATTAATCCATTTATTCATTTATTCATTCATCCATTTATTCATTTATTTATTCATCCATTTATTCATCTATTTATTCATCCATTTTTTCATTTATTTATTCATCCATTTATTCATTTATTTATTCATACATTTATTCATTTATTTATTTATTCATCCATTTATTCATCTATTTATTCATCCATTTATTCATTTATTTATTCATTCATTTATTCTATTTGAACAATCTGTGTCTGTTATGGCAGAATGGGTGTTGATTGGTTGTTGAAGGTTTACGTCCTGACAACATCTAACGTCATATCAGGATGGGTACCAACATGTGACAGTGCACACTCAATGCAACTTTATAGTGCAGCACCACTTGGAAATCAGGCTGCCAGCACCATGCCCTGATATCCCACTCAGTCACATTATCCTGACATTGAGCTAGCCAGTTCTTGTCCTATCCTAGTAATGCCAAGCGCCAGGCTAGGAAGCAACAAGTATCAATTTTGTAAGTCATTGGTTTGACTCGACCGGGAATTCAACTCCCGATATCCCACATGGGAAGCACGTAGGCAATGTAAGCTAATATTCACATAAATACTGGTTCATCTTGTCTGCTCCTTTGATTGGAGTCGGAAATCAGTTCATGGTGCTGGCCTACCCTTTTTCCTGTGTAAAAGCGCTATAAAGTTGCTATAACTTAGTATAAGTGGCAGGTGGCGGGTGGAGTGTGGTGGGTGGCGGGTGGCGGGTGGAGTGTGGTGGGTGGCCGGTGGCAGGTGGTGGGTTGCGGATGGCGGGTGGCGGGTGACGGATGGTGGGTGGCCGGTGGTGGGTGGAGGAACACTTCCAGACAGGATGTTGACCACAACCGCGCCTCCTTATATTGCATAAATTAATAAGCCAGCCTCCCACCTGCAAAGAGAAGACCGGGGGCGGGGGAGGGGGAGTGGGGAGGGGGAGGAGGTGGAGTAGACAACGGGAGGGGGGGACGGGAGGGAGGACGCCGTTGGCATAACAAATTGAGCACCCACTTCCCGTGTGGCAGGTTGTGCGATTTGAAAGCTGTGTCTGAGTGAAAGCAATGATTTAAATATTGATCCCAAGTCTTGCACCCTGCATTACTTGGAATAGGATACAGGGCATGTCGGATCCCTCACTCTGATCTGAGACCACTTATTCTCAAATATATCAAGTTCAAAATGGCAACATGAATGGGAGGAGCATCGAAGCAATAAATTGCATTGTATCGTGCGGTACATTGAAGAACATCTACAACATCATACTGCATATCGGTGGCACAAAGTAGTCCTTACTTGACACCGCATTGGCCACTCTTGGCTGACTCATGCATTTTTTACTCAAGGGAGAAGCATCCCGTGAGTGCATTGGGTGTCAGTGTCCAGTAGCACACTCAGGCACATTCTGCTTGAATATGTAGATTTCATGGCCTTGTATCAACATTGGTTTAATGTAAATAGTATGTGAGACCTCCATACCAACGTAAAACACAAACAAATCTTACAGAGTTCCTTCTAAATAACTGGGCTATGTTGGCTATTTTTTATTTGTTGGATTTCAGTGTATCAGTTTACCGGACGCGGTGTCCGAATTGGTAGAGCGCAGGTTACCTGTGTTGAAGGTCGGGAGTACGATTCCCAGTCGAGTCAAACCAATGACTTACCAAATTTATTCTTGTCGCTTCTGAGTATGGTGCTTGGCATTATTAGGATAGGGAAAGGACTGGGTAGTTCAGTGTCAGGATAATATGACTGAGTGGGACATCAGGTCATGGTGCTGGTGGCCTGATCTTCCAGTGGGGCAGCATTATAAAGTCGCCATGTGTGCACACTGTCACAAGTCGGTACCCGTCCTGGTATGATCTTAGATGTTGCCAGGATGTCAAACTCAAACAAACGCACCGTTTCAGTTGACACCACATCAAAATTGCATCAGAGATAGTTGTTGGTATCATTTCACATCGCTCTGACCAGTTCATAATTTTATGGAAATTTCAATTTCGGCATATGAATGTAATTATCAATACTGACAGAATAGATATATCACTAGGCACTTCACCCATGAATATGGCATTTTGCTGCCAATCTGGCATTAAGCCATCAGCAATCAATCAATCAATCATATAGGGAAAGGAGCAGTGAACTGAGAAGACTAATAACCTGTGAATGAAAATTCATCCGCTTCATCAACAATAACAACGTGTGAAAAGACTGAGACGGATAGAAACCTACGGTGAAACCCAACGTCAACAACCAGACTTGACTGACCTAATTTTCTCCCGCATTCTCAATGGAGTAGTTTCGCCCAGAATGCATCATAATCGGTGGGTTGCGTGCGGAACTAGAGACAACTTCCGCTTAGCCGCGTCCGCTGCTGGAATAGCAGAATCTTGAATGCTGAATGCATGGCTTTGCTCTAGGGGAGATTCCCACCGCCGGTAATGGAATAAAGGCCCGGGCACATACACATTAGTGGACGTAGTTGAACTTAGGTGAACGTAGTGGAGGCTAACGTGGGTCAAACGTGGTGTAAGTATGTTAAACTACATTGAAATACGTTAAGGTACTGCAGGTTTTGGTACAGATAAATACGTTTCGGTACAGATAAATATGTTACGGTACGGATAAATACGCTATACGACAGATGCCAGTATGTTCAACCATGTTCAACTACGTTCAACTATGTTAGCCTCCACTATGTTCACCTACAGTGGGAGTTCAATGCGCATGCTCCGTGGTAATGGTCGCCCGATGTCCATGACCTGACCTGACCCTGGTGACATTTACCCTAATTTCTCCAGCAGGGGAGATTTCTTTCAGCGCTGAGCTCTCAGACCTCCCCTGTAGGTCCCTCCCACCTACACACCCACATCCCACCCACGTTCACACCCTTTCTCACACCCACACCCACACCAATACCTTATACCCACACTCACAACCTAACCCTACTCACACCCACATCCACACCCTAGTCACACCAACATCCACACCCACATCCACACCCACATCCACACCTTCATGCTCACACCTACACCCATGTTCACACCCACACCCTGACCCTAGCCAACGCCCACACCCTCACACCCACACCCATACCCACCACCACACACCCACACCTTACTCACACCCACACCCACACCCTCACACCCACACCCACACCCATACTGACACCCACACCCTGACCCTCATACCTACACCCATACCCACACGCACATCCACAACCAAACTCTAACCTTCACTCACATCCACATCCACACCCTCACCCATATACACACACACACCAATGCTCACATCCACACGATACCCTCACCCAAACCCACATCCACATCCGCACCCTCACACCCACACCCACACCCATACCCACACCCACACCCACACCAACACCCACACCCACACCCACACCCACACCCACACCCACACCTACTCATAGCCATGCCAACACCACACACCACCCACACCCACACCATCACCCTCACACCTTCACACACCCAGACCCACCCACAGCCACACTCATACACCCACACCCACACCCACACCCACACCCTCACTCACCCACATCCACATACACACAACACACCCTCAAGGAATGCGGCTCCTGACGAGCCAATCAGCAGTCGCCATCACTGTCACGTCACGCGCGGTGACGTCATCACTAATCACGTGATCGGCAGACGTGACGTGGCATGCGGTGGGAACGAGGCTTGTGGAGAATATTGATAAGTGAAAGCCCCCACGCTAATTACATTTAGAGATACCCTGAGGCTCATTTACATAATTCCGATTTCCGAGTCAGTGCATGATGGGACATTTAGGTGAGCTCAGAGGAGATAAGATTAAACGCCCGATTCAGACTAGATAAAAAACCCATAACTGCGGTCTGACACACACCCTCTCTTCCCCTCCCCACTCCCCATTCGCTCCACCCTCCCCCCTCCCTCCCCCTTCTTCCACCCTCCCCCCACCTCCTCCCTCCTCCCTCCTCCCCCCTCCACCCTCCACCCTCCACCCTCCATCCTCCACCCTCCACCCTCCAACCCTCCCACCTACCCCCCAACTTGGCCTTCAAAACTAACAGATCTCTCCCAACCATTTTTGTTGTTGTCACATTCTTTGATTAATTATGGTAATTTTATCTGAAAACAATTGGTTTTCCTCATTACAATGAGTAACGCTGAATGCCAAGGTAGGCGGTCAACAGGTATCAATTTGTAAATCACTCGTTTGACTTGAACAGAGTTCGATCCCACAACCTGTCGGTTCTGGAAGCGGAGTGATCAACTCTTTCGGCCTTCCCATCTGACCAATGTATATATAATGAGACTGTCTCAAAAGGTGCCAAGCAATATGGGACAAATCTTTGTCCATAGTAACAATCAACACACTATCTACTTATGCATTTGCTCAAGATAAACTGATTTGCTTTTTACATGGTGTTTCATGATCCCAATAGAATACATATTGATTTGAAGCAAATGTCCTTGTGTTTTCAGTGCAACCATTTCTGTGCTGTTTCATGTCAATCGTTACTATGGACAAAAAAATTAAGAGTTAGCACCTTTTGAGACAGGCTCATATACAAACTTACCCTTAACTTAGCTGGTTATTTGTTCTTATGTTACTTTCATGTGTTTCATGAAGACTCAATACATAGAAATAGTTATGCTGTAGGAAAGACCTTTTTGTTGGTACATTAGTTGATTAAGTGAGGGAAATTTCAATCGTGAACAATTGGTCTTCCTCATTCCACTGCTCCTTGTCCTATCCTAATAGTAGTAATGCAGAGTGATAGGCTAGGTAGCGACAAGTATCAATCTTTAAGTCATTGGTTTGACTCGGCCAGCATTTGAACCTAGGGACTCGAATCCCGAAACTTACCAGAATGGGAGGCAGAAGCTCAACTCATTCGGCCATCGCGTCAGGTTCATGTGGTCTGATTAGGAAAGCAATGATATAAAAAGGTATTGGGGGTAGAAAGTGATTATTTATAGGTGGATGGAAGCTCCCAGGCCCAGCCCAACAGAAAATTCACTAGTTGTAGTAGGGTGTGTGGGTGTAAAAGAACACATGGTAATAGTTGTAGTAGAAGTGTGCACTGATTAAAGATGGCTTCACACTCACAGTCTACCCAGTGCTGTCTTGAGAAGAAAAAAAGTGGTCTTTCTAATATTGTCTCGGTCTTGTAAAAGAAAATTGTCTATGTTTGATATATACAAGTTCTACAACTCCCACACTAATGTGCCTGAATGGCTGAATGATTGCAGCCCCTGCTGGCCATGTTTGCCAGTTGAGGGATTCGACACCCAGTCCCATTCGAGTTAAATCAATGACTTAAACAATTTATTCTTTTCACTACTGTCATGGGGGTGATGAAAATGGGAAATACTGCGCCCAGAGCGGGACTCGAACCCACATCTCTTTGCATTCCGGGCCAGAGGGCTAACCATTACACCACCCAGGCTCCCTGATATCAACACACTACCTACACTTATCTGTCTATGTGGCTACCTGCCCGAGAGGTCAGTGCAGACCACTACACTCATCCCCCTGGAATTGTAAGTCTTTTAATGCTTACAATTACATACATACAAGGACTTACACATACATACACAGGGTAGGTTCAACAACCATACAGCATGTAGCTTGTACAGGATCATGGTCACGGCAACCAGTGTCATCGGGGTGATGAAAATGGGAAATATTGTGCCAGAGTGGGACTCAAACGCACATCTCTTTGCATTCCGGGCCAGGGGGCTAACCATTACACCACCCAGGCTCCCTGATATCAACACACTACCCACGCCTACCTGTCTATGTGGCTACCTGCCCGAGAGGTCAGTGCAGACTACTACACTTCTAAGCCTGTTGCTTAAAGCTGCATAGTCCGATGAAGCATCAAATTTTCAAAGCCAAAATAATTATATAGATTTGACTCTACATATCTAACTTAGATATTGATGCACATATTAAGTATGGATGCACACATAGAAGGGAACACTGAGACAATTTGATAGAACCTGTTACTGTTAAAGCCTATGGTGTCAGAGTTTTGGCGTGCTTGCCAAAACTAAGTTTGCATGTTTGAATTTCAAATATCTCAAAACTTATCCATTTAATATCAAAGTTACTTTAACTTGGAATAAGGTAGATTATAATGATCAATTTAATATATTTATCTCAGAAAAATTACCAAAACGCAAAACCATCGGACTATGCAACTTTAACATTGCTAAGATTGGACAAGGAGCACTGGAATGAGGAAGACCAATTGCGTCATTGATTGACATTTTCACTGCTTAATGCTGCATAGTCTGATAAAACAATAACATTTTTAAAGCAAAACAATCATGTAGGTTTGATGCCACATATATACCTTAGATATGGATGCATGTATTGAGCTGCATTTTGTTGTTGCATAGAAAGGATTACTAACTCAATTAAATAGAATATGTGACTACTGAAGGGCATGGTGTCAGTGTTTTGACATCCATACCAAAGTTAATCTGGCATGTTTGCACTTCAAATATGCCCAAAGGACTGGACCCGGTGGCCTAATCCGTAGAGCGCAAGCTTCAGGTGTGGAAGATCGGGAGTTCGAATCCCAGCCAAGTCAAAGCGATCGATTATAAAATGTATACTTGTCACTACCTAGCCTGGGGTTCTGCATTTATAGGATAGGACAAGGACTGGTTTGCACAGGATCAGGATAATGTGAACTGTATGGGATATCGGGTCATGGTGCCAGTGGCCTGGTCTCCCAGTGGGTCAGCACTATAAAGTCACCATGAGTGTGCACTGTCACAAGTCGGTACCTGTCCTGATATAACATTAGATGTTGCTAGGACTTAAAACAACAAACAAACAACAACAGATCCTCAAAGGTAGCCATTTAAGCTAAACATTACTTCAAACTTAAGTAAGATCGATTAAAATGTATTTATATATTTGGTTAATAATTGAAACTCAAATTGAGTCAAAACCTTCGGACTATGCAACTTTAATCAACGACTGCTACCAAAAACTAAAAATGTCCACGTCCCGAAAACTGGTGTGTGTATGCATTGCCTTACTATGTCATGGTCCTTTTTTGTACTCACACTGTCACAGTAGCAGCAGTTGGCTACTGTGTGTGCAACACGATAAACTGCACATTCTGCCGCTGCCGGTGTCACGAAATAGAAACGCCCCCTCGAAATGTTCTCCCACCGGCGTTTCGAAATAACCCCCCCCCCCATTGTAATGTATGCAGGTGCCCCGCCCCCAAACATTGCGCCTCACACACATGAGCAATAATAATAATAATAATAATAATAATAATCCCTATGCCAGAGATTAAAGACAAGTCCTTCTAGTGCATTAGTACCTGGCAATATATATATATATATGATGTATAAGAATTATGCGAGTATAAAGGCGCAGCAGGGAATGTTCCCTATATTACCACCCATATGTTGTGGACTACTTTATGGGTGACCCCTTTTCACAGTTGGGTCAGATTTGTTTGTTTGTTGTTGTTTTACATCCTAGCAACATCTAAGGTCATATCAAGACGGGTACCGACTTGTGACAATGCGCACTCATGGTGACTTTATAGTGTTGTCCCACTGGGCAACCAGGATGCTGGCACCATGACCTGGTATCCCACTCAGTCACATTATCCTGACACTGAGCACACCAGTCCTTGCCCTGTCCTAATAATGCTGAGCGCCTGGCTAGGAAGCGACAAGTATCAATTTTTAAATCATTGGTTTGACTCGACCAGGGATCGAACCCACGACCCCATGATCTACCAGCACGGGAGACGGACGCTCTAACTCATTCGGCCATCCTGTCTGGTCAGTTGGGTCAGAAGGTGCCACCACCCCCAACCCTAGGATGGTGGAGGGGGATGGGAAGCGAGTGGAAAAGGGAGTTTTATTTCGGAATAAAATCTCCCTGTGGGGGGCCGGGGGGGGGGGTCGATTTTATTTTGAAATAGAATCGGCGATCGGCGAATTTCTAGTGGGGCGGACATATTTGGTGGCAGGCAGCAGCCATATTTTGTCCCTGCTTTTGTCTTGTTGACACTGTTGCGGCCAGCAGCCAGAGGACAATGGAGTATTCTCCATCTGCGTCCACAGCAGTTGGTCTGCATGTTTGATGGCATTCCGCATAGCTCCCTTGGGACCTGCAAGGGATATCTGTTCCACGATAAGACACGCCCCCCCCCCCCCGTGGGATTAATGATGCAGGCTGGAGAGCAAAAGAAAATAATGTTGGTGCTATTATTGTTGTTCATAAAGTTGCACAGTCCCATGATTTTGAGTTTCTGGCTTTTTTTTTTTTAAATATTGTTTAAATGAGTTGAACCTTATGACCTATTTTGTTTGCACTTCAAATAGCACCCATGTTAGCCATGTATAATACAAGAAATAATTCAAGCTCCAACAACCAACCAACCATTTTAGCTTGAATTATTTTAACTCCAATAACCAACCAACCATTTTATCTTAAATTATTTTGTATTATGTTAAATATGCATAGTCCGATGGTTTTGAATTTCTGTGTTTTTTCTGAGATAAATATATTAGGTCGATCACTAGTATCTACTTTACATTAGTTCAAAGTTACTTTTATTTTAAATGGTAAACTTTTGAGATATTTTGAGTGCAAACATGGAAAATTAGTTTTGGCAGGCTCGCCAAAACTCTGACACCATAGACTTCTGCAGTAACAGGTTCTATTAAATTGACTCAGTATTGCCTTTTATGCAGAAACAAATGCTTAATAAGTGCATCAGTATCTAAGTTGGATATGTAAAATCAAATCTAGATAATTGGCTTTGTTTTGAAAATTTGATATTTCATCAGACTATGCAGCTTTAATAAAAAATTAAGTTTGGCATGCAGCGCAACATTCTGACGCCATATGCTTCAGCAATAACAGGTTCTATTAAATTGCCATGTCCATTTATTACCTTCTATATTACAACACATGCTTAATAACCTAATCTATATGAGTGTTTTTGTTTCGGATATTTAATGTCTTCATCGGACTATGCAGCTTTAATTCAAGTTGCCATGGTAATCAAATGACTCGGCGCAGTGTGGCCACACATAGTCTGCTTAAGTTTCCAGCTTAGCTCAAGGATGTTTGCTTCTAGTTCTAACAAAGGCCCAGACACAGTGGATATTAAATGTCGTCTGCTGGTTCTCGCATAATGCCCACCAGACACCTGACGATAATGAAATTCATCGATATGCAAGTGCGAAATTTGGCATATTTGTCTATGATTACTTTCTGTTATTTGGGGTTTTATAATTGACAATTGTATTTCTATGAACATTTTATTTTTCACTAAAAAAAAAAGCTTGTTTTATTTAAAGATGCCTCTAGAGCACATTGATTTTTATCATCGGCTATTGGACATCAAACATATGGTCATTCTGACATATTTCCTTAGAGGAAGCCCGCTGCTGTCACATAGGCTACTCTTTCCGAAAAGCAGCAAGGTGTCTTTTATATGCACTTCCCCACAGACAGGACAGGACATAGCACAGCCTTTGATGAACCAGTTGTGGACCACTGGTTTTTATTTTTCAGTGACGGGATAGTGGTCTATCGTTTATTGAACCCAGTAACGATAGTAGGACTATTTAAACTATTTAAAATCAGGGATGGATAATAGCCCTTTTCACTGCCATCGGAGTACAGCAGTGGAGGGTCCTGATAGTGGACTGTTCCATCATTGGCTAGTGACCAGCCCCCATGGCAGGTTGCTTGTGGCCCGGCTTGGCAGCGACAGGTCCCTTCTATTGTGACCTCGGTGGAATAAACAAGGGGCAGCCCGGTGTTTGAAGCAACTTTGGCGTTACCTTAGTATTCCTCAGGTGGGGTTGAATGCAATCCATAAAGGCCCAGTCACACCTTACCGGACTGGGGAACCGGACGAGAACCGGACACTGTCCGGTACTGTATGGCGATGTCCGGTACATGTCCGGTACCCATCCGGCGGTGTACGGTGGTGTCCGGCGGTGTCCGGTATAAGTTTTGAACATGCACAAAACTTCTACCGGACACCACCGGACTGACGTGTCCGGTTGGTGTCCGGTATGTCTGGTACCCATCCGTACATGTCTGGTACCCATCCGTTGGTGTCCGGTTGGTGTCCGGTTTGTCCGTTTTGTCCGGTGCATGTCCGGTACCCATTCATTATGTGTCCGGTTCTCGTCCAGTACTCGTCTGGTAAATGTATGGTACTTGTCCGGTTGTCCGGTGGCAATTGACCCAGTTACGATCCATTTCGATACATTTCAATACATTTTGTGTACCGGAGAGCACCGGACTAGACAATTCTTTGTTCGATGGTGTCTGGTACTCAGTCCAGTAAGGTGTGACAGGCGCTTTACAATATAATTCAAAACTGAACAAATAAACTATAAGAAAATACAAAGCCAATGTGTGGATATTAATTGAACAAGTAAAGAGTTGCCGAGGAATGTATGTGAATGTCATAATTTATTTATTGGTGCTGCTCACAAAGCATTGGGGAGGGAGCTTGATCCAAACTGCTCACGTGACTGAAATGGAAGGAGAGTCATAAGCAAATTAACAGACAGGGCACAACACAAACAGGTGTTTGAACCATTACTGATCGAAATAATCATAGTCCCACTTTTACAGAGGTAAAACCCCTCGCGGTAAAAGAACTGTACCAAAACGTGCCATAAAAGTGGTTTATTTTGCTAATTGGTCAGATATGTTTAGCCACTGTATGACCTCCCAATAGGCAATGTTTACTTTCTGTGATAGAGGATCGTTAAACAAACAAATATTGCTAATTGGTGGTGGCGTTGTGTATGATTTGATCAAGGTAATAATTAATACTGTTATTTAAAATAATTAAGTGAATTTAAATATAATTACAGTAATTATCCGTGTCATATCTGTTGATTGGTTCTAGGTATATACAGCTACAGAAAGTACAAATTAATGTAGTAATAGCAATAATCTTAACATATTAAAATGAGCAAAATGGATGTCTATGAAGTGTTGGTAGAATGTCTCATTTCTCTTCACCGCCCCTTGGTATGGTTTCTTTTCTTTGTTGCATTCATTAATTAGTCGGAGAAATTTCAATTGTGCATAATTGGTCTGCCTCATTCCACTGTTCCTTCTCCTATTATTGCATTGGCTGGGGATCGCGAAGTATTAATATTTAAGTCAATGGTCTGTTTCGGCTGGAGTTTGAACCCATGACCTACCACACTGCAAGCGAGAGTTAAGATTATTTTGCTTTCCCATCTGTTGCTTGTATATATATGTGTATATATATGATGTATAAGCATTATTCAAGTATAATTAATCGCAAGCTTTATTATGCTAATGCTTCTACTGTAGTGGACTTATTAATGTTGTAACCGAGCATGCAACCTGGCCGATAGTGGCGCCCCCTGTCTGCAAACGCAGGAACTTGTCTGGCCATACTTTGTCACTGCCCGCGATTTGTTTGTACTGATCCTATCCTGGGCCATCCTATTAATGCTGAGCACCAGGATAGGTAGCGACGACTATCAATGTTATAAGTTATCGAATCGACTCGGCCAGGATTCGAACCCACAACCTCCCATGCACACATAGATATGTACATATGTATTCATATATTTGTACTTAAGTATATATGTATATGCATATGTGCATATATGTGTATATGTATATAGTATATATGTATAAATGTATAAATGTATAAATGTATATGTGTATATGTGTATATGTGTATATGTGTATATGTGTATATGTGTAGATGTGTAGATGTGTAGATGTGTAGGTGTGTAGGTGTGTAGATGTGTAGATGTGTAGATGTGTAGTGGTGTAGATGTGTAGATGTGTATATGTGTATATGTGTATATGTGTATATGTGTATATGTGTATATGTGTATATGTGTATATGTGTATATGTGTATATGTGTATATGTGTATATGTGTATATGTGTATATGTGTATATGTGTATATGTGTATATGTGTATATGTGTATATGTGTATATGTGTATATGTGTATATGTGTATATGTGTATATGTGTATATGTGTATATGTGTATATGTGTATATGTGTATATGTGTATATGTGTATATGTGTATATGTGTATATGTGTATATGTGTATATGTGTATATGTGTATTTTACCTCGGTAAACAGCCTCAGGCTAGCCTCAGGCTAGGGAGAGGTAAGCACGTCCGGTACCAGCAATTAGCATATACAACTCACGACTGGATAACGTGTCGTTGGGTTGCTCCGGCAAAATTAGTCTACATACAAGCAAATACGCAGTAAGTATAATAAAAACTGTGGTTAGCTTAATTATGATGCATTAGAGCATCAATATGGAAAGTTTAGACTTTCGTTGGTCCAATTTGGACGAGTTATTTGGTTATAAACAACCAAGGATAGAACACTCGAGTGGGTTTCGCGAAGGAACCAAACCGGTCATTAGCGGTTATGTCAACACCCGGGTCACCGTGTGACTATGGGTAGAGATGTGGGTTTCGCCCTATCTCATGTGGAAATTCTCTCGTACTCTAATAGAGAGTAATGTTGGAGATGCTCCTGGGTTTCTTTTATAGACTCCCCTAGACAAAACTTTTTCAGGCGTTTCTCCGAGTTTCGTAGCATTTTCTCCAACTTGTTGACGTAGTAGTCACAGGTGGGAGAAGTGTGCGGAACAGAGGGATGGGCGGGCCGATACACTGGTCCCGACCCCGCGTAAGGTTTGGGCTTGACCCACAACCCACGCACAAATTTAGCTTATTACGCCTGTGTTATAACGGTATAAACACGTTCTTTAACACCAATAGATGTCCAAATGAGTTTGAAACAACCATATTGTGACATATATATATACCGGGACTGATCAAAAATGTTTGTTTCAGTTCCCGATGGCCACGAAGCGGAGTAAGCGCGGTGCAGCAGCAGCCGAGGGGCGTGTTCCGAGTGGAGTGGACGAGGAGTACGACTCCTCACCCGTGTTGTCGGCAGGGCCGTCGACACAGCCCCGGGCGCATATCCTCTCCGACCCGGACGAGGACGCAGTGCCTGATGTGCCTGCGCCTCCAGATTGGGAGGCTCGCTTTGCAAGATTGGAAAGCCACATCTTGACTGCCAAATCGCCTGTGTCTCGGAAGCGGCGTAGGCCGAGTGTCCAAGAGGATTCATTTGAGGATTTCTTGGACACAGACTCGGCGGTGGAGCTTAAGGCTCCTCCTCCTCCTTCTCCTAAACGGAGGAAGAAGAAGAAACAGGTGATTTCTTCGGGTGATGAATTCACCAAGGAGCGGGCAGAGTCTGGTTTGCGCAAAAAGCGGAAGACTAAGTCCAAAAAGAAGAAGAGGAAGAGGAAATATTCTTCTTCTGAGTCGTCCACTGAGTCTACTTCTACGGAATCAGACTCAGACACCGTATATGAAGGGGTCTATGCGGACATTGGCACTAAAGTGGCTAAGAAGGAATACCTCTATAAAGAGGTAGAGACTGCAGCCAAGAGTGGCAAAAACATGGATGGCAAGAAGAAACAGGAAGTTCCTCGTTTCAAAAAGTCGCGAGGGGATTTTCGTCCACGACGGTTCACCAGAGGAACCAGACCGAGTTCAAACTTCGGTCAAGGGTTTCGGGGCCGGGGCGCTCGCCCAGGCTGGACCGACAACACCGCACGGCATATAGGTCGAGGGTTCAACTCGTCGAGACCTTTCCCCAGGGGCGGGTCCAAGTAGAGGTCCAAACACAAACTTTACAAGTCCCTGCAGCCTCTAAAAACACACAAACTGTAAGCAACTTTGTGGCTGGTAATATTAGTAATCATATTTCTGAGTGGCACAAAATTACTAGTGACCAAGAAATTATAGAAATAGTTAGGGGTGTTCAAATTCCTTTTACACAAATTCCTGTACAAAGTATAATACCTTTTCCATATAACATTCAACCAGTTGAACGAGACGCACTAACTAAACAGGTACATAAATTCTTTGAGAAAGGAATTATACAAAAAGTGACACACTGTTCAGGACAGTTTATTTCAAACATTTTCTCGAGACCGAAGCCTAATGGTGATGTTCGAATGATCCTGGATTTAACAATCCTTAATAAAAGGGTGGAATATCGACATTTTAAAATGTTCTCTCTAGATACGGCACGGGATCTGATTACACCAGATGCGTGGATGGCTAGTGTTGATTTACAGGATGCATATTATACGCTTCCCATAATGGAAAAATACCGAAAATTTCTTCGATTTATTTGGGATAACCAACTCTATGAGTTTACCTGTATGCCGAATGGCTTAGCTTGTGCGCCACGTTTATTTACTAAATTGCTTAAACCTGTTTTCTCGGTAATGGCGAGGAAGGGTCATATAATGTTTCCATACATAGATGATTCTTTTATTATAGCATCAACACAAATTGGTTGTGTGAATGCAGTTTTGGATTTATGTGCATTACTCACTAAATTGGGGTTTTATGTACATCAACAAAAGTCAGTGTTTAAACCAACAAAACAACTTAAATGTTTAGGGTTTATTCTGGATACACAGTCCCTTACAGTGTCGATAACAGAACAAAAACTAATTAAGTTTATGACTACAGCGACTCAGCTTATTAAGTTATCAAAGCCAAAAATTAGACAGGTTGCTGTTCTTATTGGCATAATGACCTCATATGCACCTGCGGTGTTATATGGGAAGGCCCATATTAAGTCGCTAGAAATAGATAAAAATTTAGCGTTAACACGAACTAAAGGCAATTTTGAGCGAAAGATGTTTATTTCGCAAGAAGGGTTACAGGATATTGGATGGTGGATGCAACATATAGCAAGTTCACCAAATCCAATCCGCATGGCGGAACCTAATACAGTAATTACTACTGATGCTTCGTTAGAAGGTTGGGGAGCTCATCGAGATGGGGTCACAACAGGAGGTAGATGGCTTGATGATGAAAAATCAGACTATATTAATGCACTAGAATTGCGTGCTATTTATCTGGGCTTACGTAGTTTAGTAAAGATAAATAAATCACAGGTTAGAATACTAACTGATAATACTACTGCCATGGCATATATTCGTAACATGGGTGGAACCAAATCAAAGTCTTGCAATCAGTTATCTAAACTGATTTGGAACTGGGCACAGGCTCAACAAGTCTGGCTGACTGTAGCGCATATTCCAGGGTCACAAAATACACTTGCAGATTATAAAAGTAGAAATTTCCATGACCATTTAGAGTGGTCTCTCTCTACACATTTGTTTAACTTCGTTTGTGAAAAATGGGGTACACCTGAAGTTGACTTATTTGCATCACGAAATAATAACAAGTTACCCTGTTATGTTTCTTGGCATCCTGAACCGGATGCTTGGAAAGTAGATGCGTTTGCTATTACCTGGGAAAATAATTATTTTTATATTTTCCCACCATTTAGCATTATCAGCCGAGTAGTGAGAAAAATCGGCTTGGAAGGGACACATGCGATACTGGTGGTGCCCGATTGGGACACGCAACCTTGGCTGCCAGCAGTTTCACAACTGGCAAAAGATCGTATACGATTCCCAAGAAAACTCGGGAATCTGACGCACCACGGACCGCTAGTGGTTCACGGCGACGTGTCAACGACGCCCCTATTGGCATTCCTTTTCTAAGGAAGCAGCTACAGCAATTTGGATTGGACAGAATTACTGAGGATAGGATAGTATCGGATGCCTGGAGGCCAGGAACTGTCAAAATGTATACAACCTATTTAAAGAAATGGGGTGTACATTGTTTGTTAATGAAAGTTAAGCCAACAAATCCAAAGATTTCACAAGTAGCTCGGTTTCTTCGTTCTCTAGAGGATGAAGGACTTTCCTTTGGATCGATTAATGCGGCGAGGTGTGCGTTATCAATTATATTACCTAGAATTGATGGCGAAACAGTTGGAAAACATCATGTTATTTGTTATTTACTTCGTTCAATTTATCAAAGGAATCCTCCAAAACCAAAGTATAGTCGGTTTTGGGATGTTTCTATAGTATTTAAGTTGTTTCAGGCTTGGCCTCACAACTCGTGGTTAGATATAAAACAGTTAGGTTTTAAGGTCGCGGTCCTGTTATTGTTAGTAACCGGACACAGAGGACAGACGATTGTTGCTTTATCCTTAACTGGATTAGAAATAGACAAGCAACAAGCTACGTTTGATTTAGAAAAATTGCTTAAATCGAACACGTTAGGTGACCCTTTATCAACGGTTCACTTAGACTGTTTTCCGAATGATCGGAAATTATGTGTTGTGTCGGCCATACGGGCTTATATATACAAGACAAAGGATTTACGTGCATCACAACAACTATTAGTGAGCTTTATAAAGCCACATAAGGCGATTTCACGAGACACACTTGCCAGATGGACAATTACGGTGTTGAAATTGGCTGGAGTGGATACGAGTAAATACTCTTCCCACTCAACTAGAGGAGCCATGGTCTCCAAGGCACGGGTGCTTGGTATTTCTGTGAAAAGAATACTAGCGCATGCAGGCTGGAAGACGGCTAAGTCGTTTGCAAAACATTATAATAAACGACTAGAAAAGCCTACCGGCGTTGCAAAGCGTCTTCTCGCCAACTAACAAGAATAGGTGAGAACAAAAATTTAGAATGTTATAATAATAAGAAAGAATGATATTAAGGATAAAAATGAATTATGTAAAGGTCTCCCTAGCCTGAGGCTAGCCTGAGGCTGTTTACCGAGGTAAAATAGTATAGTTATACGAGTCTTACCTTGGTACAGATGATGGATAACTGTTGTTTTACCGAGGTATAAGCCTCGGATAGATGTGGGCTAGGGCCCTCCCGCCACACCCTGCCACATCTATTCCGTTGGTGTACCTTTTCGGTAAAGTAATAGTATCCATTGTTTGAAAGTCATTTTTATCCTCAATAAGTAGGTTAAGATTGCTGGTACCGGACGTGCTTACCTCTCCCTAGCCCACATCTATCCGAGGCTTATACCTCGGTAAAACAACAGTTATCCATCATCTGTACCAAGGTAAGACTCGTATAACTATACTATATGTGTATATGTGTATATGTGTATATGTGTATATGTGTATATGTGTATATGTGTATATGTGTATATGTGTATATGTGTATATGTGTATATGTACATATGTACATATGTACATATGTACATATGTATATATGTACATATGTACATATGTACATATGTACATATGTACATATGTGTATATGTGTATATGTGTATACGTATATATGTGTATATGTATATATATGTATAATATATGTACTATTTATGTATATATATATACATATCTACATTTGCACATATGTATTTATATGTCAGTGTAGAGACTGCGATCTGGTAGAATCGCAGATTCTACCAGCAGAAACCCCGATCGGAGACTCTACCGGTAGAATAAGAGATGTATATATGTGTGTATGTGTGTATGTGTGTATGTGTATATGTGTGTATGTGTGTATATGTGTATGTTGGCTAATCTAGAATACAGAAGCAATGAAGTCAAGATAAGAGCTCTTAAAGCTTATGGGAAGCCCTTGCCCATGTTGGATGGGACTGACATAGGTGCTCTAAGGCAGTGGGTTCATCTTATTGAGATGATAGGGACTCTAGCTGTGTCGGATCTAGATATAATTCGCTTCGCACTTTCTAATGCAACGGGTACACTGCATGAAGTGTTATTCACTGTTTTCACAACTAAAGGTGCTAAGTCATGGAATAAGATCAAAGAGGAAATTGCTAGGACATTACTGACAGCAGATGAGAAAACTCATTTGAAACGTGTGTGTGTGTGTGTGTGTGGCTGTGTGTGGCTGTGTGTATGTACATAACTTTGTGTTTTATGTAATTATGCCTTTATGTACATAATTATGTGTGGGTTTATGTATTTCTTGACGATTTATACTGCCTATCATGGATAAGTCTTAATAGACTTGTTTTCACCATTAGACAGTTTGTCGATAGAAAGCCCGAGCCTACACTTTTACTGACCCAAGGGATTTTTAACCTCCCACACCACATAGACATGGTCTGAGAGCAACTGGCCTTTGATGATGCTGTAAGTTATACACAGTATTGGAAATCCAAATTGGCAGAGGTGGGGGGGGGCATGGGGAATTGAACCACTGACCTTCAGATTAGGAGTCCGACCTAGAAAAAAGTCAGACACTCTAACCACTCTGCCACAGAGAACACCACAATGCCTATATGTACACAATGATATATATATATGTATATAATGTAAAGGTGCCAGGTCCGTGCCTGGAGGATGGCTGGTGTGCACCCTAATGATGACATTGATGAGTGGCCACAATCCTATCATCCCCAAGATCGATAGTAATCAGGACTGTCTGATCGGCTCTGTCCCACAAGGGGATCCGCGGAGACTTAGCAGTCGTCTGCACTTTGGTCATTAGGCACGACCACAGGGACCTCCCTGCTGGTGGGGCCTCCTCCACGTGAATGTATCCACGTATATGTATATGAGCATGTCTCAAAAGGTGCTAGCTCTTCGGCGTTTTGTCCATAGTAACGATTGACACAAAACAGCACAGAAACGGTTACACTGAAAACACAAGGACATTTGCTTCAAATCAATATGTATTCTATTGGGATTATGAAAAACCATGTAAAAAACAAATCAGTTTATCCTGAGCAAATGCATAAGTAGATAGTGTGTTGATCGTTACTATGGACAAAGTTTTGTCCCATATTGCTTAGCACCTGTACATATATAAATACATATATAAATACATATATATATACATGTATATACATATATATACATATATATACATATACATATATATACACATATATATGCTGCATAAGCGATTATACGAGTATAATATGCTGGAAGATCCATCCTCTCCCCAGTCACTAAGTCATCTGCTGGTCACCTACTCATTAGGTCATCTATAAGTACCTCATTACCTCACTATGTGGCGCCACCTGCTCGCCCACGCCTCAGCGGCCTTTATTCTCACTCACTGTACCACTGACGTTGTCTTCACCACCCCTTGTCATGGTTTTTTTCTTTGTTGCATTCATTAATTAGCGGGAACAATTTCAATCGTGCATAATTGGTCTTCCTCACTCCACTGTTCCTTCTCCTATTCTTGTAATGACTGGGTAACAACAAGTATTAATATTTAAGTCAATGGTTTGTTTCGGCTGGAGTTCGAACCCATGACCTTCCACAGTGCAAGTGAGAGCTAACCATATTTTGCTTTCCCGTCTGTTGCGTGTATGTATACATGTACATATATACATACATACATACATACATACATACATACATACACACAGCAGATCGGAAAGCAAAATATGTTTTGGTGTTTACCGTATCCCTATATGGTACTTACCATATTCCTATTTTTTGTTTACCGTATACCTATACGGTGGAGCCATCTATATGGTGTTTACCTCACAAATCTGCCTTTTTGGTTACTTCAAGTGTTCGCCAAAAGGATTTTTTTTTTTTATAGAATTTCAACTCCAACACCCGATGTAAATTGCAATATTTAAAGTTAATAATTGTGAATAATAAGTAAAGGTGTTTTTCTCATGTTACAGTCCTTTAAAGAATTTACATCAATGACAGTGTCAGAATGCACTTCCTGTGATGTTTTCATCAGGTTTTCAGATTAGTCTTATCATCATTCAAAACTCATGTACCTCCTATTTCTTAGGGATATGAAGACCAGTTCCCCGGGGCTGAAATTCTAACTTTATTCGCTGAATAAAATATAATTTACAACTGCAAAAACAAAGCCACTTTTGGCCATCACCTTGTGGAGATTTAACAGTAAAATAAATTATGTGAAGATTTTGAATCTGCATATGGACTTGGTATTATTTTCCCCATATGACGTCATGAAGCTCATCTGTTGATTTCAGCACAGAAAAACAGACCACTAAAATTAGTTTCTAACTTCTAAACAGCAGACGACATTTTGCCAACTGAAGGCACATCTCCGATTGCATTCAAACATCCTTCCACTTTCATGGATCACAACTTTCTGAGAGTCCAAAAGTCTATCTGTGATCTGTCGGTCTGACTGCCAACACACGCACACTCAAAGTGTGTGTTTGTGCATGTTTGTGCATGTTTGTGCATGTTTGTGCATGTTTGTGTTTGAAAGGGCCATGCTTATATTTCGCGCTGTTTATAGCTATGTGAAAACACAACATAATATCAATATTTTTATGTTTACATATAATATATATACATATTATATATATTTATGTATGCATATATATGTATGGGTAATATATATATTATAAACAGGGCGCTGTGGCCTAATCGGCAGAACGCGGGCCTCGCGTTCGGGAGATCGGGAGTTTGGTTCCCGGTCGACTCAAAGCAATGACTTTAAAATTGATATGTGTCGCTTCGTAGCCTGGCGCTTAGCATTAATTCACGATGGGACAGAAGTGGTGTAATTTGGATTTATTAGTCAATAACACAGGTCAAGAACAATAGTTAAATCAATCATCATAAAGTCAATAAACTCGTCACTCGCGACCCTACTGCTGAGTAGCCTGTCTGTTAGATGAGGGGTGGGTGGCGGCAAATTGGTGGTGAGTTGTTGTCTGGTTTGTGACCGGCCGGCAAGTGAGCGGTTGTAATGCTCGGCGTGACGTCAGCACGAAAGGAGCTGCTAGGTGGCAGCATATGTCTTAAATCAGTTCAAAACGGGAGTATAGGGGGCGTGATGGTGGAGCCATCCGAGCTGGTAGTGTTCAATTTTAAGCTAGGCGGGGAGGAAGGAGTTGGTTTCTTAATAAATCGAAAGGTGGCATGTCAGTGTCGTAAGGTTTTGCTTAAGGCCCTACCACTTCCGCCCCATCGCAAATTACCCATGTTATGCTAACATGAACAATCCGATAGGACAAGGACTGGCTAGCTCAGTGTCAGGATAATGTGACTGAGTAGGATATCGGGTTACCAGTAAATTCTATTTTACAGAAAACAAATCAAATGGAATTATTGGTTTTGGCGTATGGCGTTTTTGGCGTTTGGCATCCTTCATATATATAAATATATATATATATAATATATATATATATATATATATATTTATGTATATTTATATATATGTGTGTGTATATATGTATGTGTGCGCTGCGCATGCGGGTGACGACACGGGCGGAAGTGAGTAGCGGCCATCTTAATCTGATCTTCGCACGAGACGTACCATGCACATCGTCGCGGTTCTTATTTCTTCTTCTATTCTTTTTTAAATCTTTTTTTTTTATGTTCTCCTTTTTAGTGTGTCACTTGGAAGTTTGGTTTTGCATGCAGGCGTCCGATAGATCAGGCGGCGGGCGTCTCGCTACTTTCTGGTGCGTGCGACGGACAGGAACCGGAAGTAGGAGAGGGCGTGGTGAAGTGGCCGGATGTGAGAGAAATGGGCTGTGGTTTTGTGTGCGTGTGCGCGTGTGTGTGTGTGGGAGGGGAGAAAGTGTGGGGAGGAGGAGTATTCTAGAGTAGAACACCCCTCTCCATGTATCGTTTGTTTTGATTTAACGTACTAGCAACATTCAAGGTCATATCACAGCATGTACCATGATCTGTGCCTTTAATTTAGGTAGGGTTGTCCACATGTTGACAGTGCCCATTGACACTGCCTTTGATTGAGGTAGGGTTGTCCACATGTTGACACTGCCCTTTGACACTGCCTTTGATTGAGGTAGGGTTGTCAACATGTTGACACTGCCCTTTGACACTGCCTTTGATTGAGGTAGGGTTGTCCACATGTTGACACTCCCCTTTGACACTGCCTTTGATTGAGGTAGGGTTGTCCACATGTTGACAGTGCCCATTGACACTGCCTTTGATTGAGGTAGGGTTGTCAACATGTTGACACTGCCCATTGACACTGCCTTTGATTGAGGTAGGGTTGTCCACATGTTGACACTGCCCATTGACACTGCCTTTGATTGAGGTAGGGCTGTCCACATGTTGACACTACCCATTGACATGGCCTTTGATTGAGGAGGGTTGTCCACATGTTGACAGTGCCCGTTGACACTTCATTTGATTGA
The DNA here is from genome assembly GCA_030323885.1 of Branchipolynoe longqiensis. Taxonomy (NCBI): domain Eukaryota; kingdom Metazoa; phylum Annelida; class Polychaeta; order Phyllodocida; family Polynoidae; genus Branchipolynoe; species Branchipolynoe longqiensis. Next base: position 27,185,424 of record CM059188.1, read on the forward strand.
GGTTGGGATGTCCACATGTTGACAGTGCCCAGTGAAACTGCCTTTGGTATGGAGGACTATCTATAATTCCACTCCGATGTCAGTGTTCTCTAGTCCATCTCGCAACCGAAATTAATTCCCAAACCTTGTTGTTTTTTTTCTCTCCAAAAGTAAAAGCACAGCCCAGCCTACAGCAGACATGATATTTTGAAAATATTCTGCAAGCAGGTACATGTTCATCACGTGATATGTAATCAAATATTCCTACACAATTCCATTAAATTTATCTGATGTTCATGAATAATCTCGTTCGTATTTATTTCGTGACATTTCATTTAAATCAATGTCAAACTCTATAAATTTTAAATGACACGAATTGGCTTAATTGCTTTTAAGATTTAATCCGCAGGTTATTAATTTGTATAACTTAATACAAATGTCCCATTTGCAGTAAGGCTTGACACACAATAATTGATTTACCTGTTTTAATTTAATATAAATAATAGGTTCCCTTTTCCATTCTGGCCAGTAGATAAATATCTTTGACGAGCATTCTTTTTTAAATGACAATAAGCTGGATAGGATCAGAAAGAAACTGTGATTATTACGTAATATGCCTTTTCCATGGAGAACACGCCGTGATTAGCTAATGGGAACATTATTGTGTTCCTCCATTATCATTACATGGTACACTGGTTGTGGAAATCCTGTATTAGACCTTTTGCCCACGGCATACTGCACTTTGAGATAATAAATTCTTCCATTGCCATCAGAGGGCGGGTTAGTAGTGGACTTCTTCTATAAGACCTTTTCTAAGGAAGATGCTCTAGAGTAAGCGATCATCCGGGGCATTTATTTATTTCCTACTGCTATCAGATGGTGTGCTGGTAATGGAAATCCTCTATTAGACGTTTTTCCACAAAGCATGCTGCACATTGAGCTGCTACCCAGACCAGTAATTCTCCCCACTGTCATCAGAGGGCCGGTTGGGCTTAGTTGTTGTTGGTGGTGGTGGAAATCCTCTATTACACAACCGGATTGCCATAATAAACGATAACCGTGCCCTTTAGTAGAGTAAATGGTAAACACCCAATGAGCCATCTGGTGGAGTCAATATTAAACACTGAAGGTGCCATCTGGTGGAGTCAATAGTAAACACTAAAGGTGCCATCTGGTGGAGTCAATAGTAAACACTAAGGGTGCCATCTGGTGGACTGAATAGTAACCAATAAGGGCGCCATCTGGTGGACTCAATAGTAAACACTAAGGGTGCCATCTGGTGGACTCAATAGTAATGGCCCTGTCACACTATGACGTAACGATGTCAGCATAGGGAGAACGTGAAAAACGTCGAAGTTCTCGGCGTAGTATGCAAATTTGGGCACAAGTTGAACGTGGATGCAGCATAGTTGACGAGAGCGTAACGATGGTAAAGCATAGTGATCGCATCATTTAACGAGAGAGGACAACATAATGACGCTCACGGAACGTTATGAACGTTATTCCATCGCCAGAACTACCTTGCTTTACGTTACCTTATGTTACTTACGTCATTAAACGTTGGCGAAACGCTGAACGTACATTCTCCTGACGTTCTCCTGACGTTCTCCTGATGTTCTCCTGACGTTCTCCTGATGTTCCCATTACGCCGCATGGATGTTTCCACCGGCTTTAATGTGGGTCAATGAGTGGAACGTAGTGAGGAACGTTTGACTAACGTCCATTTAATGTCATTGACGTTCGCCTAACGTATACAGAACGTACGGCGAACGTAAACCCTTACATTCACGTCACGTCAAAAGTTTTGAACAGGTTCAAAACCTTGATGCGCGCCGACGTAACACGACGTAACGTGACGTAGCTCGACGTCAGTCTAACGTCATTCTGATGTCATCATAATGTAGCCAAACGTACGGCAACGTAATGACGAAAAGTGATCACATCAGGCTCACATTGGCTCGTTACATCGTAGTGTGACAGGGGTATTACGAATAAGGGCATCATCTGGTGGACTCAATAGTAAACAATAAGGGCGCTCTCTGGTGGAGTAAATAGCAAACACTAAGGGCGCCCTCTTGTGGACTCAATAGTAAACACTAAGGGCACCCTCTGGTTGACTCAATAGCAAACACTAAGGGCGCCCTCTTGTGGACTCAATAGTAAACACTAAGGGCACCCTCTGGTGGAGTCAATGGTAAACATCAAGGGTGGCCTGTGGTGGAGTAAATAGGTAACACTGAGGGTGCCTGCCCTCTGGTTGAGTAAATAGTAACTACCACCAGCGCCCTCTGGTGGGATCAATGCACACTGTGCCCAGGCTTTTAATTGCAAGTGCTGATACCACTTAATGCGTGTCTGACGCCAATCATCCGAGGATTTTCTTCACAAAAATACAAAGCCTTATCTTATCTTCCGACCGGTGCTTAATGAACCAAACCCGCCGTGGCCGCTCAGTCCCCGCGGACAAGCAGGCAAGCACTGCCCCTGTGTTTCAGATTAATTGTCTCGTTTGATACGCTGTCCCCTGTGCCCCACCCCAACCTCCGCCTCTCCAATCCCCACCCTCACCCTCACCACCACCCGCCCTTATGTTCTAGCGATTGAACCGTGAATGGCAGCTGGATTAAAATCTGCTACAGTCCACACACATACACACCGACAGATGGAGAGAACTAGAGAGAGAGAATGAGAGAGGCTTGTGAAGAAGACCTTTACTTGGTTCCTGTAGTAATCCATGAAGTGGAAGTTGATTATGTCACTGACAAGATTCACTTGTCTACTGCTGTATCACTATCAGGATTTGTATCAGGATGTGTATCAGGATGTGTATCAGGATGTGTATCAGGGTGTGTATCAGGGTGTGTATCAGGATGTGTATCAGGATGTGTATCAGGATGTGTATCAGAATGTGTACCAGGGTGTGAATCAGGATGTGTATCAGGATGTGTATCAGGATGTGTATCAGGATGTGTATCAGGATGTATATCAGGATGTGTATCACGATGTGTATCAGGGTGTTATCAGGGTGTGTATCAGGATGTGTATCAGGATGTGTACTAGGATGTGTACCAGGGTGTGTATCAGGATGTGTATCAGGATGTGTATCAGAATGTGTATCAGAATGTGTATCAGAATGTGTATCAGGATGTGTATCAGGATGTGTATCAGGGTGTGTATCAGAATGTGTATCAGGGTGTGTATCAGGATGTGTATCAGGATGTGTATCAGGATGTGTATCAGGATGTGTATCAGGATGTGTACAGCACCTAGTATTTTCAGGTGGTCACCAATTGATATACTGATGATGCTCACTACTGCTTATCCACAATCGGTTTGGTAGGCTCTGTATCAGGACATCTACCGCACCTTATACAGTACAACCCCGTTAAACCAAGCTCGTTTAAACAAAATGATCGGTTAATCCAAACTTTTTTCGGCGGCCCGGCAAAATACTACCATTTATCATATAACAAATTTGGTTAAAGCAAAGTCGGTTAATCCAAATTAATGGTTAATCCAAACAAAATTGTCGGGCACCAGGCCACTTCCGGTATGGTTAAACCAAACTGTCATGTGGTTATAAGGTCATCTGAGACCCCACCAACGTTTATATATGATAAATGATAGTATTTTGCTGGGCCGCCGAAAAAAAGTTTGGATTAACATATCATTTGGTTTAATCAAGCTTGGTTTAATGGGGTTATACTGAATATACATAAAAAAAACAATGATCAAAGTGTCCACATATATTGTATCATCATCATCATCATGCTGTCAGTCGCAATGCAACAAAGACTGCTTTCATTACTTAACCGCCGCTTTGTGCGGTTGTACATTTCATAAAAGCTGCTTACAAATTGTTGAAGTGCTGCTGGCTTTTGCAAGTGACTAGAGACACTCTCTCAGGAAGCAAATAGAGGTCTCACACCGGCAAGAACATGTCAAGACAGGTGCAAACTATTTGTCCCTGCAGTGGCTCGTCAGGAGATGTTGGGAGTTCCATTCATCACCGCCCTTAATGCTACCATGATAACATGGTTTTCGGTTAGGGTTTGCTCCCTTAGCCTTTGATTCTATCAAAAACCAGAACTTGTACCACAAGGCAGTGGTTTAGAACTTTGCAAGGCAGGGGCGTCAAACTCCCTGAGGTATTTTAGCACCTAAGCTATCCGAGGTACTGCATTACCCGCATACCACATATATTGTATATTACATTCATAATGCACCCCGTTTTTGCCAAAGCCAAGTCACAGTTAATGCTTGGTTAAACAATTGATCAGTTAATCAAAACAAATTTCTACGGTCCCTTCAAGTTTGGTTTGACGGGGTTATACTATATTCCCAAATAGTAATCCATCCAAGTACTGACAAGGTTCAATTATTGCTTATTCACTATTGATATGATAGATTACAATATAAGCCTGTATCAGGATGTCTGCAGTACTTTGTATTTCCATTCATATACTGACAAGGTTCAACTATTACATATCCACTACCGATATGGTAGGCTATAAGCCTGTATCGGGATGTATTTCCAATTGGTCTCCCATTCATATACTGATAGGCCATGGGATAGGAATGACCCACGTGCACACAAATATACAAATAAACAAATATATAGGGTCAGTGTGGTAGTAGCAAATAACAAGCAGTACACGTTGTAGGTTCCATCAGAAATAATATTTGCATAACAAGTTACACTTCAGGGTGTTTTATTTTATGTTAATTATCTGCTCTTCCTTTTATTTGTCGGCAGGTGGGAGCCGTAATTAATATTTGCATAACAAGTTATAAATCAAGATGTTGGGGGGACTTTTTGTTTTAATCCTCTGCTCTTCCTTTTTTTTGTCGGCAGGTGGGAGCCGACTGAATGGTCGTCGTGTAGCACGTCGTGTGGACGCGGTACTCAGACGCGCGATGCCGAGTGTCGCCAGATGGTGGCGCTGAATGACGTCAGACCCGTCAGTGCTGTCGTCTGCCACGACCTGCCCAAACCGGACACGGTGCGCATGTGCAACGAGGACAAGCCCTGCGTTCGGTGGAGGATCGGGGAGTGGTCAAAGGTAGGCTTTGCATCGTTGACGAATTGTAGATGTTATTATTGTTAGACTAACATGGGTAATTCACACTATTCACGCGTGACCTAATAAGGCATCAGAACGAGGTTGAGAGCGCGTCGGGTATTGGAAATGGTCATAAGACACTGCTGGGTGCCGATGTGTATGAACTACTACAGAAATTAAAGGAGTAAAATTTGAAGATATTCACTTTTGAAACTATCATAGACATTTTTGCATACCTTTTTTCTATCTACTGGTCAATTTTCATGAAGATTGAGTGTTGATCAGATGCATTTCAGTAGGCAATGTCAACAAAGTCGCTCACCCTGGTTGCCAATCTTTTCTTAAATTCAAAATTACATAACTTTCATAATATATATATTTTTTTAAATATATTTTAAACCTTTTAAAGCTTTTATTAATTTGTAATTACTAAGACTATTTGTTTAACTGTGTTTCACAGATAACTATGCTGACAGTGCTGCATTCTACATGATACGACCATAACTATGCAGACTTGAAATTGACAGTTACATTGTAGATAGAGAAGAGGAAAATCAGCATGCAAGGGTCACCCAATCTTCGTGAAAATTGGCCAATAGATAGAAAACAGGTATGCAAAGATGAATATGGTAGTTTAAAAAATGAATACCCTCAAATTTGAGTGATTTTGAGAGGTATTGGTCGACGAAAAAGTATTCACATCACTTTTCGTACAGTGGCACGTCGCAGAGGCGTACGTGGCCTCAGTCTGGTTTCAACATGGCCGGGGCGTGAATAGCGTCAATTGGGTGGGACGGAGAAGTGATAGGGATGCGCCCCCTCGTTCATTGGACTGATGCTGCCACCTATCGGTTCCTGTTGCTCTCACTTGTTATGTATTGTTACACTCATTCACATCACATCACTGACTTTTGTACCGCTATGGCTTCTGCCACCACCGAGTGGGATTCGCTAGAACTGCCCCACACTGGCCTGGCATTACTCTCGTCGCCTATCAGCCACCTCCGTCAACTACAGACTTATGCATTGTTGCCACCTAGTGGGTTCGGACGTCCCGGTGGTGACATCAGAATCCGTTCACTGCTCTCGTTCAGTTGCCCCTTGGACCCAAACCCGTGAGGTTAAGTCAAATGCCCTAACTTTGCCACCAGCCACCCCTCAACTATAAAAAGGGATGTGATTCAGAAGGTTGAGAGAAAATGTGATTCATTGGGTTGAGAGGGCCGAGTTTCACCTGTCTCTTGTTCATTGGCCACACCTTTGTCATTGAATAAAAGGCAACTTATACCACTTCCTGTCTCCTCGTGAATTGTCACTCAAGTGATGCAAACAGGGGGAAGGTTTGTCCCTAGAGCTGGATTCGAACCCACACTTCTAGCGTCCGAAGCATTACGTAATCTGGGCTCTCATAATGTACTTGCTTGTCTGGCCTTGTGACCTGAGAGGTCAGTGTCAGTTCAGACTGCTACCCTCATAAATCTTTTAAATGGGTTAAATCCATGAGTTCTTTAATTCTGGCAGTTACACATATAGGCAATTCACGAAGAGAAGGAACGAGATGTGAAAAGTTGGAGAGAGGTAGAGAGAGAGATGGAGAGAGGTGGGGACAGGTGGGGAGTGGCGGGGGATGTGGGTAGAGAGTGGGGAGAGGTGGGGAGAGGTGGGCTGTGGTGGGGAGAGGAGGGGTGCGGTGGGGAGTGGTGGGGATGTGGTAGAGAGTGGGGAGAGGTGGGGAGGGGTAGGCTGTGGTGGAGAGAGGTTGGGAGAGGTGGGCTGTGGTGGGGAGAGGTGGGGAGAGGTGGGCTGTGGTAGGGAGAGGCGGTGAGCGGTGGGTAGTGGCGGGGGATGTGAGTAGAGAGTGGGGAGAGGTGGGCTGTGGTGGGGAGAGGTGGGGAGTGGCGGGGGGTGTGGGTAGAGAGTGGAGAGAGGTGGGCTGTGGTGGTGAGAGGCCGGGTGCGGTGGGGAGTGCCGGAGGATGTGGTAGAGGGTGGGGAGAGGTGGGCTGTGGTGGGGAGAGGCGGGGAGAGGTGGGGAGAGGTGGGTTGTGGTGAGGAGAGGCGGGGAGTGGTGGGGACTGGCGGGGGATGTGGTAGAGAGTGGGGAGAGGTGGGGAGAGGCGGGCTGTGGTGGGGAGAGGCGGGGAGCGGTGTGGAGTGGCGGGGGATGTGGTAGAGAGTGGGGAGAGGTGGGGAGAGGTGGGTTGTGGTGGGGAGAAGTGGGGAGCGGTGGGGAGTGGCGGGGGATGTGGTAGAGAGTGGGAGAGGTGGGGAGAGGTGGGCTGTGGTAGGGAGAGGCGGGGAGCGGTGGGTAGTGGCGGGGGATGTGGGTGGAGAGTGGGGGAGAGGTGGGGAGAGGTGGGCTGTGGTGGGAGAGGCGGGGAGCGGTGGGTAGTGGCGGGGGATGTGGGTAGAGAGTGGGGAGAGGTGGGGAGAGGCGGGCTGTGGTGGGGAGAGGCGGGGAGGGGTGGGGAGTGGCGGGGGATGTGGGGAAAGAGTGGGGAGAGGTGGGGAGAGGTGGGCTGTGGTGGGGAGAGGCGGGAAGCGGTGGGTAGTGGCGGGGGATGTGGGAGAGGTGGGAGAGGTGGGCTGTGGTGGGGACAGGGGGGAGTGGTGGGGAATGGCAGGGATGTGTTAGAGATTGGGGGTAGGTGGGGAGAGGTGGGCTGTGGTGAGGAGAGGCTGGGAGCGGTGGGGAGTGGCGGGGTATGTGGTAGAGAGTGGGGAGGGGTGGGGAGAGGTGGGCTGTGGTGGGGAGAGGGGGGTAGTGGTGGGGATGTGGGTAGAGAGTGGGGAGAGGTGGGCTGTGGTGGGGAGAGAGTGGGGAGAGGTGGGGAGAGGTGGGCTGTGGTGAGGAGCGGTGGGGAGTGGCGGGGTATGTGGTAGAGAGTGGGAGAGGTGGGGAGAGGTGGGCTGTGGTGGGGAGAGGGGGGTCGTGGTGGGGATGTGGGTAGAGAGTGGGGAGAGGTGGGCTGAGGTGGGGAGAGGCGGGGAGAGGTGGGGAGAGCTGGGGTGAGGAAGTTGGGTAGAGAGTGAGGAGATGAGATTATGTCAGTCTACTCTGCTTAAGGAGAGTGGCAGGGGGGGGGGGGGGGGGTGAGGTGGTAGACAGTGGACAGATGAGATTATGTAAGTGTTCTCTGTGTAATGCATAATTCGAATGACGTCACTGCATGCGGACATTACTGAGTAGTCGCAGACGACATTTGCACTCCGGGGAATGTGGGAAATATGAGGCCCACATCCATTAATGCGCGCCTGAAAGTAAATATGTATACATTGCATCATATGCCACTGTCACGTGACAGGGTGTAGGCTGGTTAAGCTATGAGGAGCCGACCCACCAGGTGTACACAGTGAGGTTGCACACAACATATAAACTAATACATTATCTGACGATTTGATCTTATTTAACCTAATACTAGTAATTGAGGTCATGGGTTTAACCTGCTAATTATTAGAGACCAGACGGGATAGCCGAATAAGTTGAGCGTCTGTCTCCCGTTTTGGTAGATCGTGGGGTTCGTACCCTGTTCGAATCAAATCAATGACTTAAAAATGTGTATGTGTCGCTTTCCTGCCAGGCGCTTGGTATTATTATGATAGGGCAAGGACTGATTGGCTTGGTGTCCGGATAATGTGACTGAGTGGGATATCGGGTCATGGTACTAGCAAGCTGGTCTCCCAGTGGGGCCGCACTGTGGAGTCGCCATGAGTGTGCATTGTTACAAATGGGTACCCTTCCTGATATTACCTTAGATGTTGCTAGGACGTAAAACTCCAACAGCCATTTACTGATAACATCAAAGTCCCATTTAGCACAGCTCGGTGTTTGACCAACTGGAGCTGGGATGCTGTGTGTCTCAGTGTAGTCAAAGACCCTATAATACTAAGACGGCTCACTCAGCCTGTATTGTGTAATCAAAATGATTAAACCCACCACTTGGTGCACTGGCGGTTCTCTTGGTTAAACAGGTGCTATATTATATGTATGAATGTATATATGAATGTGAAAGATGTGTGATGATGGTGATGCTGATGATGATGCTGATGATGATGTGTATTTGTTCATAGCAATTTCATATTGATGTGTATTCATACTTACCTATCTCATGTATAATATAATTGTATGTGTTTACATGTGAAACACCAACCAGCAGCCGGGCTGATCAAACCCACCACAAGGTGGCACTGCGAAATATACATTACCATGGGAGAGATAGGGAGTGAGCCATCTTAGTATTATAGGGTCTTTGGTGTAGTCATGTGTCTTTTTGTAGTGAGGTGGGGGGAAAGTATTTAATTATCTAAGTCTTTTCTGAGCATCAATATACCGAACTTTCGGCTGTACCTATTTGGAATTATTTCTACAAGGATATGATAATAACTGTGCACTGCTTCAGTCATGGGTACACCCGAAACCAGCTTCACAAGAAGTGTGATTTTACTAGCACGAGTTCGCTCAGAAGTTTCTGATGATATATATGCATGTGAGGACAATATGTGTGAGAAGTAAGCAAACGCAAAATTGGCAGTTAGATTGGAAAACAAGGCCTCGTAAATATGCAAAATAGATCGGAATGAGGGTTGAAAATGGTGTCCATTTTGTTACAAGTCTTCTCTGCTCATAACGGTTTCCTTTTTTCATATTTCACTTTTAATGTCAGTTTTATAAACAGATAGAATGTTTTTATTAACACAATCATAAGTTCACTGCTTAATTTATATCACAATCAATTTTGATTGAAAAAGCAAAGAATGTGTGTTTTGTTTGGAATATTTGGAACTTTACGAGACAAAGTTATGAGCAAAGGATTTTGCCCATTGAGAGTTTAATGGCTATTCAATTAAAAAGAGTTCTTGCTCTATGAAGTGAATTTTCAATTGAAAGAGATTCTAATGAACACAACCAATGTAGTGAGAACAGAATTGTGACAATTTTGATTTTTGATCCGTATGTGACACTTGATGTGCCCATGAGTGAAGCCATACACAACTTCCAGGTGCAGTGTTTGTATGGCATCAGGAAGGAGTATCCATAGGAAACCTCAGTGGAAGATAATATGCTGGACAGGTTTCTGCTCACCCTGGGGAATAAAGTGGTAACATTGCAGTTGCTTTAAAGCTTGGGACCAGACGGGATGGCCGAATGAGTTAGAGCGTCCGTATCCCGTGTTGGTAGATCATGGGTCATGGGTCCAAACTCTGGTCGAGTCAAACCAATGACTTAAAAATTGATACTTGTCGCTTCCTAGCCAGGCACTTGGCTCAGTGTCAGGATAATGTGACTGAGTGGGATATCAGGGCATGGTGCTGGCAGCCTGGTCTTCCAGTGAGGCAGCACAATAAAGTCGCCATGAGTGCGCACTGTCACAAGTCGGTACCCGTCCTGATATGACCATAGATGTTGCTAGGATGTAAAACAACAACAAACAACAACAACAATATCAAAGCTTGGTGTCCTCCCCCGATTTACTCCAGCAAGGTCAGAATAGAAGTGACCTGTCACCGCCCAGACAGATCAGACGTAATCTCCCGTGAGTGGTGGCTGCCTGCCATGGGTGGAATGGTCCTCAATTGACTACATCACGGTTCCGACTACGCATGCACTGAAAACGGCATTGGGAGCAAAGCAAAGGCGTACAGACATTGAGTTTGCTAAGACGCGCAGTGAAAAACGTCAGTTTTATTCAAAATTAATAGAAATCCAAAACCTAACCTTATTATTTTAATATAATCTTTTTGTTAAACATGTTTTCTATATGTGTTCCAAGCAGTTTGTGCCTAGGTGGTGTGGCTATAAATAAGAATATGAATAAAATAAGTAAAACTGACTCTGGCTATGGCTCTAACACTAGTCTGAGTGCCTAGACTTTTCTAAATCTAAATGCACATGGCATAAGATGTGCTGATTATATTGATGTAAATGCAATGCTGGATAAAAGATTAATATCTTAATTTATTATATATATTTATTTAGTTGGTATTCTATGTTTCAAACAAGAGCTGAGATGAGCTGAAACTAGCACATTTCATAGCTGCACCCAGTGTATTAGCATGTGCCATGTGCTTCTGGGGGGGTTGTTTTTCTCTGACGCATCCCACAATGCACCGCGCCGCTGTAACCGTGATGTAGTCTATAGGAACCATCGCTGCTAATGTATTGCCACCTGCTGCCACCTGCTGCCACCTTACTGACAAGGGTCAGCGCAGTCGCGACTGCTAGAATATTGGAGCTCGTTATGGACTAGAACCATAATGATGCAATATATTTTTAAAATGTACAGAGAGATAACAAATTGTTTGCACCCCATTCTCTCTTGTGGTGAGTGAATAGTGGGATGATAGTGTCTGTTAGCCTAATGGTAATGCACAAAATTATGAATTTGTGAGAACCAATCTAGTGGAATGTTTATGAAATGTTGTCTGCTAATTGCTATGACTTCCGTCATGCCAGACAACATTTATCAACCTCAGAATACGGTTGGTTGGTTGTTGGATTTTTACATCCCGGCAACATCAAAGGTCATATCAGGATGGGTACCGACTTGTGATGGTGCGCACTTATGGCGACTTTTTAGTGCTCCCCAACCAGGAGACCAGGCCACCAGCAGCATGACCTGATATCGGACTTAGTCATAATATCCTGACACTGAGCTAACCAGTCCTTTACCTATCCTAATAATGCTGAGTGCTTGGCTAGGAAGTGACAAGTATCAATTTTTAAGTCATTGATTTAACTTGACCATCCATGGGTTCGAATCCCACGATCTATAAAAACAGGAGACGGATGCTCAACTCATTCGGCCATCCCGCCCGGGACCCTAGAAATAGAATACGTTGAATACATGTGACTATTTATAATGATTATGAGTAGGTTGTTGATGAGGGGGATACTGAGGATGAGGATGAGGGTGAGTTAGAGGGAGAGTGATAGTGATGGTGATGATGTAAACGTAAGAGGGGGTCATAACTAGCAGGAGCCATTCGATGCATAGCCCAATAAATTCAAAAAAATATGAAGGCAAAACTTAACCCATCAAGTGAGGATTTCTTGTAATGCTGAACAAGTTTGATAGCAATCGATTAAATCTGACCTGGTTTTATTATCGATGATGGTGTTTGTTGTTTTTTTGGGGTGGTTTGCTTCATATAGGAGGATGACAGGACTATTTCAATGGTGAGGGTTCCAGCTAATGTAGGAGGACAATCCGGTAGGGAACAAGTGCAATGAGATAGATCCCCTTGTGCATGTACATGTAGTGAAAAAGGATAGAACTGTCAATGGAGGAATAGAAGTAAATCTATCCACCCACACCAACATCTCCACACAGACAGCTCCACACCCACACCCACAACCATACCTCCACACCCACCTACACCCACACCCACACCCATAGTTCCACACCCACATCTCCGCACACACAGCTCCACACACACACACATCTTCACACCCACCTACACCCACAGCTCCACACACACAACCACACACACAACCACACACACAGTTCCACCGCCAAGCCTCCATACCCACACCCACCTCCACACACACCCACAGATCCAAAGCCACACCCACACCCATTGCTCCACAGCCAGAGTTTCACACTCACACCAATAGCTCCACACCCCCACACACACCACAGCTCCACGGTTCCACACCAACACACATGCCCACACCTCCATACACACACCCACACACACCCACAGACACACACCCACACACCCGCACACACCCACACACTCACACACCCACACACACACACCTCCGCACACTTCCACACCCACACACCTCCACACCCACACCCACCCACACATCCGCACACCCACACACTCACGCACCCACACACACACCTCTGCACAATTCCACACCCACACACCTCCACACCCACATACACCCACACACCGCACATACCCACACACCCACACCTCCACACACATCCGCCCACCACACACCTCCACACACATCCGCCCACCACACACCTCCACACACACCCACACACCACACATCCGTGCACACCCACACATACCCACACTGTTTCCGGCAGTGACTCCCGATACAGGCCAGGTCACGCTGTATTGCAGAATTAATCCCAGCCACCCCCGCCAACCCACCCACCCCACCCCCTCAGCCCCACCATTTCTGTTGTCTGCGGGTTCCGCTAATCTCCTTTCAAAGCCGCTGTTTGGCACTTCCCTTCATGGCTTCGGGGCATTTCGGCTACTCGGATTGGAGATTTCCACCCACCCTCCCGCCCACCCATCCCCGATGCGCTGCTAAGTCACACGCATGCACTAAAATTACCTTGCGTATGTCGGAAGCTGGCTTCGGATGTAGGTAATTCTCACGTGTTGCTTCTGGGAGTAACCCAGACCGGAAATGCGTCCCGGAAGTGATTCTCCCTCAATTAACAGCAGTCCCACGCATGCGCTAAAATTGCTTCGCATACGTGGGAATATGGCTTCACACATAGGTGATTCTCACGTGTGGCTTCTGGGAGTAACCCAGACCGGAAATGCGCCCCGGAAGTGATTTCCCGCTCAATTAATGGAGGGATGGGCTAGACTTTGGTTTGTTTCATGCCCATATATGCAGTTCAGTTCTCCATACTCACAGGGAAGGAGGTTTGAATGTGGCTGGATATTGACGGTGGGGGTGAGGGTTTAAATCCCAGCAACAGTTAAGGTATTATCAGGACCGGTACCGTCTTGTGACACCACGCGCTGATAGTGCTACCTTGTCCTGATATGACCATAAATGTTTCTGAGACGTAAACACCCTATCCCCCTATGAACAAATAAGTTATAGTTCTGTCTCACTTGGATGCCATCCCACCTGCACCATCATCTGATACCCGCCTCAGTTGCATTATCCTGACCAATCAGTCCTTGCCCTACTTCCCTACCCAACCCTATTATAGCCGAGCACCCGGCAGTCTAAATTTTTTAAGTCTGGTTTGACTCGGTCGGGGCTTGAACCCACGGCCTCCCGGACGTGGAAGCGAGTGCTCAACTAAAAGAGGCCATTTGGAGGTGTGTGTGTGTCATGTGGCTCCCCCTAGGTACGGGTCTGCTCAGGGTTTACTGTGGTATTGGTCTTTTTATATCCCCTCGTTGTTGTAATTCCTTCCTTTATACAGTAAAACCTCTCTAACAGACCACCTCCACCAATCGACTACTTCCCTATCTCGGTCGCTTTATTTGGGTCCCAAACGATTGCCCAGTGTAATGATAAAAAAAACTCCCTTAACCGACCACCTCCCTAACTGGACCATTTAAAGTCTGTCCCATGGTAGGTCGATTTAGAGAGGCTTTACTGTATGTGGTAGGTCTGTTGTGACTTCTTTGGATATGCTATGTTTCTCTGTGTTGTGGCATCCCTAGATATGAGACTGTTCTGCTATGGCTCTAATTATGGCAGTTCTATTGTGGCTTCCTCAGCTGTTCGAGTGTTCCACTCGGGCTCTAGCAATGATTGTTCTATTGTGGCTTCTTTAGATATAGACTGTTTCGCCGTGGCTTCTCTGCATAGAGCAGTTCTCTTGTGGCTTCTTTAGACGAATCTTTCTGTTGTGGCTTCGTTCCACATGACCATTCTGTAGTGTCTGCATTAGATTTGGTGAATCAAATATGGCTTCCTTAAATATGACTTCCCTATCATCGCCAGACTCACCGCTACGGTATATCTAACGTGGGTTGTTAACATTTGAGATCTTCCTAAATATTGCTGCTGTATTATGACGCCTTCCACCTGTTTCACACCATTCACTACTTCCGCCTCCTTACATCCCTCACTCCTTCTCACCGTTTTACCTCCTTCTTACCAGCCTTATCTCTGTCACCCCGTTCACCCGTTTTTCCACTCTCACCACTCTCACCACTCTCACCACTCTCACCATTCTCTCCACTCTCACCACTCTCTCCACTCTCACCACTCTCTCCACTTTCACCACTCTCACCACTCTCACCACTCTCACCACTCCCACCACTCTCACCACTCTCACCACTCTCATCACTCTAGCTACTCTCACCACTCTCACCACTCTAACCATTCTCACAACTCTCACCAGTCTCAGCAATCTCACCACTCTCAACACTCTCAACACTCTCAACACTCTCAACACTCTCACTACTCTCAGCACTCTCACCACTCTCGCAATTCTCACCCTCACTACACCCTCACCTTTTCTCATTCCCTCTGGCTCCAAACCCCCTCTTCCCTCCTCTTACTTCCTTTTACCCCTCTCATCATTCTCATTCCTCTCACCTCTTTCATCTCTCTCACCCCTCTCAGAAAGAATCTCGTGGTGACCCTCAACCCTCTCACCTCTCTCACCCTCTCGCCCCTCTCACCTGTCTCACCCCTCTTATCCCGCCTGCCCCTCTCACTCCTTTCACCCTTTCTCATCCCTTCTCACCCCACTCATCTCCTGCTTATCTCACACCTCACGCCTTTCACCATGCTGACCCTTGCACCCCTTTTCACCATGCTCCACTTCTCACCTCACGTCCGCTCTCCTCCCATCTCACACCCTACCACCCACCACCCACCATACACCACACACCACACACCACACACCACACACCACACACCACACCAGACACCACCCTGTAGCCACATCAGGGCCTGTATGCAGGAGTCGGTGGTACCGGGTTTTGGTGTTACAGCATATTACCGGGTAGCTATCGCCGATGTCGAGAACTGTGTCAAGTCGTATGCAGGAGCGCGCAACACTTTGATTATAGCTACCCATGAATTTATTTATAGATTTGGGAAATCCCTCTGCATCTGTACCCATATATTAGGCTTAAATATATTCAATGCGACCATATTTAACAGAATTACATACGCAATAAGTGAAATTTTATCAATTTAACCCTAAATTCGAAGCGTTATTAAGGCTACTGCCCCATTGGCGGCGATATTAATAGTTATATTTTCGAATCGACGAACGTACAGTAAACAAACCGCCGCCGCCAGTATGGAAAGCAACGTCGATCCGGCGGCTGCGGCGATTTGTTTACTTTATGTTCGTCGATTCGAAAATATAACTATTAATATCGCTGCCAATGCAGGGGTAGCCTTAATAACGCTTTGAATTTAGGGTTAAATTGATAAAATTTCACTTATTGCGTATGTAATTCTGTTAAATATGGTCGCATTGAATAGCTTTGGTCCTAATGCACTTGCTATACCTACTATTTACCAGGGGTAGGGTAACACCGGGTAAGGTTTTGGTCTTAGGCCTATCACCGACTCGTGCATACTACTTTTCGCCCCTACCCGGGAAATTCCCCCCTACCACCGTTTTGGCTCGCTACCACCGAATCCCACGGGCTTCTGCATACGGGCCCAGTTGCCTTTGTTGTGGCTTTCTTTGATACCGTAGCTCCGGGTGTGGCTCTTCTTAGGTTCCCAACAATAGACCATTTCCACCACCAACCAACCTGCCCTCTGGTAGCAGTGATGCGCGAAAAGGAAGAAAGCGAGGTGGATGTGGAGAAAAGAGGCGCTTATTGGTACGCCTCAGACAAACAGGTATACAAGAATGCAAGTAAGGAGGCTCATGAGTAGCAACATAGAAAGTAAGTACAATACAACAATGCAAGTAAGGAGGCTCATGAGGAGCAACAATAAAGCAAGCAAAGTGATGAGGTAAAAGGAGGCTCAGATGGAGCGGAGGTATACCTTAAGCTTAGAGAGTTCAGGGGAGGGGCGCCGAAGAGCCCTCCACCAGTAGTAGAAGAAAGAGTTGGGTGGGGGGTGGAGAAAATTGGAGCAGCAGGGAGGACGGCAGGAAGGCGAGTGACTGAGGGAGGCCGGCGGGCGGCCTTATAAGGGAGGAAGGGACGGCGAGGTCGGGGGAGGTGAGAAAGTGGCAGGCCGGGGGGAGGGCGAGGGAGAAAGCTGAGAGGCGGGTGGCAGGGGAGGCGCGAATGCTGCGCGACAGCAGCAGGCGGAGGGAGGGTCTCTTCGTCTCCACACATCAAGCGTAATGCGAGCATTACGACCAATGCAGAATAATGTTCTCGGTTGAAAGGCATTCTCTGTGGAAATACTTTACACTGTGGCTGCATTCATAGAGCCTTAAGATTCCATTATTTGTATTGCATCTATTGACAAACACCTATTCTCTATGGTTTTATTACTTTTGTTGATTAATCAGAAGAACTGTCAATCGCGGACAAAAGGTCTTCTTCATTCCACTGCTCCTTGCTCTACCTTACTAATCCAAAACGCCAGACTAGCTAGCGACAACTACAAATTTGCAAGTCATCGGGTTGACTCGGTCAGGGTTTGACCCGAAGATGCGACATGGAATGTGGGTGTTCAGCTGATTTGGTGTCTGCATATCTAGTACCATATACGGTCACCGTCAACCACCTTAACCATATGCGGTGGCCGAATCGGTAGAGTGCAGGCCTCCCGTGCTGGAGATCGGGAGTTCAATTCCCGATCAAGTCAAACCAATGACTTACAAAGTTTATGCTTGTCGCTTCCTAGCTTGGTGTTGGAATTACTAGGATAGGACAAGGACTGGTTAGGTCAGTGGCAGGATAATGTGACTGAGTGGGATATCAGGTCATGGTGCTGGTGGCCTGATTTCCAAGTGGAGCAGCACTACAAAGTCACCATGAGTGTGCACTGTCAAAAGTGGGTACCGTTCCTGATATGACCTTAAATTTGCCAGGACGTAAAGTTCCAACAACCAACAACCAACCAACAATCTACCATCTTCTACTACTGCCTACAACTTATAATCTACTACCACCACTCTTTCTTCACCCACAATCCCCCTACCCACCCTGACCTCTAAAAGATGCCGTGGCTTCTTCTCCCCCCCCCCCCCACCCACCCACCCACCCCCCAGCCTGACCTTGGTGATACCCTGCAGGTGGCTCTCCCTGGGGACATTGGCCCCCTGGCGGCGGATGTCCGTTTGCACTACGTGGGTACTATAGCAGATGACACAGCCTGCACCCAGAGGGCAGCACTGACCCCTGGGGGCGGCTGTCCGCCTCATTCCCGTGTTACCAACAAATCAACGCAGCACCAGCAACGAACAAATTAGCTCAGCATTATTGAGACATTTTCTATTCACAATTTCTATACATTATTCCACAAACATATATATTATTCTATTAACAATAGAAATTGCAAGAACAGTGAAACCATTAATGGTTAATCCCACTATTTGATCCCACAGAATTGACCAGTTGTCTTCGATTTGTATTAAATATAAGGTTCTTTTTTTAAGTAGTTGTATCTTGTGCATTAGGTTGCCAAGATCCTGTCCATCCATTTAGTTTCTTTTTTCGCGAATTATGGTAGTTAATTGTTTGTTTTCCTCTCCTTCCCCCACCGGAAGTGCCCGAGGCCGAGGATATTAGACAGTAATGGCGACCGTGGACAAAACCACTGCTTTGGGTTCTATAGAACTTGCTGGTGTCTACATATTGCCCTTCTCCCATAGTTACACTCATGTCGCCTCCAAAATGCCTCACATTCTCATCAAAGATGCACCAAGTTGAAGGAATCCCTCACACTGCCACCAGTGTGATTGATACTGTCCACTGTTATTAGATTATCCTGGTCACTTGCCACCAGTGTAATACATTCTACTCTGGTTTGAATCTCCTGGTCACTTGCCATCAGTGTAATACCTTCCACTGTGGTTAGAATATCCTGGTCACTTGCCACCAGTGTGAAACCTTCAACTGTGGCTATTATCTCCTGGTCACTTGCCACCAGTGTGATACCTTCCACTGTGGCTATTATCTCCTGGTCACTTGCCACCAGTGTGATACCTTCCACTGTGGCTATTATCTCCTGGTCACTTGCCACCAGTGTGATACCTTCCACTGTGGTTTGAATCTCCTGGTCACTTGCCACCAGTGTGATAACTGCCACTCTGGTTTGAATCTCCTGGTGACATGACACCAGTGTGATACCTTCCACTGTGGCTATAATCTCCTGGTGCCTTACGAGTACCTTCCGGTACAGAGCTACAAACATGGTGGATTGAGGTCACGACCAAAACACTAAGAAAGAGCGACTTTCCCACCATACCTGAAGCATACTTGCCCACCATAACTGAAGCATCAGCTAATGATTCAATGTCGTCTGCTATGAATTCGATCACACCAGACAACATTTAGTGCCTGGAGGGCCACCCATTGAATCTACTGCGTTATTTCTGATGATGAGGAGCAGGAGCAGGAGGAGCAGGAGGAGCAGGAGGAGCAGGAGGAGCAAGAGCAGGAGCAGGAATAAGAAGAGGAGGAAGAAGAAGAAGAAGAAGAAGAAGAAGAGGAGGGAAAGGAAGAAGAGGAGGTGGGTGAAGAGAAGAGCAGGTGGGTAAGGAAGAAGAGGAGGAGGGGAGGAAGAAGAGACGGAGGATGAGGAACAAGAGGAGGGTGGGAGGAACAAAAGGAGGGGAACAAGATGAGGAGGGGGGGGGAGAATTGGGGCAAGCCTGAGGGAGGGTTAGACATAGGCTGAGGATGAGATCGAGGGCGAGGGCGAGGGCGATGTTGACTTAAGAGGGCGCCCTCACTAAGATGAACCATTCTAAGAGTTATACAATGAAGCTACATTATGAGATAGTTACAACTTTGGTTGAAATATTCATTAATTTCATTTTAATCTATTTCGGACAAGAAAGCTAAGCTGTCTTCCAAAAGCAGACGATATTTCTACATTATGAGATAGTTAAAACTTTATGAGATTATTAAAAATTTGGGTGAAATATGCATTACTTTCTTTTATTTATTTCGTACAAGAAAGTTAAGCTGTCTTTCTAAAGCAGACGACATTTCTTCAGTGCGGGGTTGTAATTAAGCTTAATTCCCGCCCTTTTCTTGTTGGCAGCGTCCCCTACCGTCCGGTTTATTGGCGGGCTTATGTTGATCCGTCGTTAACCTCACGCTGTGAGCGTCTCTACTGACTACATCCGGTGTCGACGGCAGCAGCATCCCTAACGCGAGATTACGTTGTCGCCTTTGTCTTAGCGCGAGATCTCGTTGGCGTCGTGGCTTCATAGCGTGACTGGCTGTCAGAATTGCCTCTCTCAATCCTTTATCTCATTATCATCGTAATTATCCTAGGCTCTGGGTTTATTCAGTAGCTAATAGTGGCGGGGAGGACTGTCGGTTTGAAATTATCATAAATTGACGTTGTGCTCCACCGGAACGATGTTGATTTGTTTGTAGGTGCATCATGTCAGCAGGAGGGGAGGGGACTGTGTGTGTGTGGGTGGGGGGGGGGGGGTAAGGGAAGGGAGGTGGAGGGGAATGGGGGGAGGGATGGGGTAGGATGGTGAGATATGGGAGGGGGAAGAAGGGGAGGGGGAGGGAAGTGTGCAAGAGGTGGGGGATGGAATGGGTGGGGGAGGAGGAGGTGGGGTGGGGAGGAGGAGGTGGAGGGAGAGGTTGAGGGAGGTGGGAAGGGAGGTTAAGTGAGGTAGGGAGGGAGGGGGTGGGGGAGGATGAGGTGAGGGAGGGAAGAGGTGGAGGGATCAGGGGAGAAATAATGGGAGTGTGGGAGAGGGGGGTGGGAGAAGAAGCTGTGATTGAGGTGGTGGAATGGTTAGGGCAAATGGAAAAAAAAGGGTGGAGGGAAGTGGGGAGGGAGGTGTGGATGGAGGTGGGGAGGGAGGTGGGGAGGGAGGTGGGGAGGGAGGTGGGGAGGGAGGTGGGGAGGGAGGTGGGGCGAAGGTGGGTGGTGAGGGGGGAGGTGGGGAGGGAGGGGGGGGAGGTGAGGGAGGGAGTGGGTGGGAGGTGGGGGAGGGGGGGAGGGAAGGGTGGGAGGGAGGTGGGGGGAGGGAGGGGTGGGGGAGGGTGGGGAGGGAGGGTGGAGGGGAGGGAGGTGGGGAGGAGGGTGTGGAGGGAGGTGGGGAGGGAAGGGTGGAGGGAGGTGGGGAGGGAGGGTGTGAGGGAGGTGGGGAGGGAGGGGGTGGATGGAGGTGGGGAGGGAGGTGGGGAGGGAGGGGTGGGGAGGGAGGGAGGTGGGGAGGGAGGGTGGGGAGGGAGGTGGGGAGGGGAGGGTGGAGGGAGGTGGGGAGGGTAGGGTGTGAGGGAGGTGGGGAGGGAGGGGGGGGTGGAGGTGAGGAGGAGGTGGGGAGGGAGGGGTGGAGGAGGAGGTGGGGGAGGGAGGGGTGGGGAGGGGGGGGGAGGGAGGGTGGAGGGAGGTGGGGAGGTAGGGTGGAGGGAGGTGGGGAGGGGAGGGGTGGGTGGAGGGAGGGGGGTGGGGAGGGAGGGGTGGAGAGAGGGGGGTGGGGAGGGAGGGTTGGGGGATGGGGGGAAGGGTGGAGGGAGGTGGGGGGAAGGGGGGAGGGGGGGGAGGGAGGGGTGGGTGGAGGTGGGGGGGGTGGTGGGAGGGGAGGGAGGGTGGAGAGAGGGAGGGGGGGAGGGGGGTGGAGGAGTGGGGAGGGGGTGGAGGGAGGTGGGGAGGTAGGGGGTTGAGGGGGGTGGGGAGGGAGGGGTGGGTGGAGGTGGGGAGGGATGTGGGGAGGGAGGGGTGGAGAGAGGGAGGTGGGGGGAGGGAGGGGTGGAGGGAAGTGGGGAGGGAGGGGTGGAGGGGAGGGGGGGAGGTAAGGGTTGAGGGAGGCGGGGAGGGAGGGGTGGGTGGAGGTGGGGAGGGATGTGCGGAGGGAGGGGTGGAGAGAGGGAGGTGGGGAGGGAGGGTTGGAGGGAAGTGGGGAGGGAAGGTGGAGGGAGGTGTGAAGGGAGGTTTGGAGAGATGTGGAGGGATGTGGGAAGAGAAGGGTTGATGGAGTGATGAAGGGTTGAGGGAGGGGTGGAGGGAGGTGAGGAGAGAGGGGTGGAGGGAGGTGCGGAGGGAAGGGCTGGGGAAGTGGGGGAGAGACAGAAGGATGCAGCAAGTGCAGGAGGGAGGGAGGGAGAAGGGACGTGGCGGGGGGAGGGGATCGGGAAGGTGGGTGTGGAGGTGGAGGGAGATTGTGCGTTGGTGGCGGGCTGGTAATGTGCGTGTTGGCCGTGTTAATGTAGGGCGGCCGGATACCGGAAACCAGCGGACATTAATTGATATTCAGGGCTGCCTCGATCTGACGCAGGGTCAGCTGCCCCTGGGAGCCGGCGAACCCTTGATGGGTCTCCGTCCGGCCTTCTCTCCAGGGCATCCCCGGCCCCGCCCGACCTCACCCTGACTCCCCACTCCACCCACCCCCACCACACCCTACCCCACCCACACCACATCCTACAGACCCACCCTACCCCACCCCGCCCGACCTGACCCTGACTCACTATATTCCCCACCCCTCCCACCCAACCTCAACCTACCCACCCCACCACATCCCACCTCACCCGACACACCTCAACCCACCCACTCAACCACACCCCATCCTCGCTTACACACACGTCTAACTCCCGAGCACCACCAGCTACAGAACCAGTGATCCTAGTTCCACGTAGACACACCACCACCACTATCGCCACCAGCTACAGAACCAGTGATCCTAGTTCTACGGTAGACCCTTACCACAACATCACCACCTCTACTTTGCACACCACCACCACCAGCTACAGAACCAGCCATCCTAGTTCCACGGTAGACCCTCACCACAACATCACCACCTCTACTTTACACACCACCACCACCACCACCACCAGCTACAGAACCAGCCATCCTAGTTCCACTTAGACCCTCACCACACCATCACCACCTCTACTTTAAGCACCACCACCACCACCATACCCACCACCACCACACCTACCGTCACCCACCACCACAACCACCACCACAACCACCACACCTACCGTCACCCACCACCACAACCACCACCACCACCACACCTACCGTCCCCCAGCCATGACACAGGGATCGTTCAACACTATGCAGCCCACAGCATGTACAGAATCCTGGTCACAGCACCAAAGTCATGGGGTGCTTTTACAAAAGAAGTAAGTGTCATACCTGGCGTGGGACTCGAACTCAAGCTTCTACCATTACGAGACAGGCGTCCTACCAATTCGTTCCTGATGCAATCAACCTACCCACACCTAGCTGTGTATGAAGAATCAATCAATCAATAGTTCCGTCCTCGAGTCGAGGGTTGGATGCAATGGTTCTCTACTTGTCCCGATGGTGTGCTGTTCTGATAGACTGTGAATAATTCAAGCCTGTCCACTGTGAAATATTTGTAAACCATGATGTTCTTGGTCTCCCTCTCCCTCTGCTGCCATTCACCTTCCCTTCTAACAATGTACGGTATATTGAACTCTGACAAATGATGTGGCGAAAATAAATAAGTTTCTTTGTCTGTATAGTGGCAAACAAGCATTTCTTATTCTAAGAACTTCTTTGTTGGTGATCTTCTTTGTCCATGATATTTTCAACATCCTTCAATAAATGAAGAATATGAGGTGGGAAATAGAGGGAGTCACAGATGCTTTCTGTGTATGTGTCATGTCACCTATGTATGTGTCATGCCACCTGTGTGTGTCATGCCACCTGTGTATGTGTCATTCCATCTGGGCAGGATAACGCACCACAACTACACTACCAGGTTTGTGACTAGGATAGGCAGACGATTAGTTGCTTCGATGTCAGGATAATATAACTGAGCCAGATATCGCATGATGGTGTCGGCGGTG
This sequence comes from Branchipolynoe longqiensis, assembly GCA_030323885.1. Classification (NCBI taxonomy): domain Eukaryota; kingdom Metazoa; phylum Annelida; class Polychaeta; order Phyllodocida; family Polynoidae; genus Branchipolynoe; species Branchipolynoe longqiensis. The sequence goes on from CM059188.1 coordinate 27,209,074, forward strand.
CGTTATCTTAATGTGGAGACACTATAAAGACACCACGAATCTCTGTCACAAATCAGTGCCCCCTGTGTTTATATGACCTCAGATGTTTCTCGGACGTAAAACCCAAAGCAATAGTGAATTTATTACCATCGCCACGGATTTCCATTTTGTTGGGGGGTCCAGAAAAACTCATTTATCACGTTCAATGTCATCAGCCCTCACCCCTCCTACCGCCCCACCCCACCCCACCCCATTCACTACTTCTCGAAATCCTCCCCATTACCTGCCACACCCCCTGACCCCGTAATGGACCCTGTCCGACCCCAGGCCATTATGCAGCCCCGCCCTATTTTGTTACATGTGCATGAGTGGGCACATTTAGATGTGCGCACATTTAGATGTGTGCACATTTAGATGTGTGCATATTTAGATGTGTACACATTTAAATTTGAGCACATTTAGAGGTGAGCACATTTAGATGTGGCACATTTTGATGTGTGCACATTTAGATATGTACACATTTAGAAGTGAGCACATTTAGATGTGTTGTGAGCACATTTAGATGGGTGCACTTTTATATGTGAGCACATTCAGATGTGTGTCTATTTAGATGTGTGCACATTTAGATGTGAGCACATTTAGATGTGAGCACATTTAGATGTAAGCACATTTAGATGCGAGCACATTCCGATCTGTGCCTATTTATATGTGAGCACATTTAGATGTGAGCACATTTAGATGTGAGCACATTTAGATGTGTGTGCATTTAGATGTGTACATAGGTAGATGTGTGTACATTCAGATGTGCGCATATTTAGATGTGCGCATATTTAGATGTGTGCACATGTAGATGTGTGCACATTAAGATGTGAGCACATTTAGATGTGAGCACATTCAGATGTGTACACATTTAGATGTGTGCACAATTATATGTGTACATATTTCGATGTGTGCACATTCAGATGTGTGCATATTTATATGTCTGAACATTTAGATGTGAGCACATTTAGATGTGAGCATATTTAGATGTGTGCATAGTTTAAATATGTGCCTATTTAGATGTGTGCACATTTAGATGTGAGTGGCGTTAGATGTGTGACCATTCAGATGTGTGCATATTTAGATGTGAGCGCATTTAGGTGTGAGCATATTTAAATGTGTGCATAATTTAAATGTGTACATATTTAGATGTGTGCACATTTAGATGTGTGCATATTTGGATGTGTGCATATTTAGATGTGTTCACCTTTAGATGTGTGCATATTTGGGCGAATGCACATTTTGATATGTGCACACTTAGATGATAGGACGTAAAACCACAACAAACAACATTTATCCTCATGTTGGTTGTTGGTTGGTTGTTGGAGTTTTACATTCTGGCAACATCTAAGGTCATATCAAGATGGGTACCAACTTATGACAGCATGCACTCATTTTGACGTTATAGTGCGGCCCCACTCCAGAGACCAAGCCACCAGCACCATGACCTGATATCCTGATGACCTGATCAGTCACATTATCCTGACACTGAGCCAACCAGTCCTTGCCCTAACCTAATAATGCTGAGTACTTGGCAACGAAGCGACAAGTATCAATTTTTAAGTCATTGATTTGACTTGACCAGGGTTCTAACCCAGGGGTTCGAATCCCACGATCTACCAAAACTGGAAACGGACGCTCAACTCATTCGGCCATTCTTCCTGGTCGTATCCTCGTGTAGAGGAGGGGGGCCCCTTTCTTGTACTGACAGACGATGCCATAGGTCTGGTTGCAAACACACTAAACAGGTGAACTGTTCTTTGTGTCTGAGCTCTATGGTCCAATGAAGGCCCCTTTTATTTATCCTCTGATTCTTGATGCCTGCGTGCCTGTGCGATTAACCCGCTCCGTGTGCAGTTTATTTCAGTACATTTTTTTCTTTTATGCGCGACGGCCTTAGTTTTTAAGCAGTTTTAAAGCAATATCTAATATGGTCTGAACTGCCGCAGATGCCAGTTTTATTTGGGGTTTTTTCAATTGTGTCTTTGATTTTTTTTAAATGTTTAATCCAGTGAAGATGAGAAGTGGGGTGGTATTGAATTTGTTTTTGATTTTGGTTATCACAAAACGCAGACAGTTAAATAAAATTGTTTATGAGGATTAGTGTGACTGTCCTACTACCATCCAAGCTTCCCATCACCCCCCCCCCCCCACCCTCCACCTCCCCATACCCCTCTCCCTCCACCTTCCCCCTCCCCCTCCCCCTCCATCTCCCCATTCTCCAACCCATCCCTCTCCCCATCACCTCACCCACCTCATCCCTCCCCCTCCCCCTTCCCCTCCCCTCCCCCTTCCCCCCCCCCTCCCCTCCCCCTTCCCCTCCCCCTCCCCTCCCCCTCCCCTACCCCTGCCCCTTCCCCCTCCCCCTCCTCCTCACGCTTTACCTCCCCCTCCCCCCCCCAACCTTCCCCATCCCCTTCACCTCCCCACCCCCTCAACCCCCCCCCCCCATCCCTCTGCACTCCCCCTACCACCTCCCGTTCCCCATTCCCCTCCCTCTCAACCTCCCCATCCCCTTCAAACACCCCCAACCTATCCCTCTCCCCCCTTCCCCCCAACCTTCCCTTCCACCTTCCCCTCCAACTTCCCCTCTATCTCCACATCATCATCATCATCCTCATGACTAGTTTTGGAGCAATTTGAGTTGAAAGAACCCAAAATCATTTTGGCAAGCTTGTCAAAAGTCTTGTTGTTGTGGCCCAGATTCACATCTCCCAATGGTCATGTGATGAGGAATGACCTATTAATGTGTAGGTAGTGTGGAATCTGACTAATGCCATATATGGTACTGGAATGAAGGCCAGACTAATGAGGTCATGAGATTGACCTAATTGGTCAGTGCACTCTCTACTTAATGGCTGACCAGACGGGATGGCCGAATGAGTTAGAGCGTCCATCTCCCATGCTGGTAGATCCTGGGGTCGTGGGTTCGAACTCTGGTCGAGTCAAACCAATGACTTAAAAATTTATACTTGTCGCTTCCTAGCCAGGCACTCGGCATTATTAGGACAGGGCAAGGACTGGTGGGCTCAGTGTCAGGATAATGTAACTGAGTGGGATACCAGGTCATGGTGCTGGCGGCCTGGTTTCCCAGTGGGACATCACTATAAAGTCGCCATGAGTGCACACTGTTACAAGTCGGTACCCGTCCTGATATGACCTTAGATGTTGCTAGGACGTAAAACAACAACAAACACACAAACACACGCTTAATGGCTGTCTCAAAGTAGGTTCCCAAAGGGATGGGGGTAATAAACTCACTGATTATTCTGTATATGCTGCCCCAAAGCCTTACTTAACGCACCAGCACCTAAGTTGGATATATAGAATCAAATGTAAGTATGTGTTTTGGTTTTGAAAAAAATATGTTTCATCGGACCGTGCAACTTTAATTAGTTCTGAAAGGATCCGACAGGATATACTATCCCCTCTCTACTCACATTATTAAGACTACTATTATGCTTTAACTACAAGATATGGCTTCCGGGTGCGCACACAGATCCCTCATGTGATCCTAGTCTGTATGGCTCATCTCCTTACAAATAACTACTGGATGGTATGCAGGTATTGCAATACCTCAGGGAGTTTGATGCCCCTGCCCTGCAGAGTTGTAAACCACTGCCTTGTGGTACAGGTTCTTGACAGAACCGAAGGGAGCAAACCCTTAACAGAAAACCATGTCACTGTGGCAGCATTAAGGGCAGTTGATGTATGGAACTCCCAACATCTCCCATCTAGCCACTGCAGGGACAAATAGTTTTGCGCCTGTCTGGACATGTTGCAAGGAGGTTGCAGCTACTGCACTAAAAACCTTGTGTATATTCAATTCAAATTAATTGCAGCAACCGATCGCCTCCAAATACATCATGACTTAGCAGTAACTGATCACATGCAAATACAAAATGGCCTAGTCTAGTAGTAGTAGTATCCAATCACCCACAACTACCCTCCTGCCTTCTGCCCCGCTCCCTGGGCCTGCCCTCAATGTCTGGCCCAGTGAGTAATCATATGCTGTCTCCGTCCCCACCCTAGGGACCCTGCCCCCTCTCCTGGCGTCTCCTGGGTACGGTAATACCCCTAAAATGACCTTTACAAGAGGACCTGGATGGCGTAGACTGAGAGGTGCTATTTTTCAAATAATTGTATCTGGTTAACATTTTTCTATTTATATTTTTCCAGCGCCGAGGCACTGGTCTTCCGACCATGTTTAACTTCGGTCATTTACACTATTTAATTACAAGAACAATTTTAAGATAATACAATATTGTTATTACATTCAGATAATTAAAGAGTTTGTGGTATATCTAGTCAGTGTATGCATTCAGTGTATGTATTTAATACGGGTTGTGTTTGAGTTAGTTTTCTAGCAAGGGTTATATCAGTATTGTATGGGTTTAGGTATAATTGTTAGTTTAGGATTTCCAATTCAATAAATAGTCTTATTGCAATGTGATCGGATGCACTTTTATATATAACGGTGCGTTGTATATAGTACAATTTGTGAGTTAGATTAGATATTTTTGTGTTTGTAAGTCAAGATGTCTTGACTATTGATATGTTCTGTAGATAATTACATCAATTTATTTGTTGGTGTGAGGAATGAATGAGGAATCCCGCCGTTTGTGGGAAGGGACTAAAGGGAGAGGAAAGCCAGCAGGCAGGAAGTACCAGAGGGTGGGACCACAATGGGAACAAGCACTGGTCTCACATTCAGTTGTGTCTTTAACTTATTGTCTTGTATATTACACGGTGTGAAGTGACAAACTTGGCAGAGTTGTGTCCATACATTTGTTTTAATGTAGATTGCAGTGAAATTGTCCCAGCAAACATTCTACATCATATAAAATACTACTTCCTCTAGCATGGCATATGTGTGTTCAACCCCTGAAGTGGGATATCAAGTCATGGTACCAATGTCCTGATCTCCCAGTAGGGTAGCACTATAAAGTTGCCATAAGTGTGAATTGTCAAAAGTCAGTGCTCGTCCTGATATGACCTTAGATGTTGCCAGGACGCAAAATTCCAAGAAACAATTACATCTCTTCCTCTCGCTCTTCCTCCCTCCCTCCTTCGTTCCCTCCCTCCCTCACTCCATCACTTCCTCACTCCATCACTTCCTCACTCCACCACTCCCTCACTCACTATCTCACTTCCTCCCCCTTCCCTCCCTCACTCCTTCCCTCACTTCTTCCCTCACTCACTCCAACCCTCACTCCATCCCTCACTCCCGCACTCCCTCACACCCTCATTCACTCCCTAACTCACTCCTTAACTCACTCCCTAAATCACTCTCTCACTTTCTCACTCCATCACTCCCTCATCCCCTCCCCCCGTCCCTCACTCCGTCCCTCACTCCCTCACTCCATCCCTCCGTCCCTCGCTCCCTCACTCACTATCTCACTTCCTCCCCCTTCCCTCTCTCACTCCTTTCCTTACTTCCTCACTTCCTCCCTCCCTCACTCACTCCAACCCTCATTCCATCCCTCACTCCCTCACTCACTCCCTCACTCCCTAACTCACTCTCTCACCCCTCACTCCCTTCCTCCCTAACTCCCTCATCCCCCTCCCTCCGTCCCTCACTCCCTCACTCACTCACTCACTCCCTCACTACATCACTCCCTCACTCACTCCCTCACTCCCTCACTCCACTACTCCCTCACTCCCGGCAGTGCTCCGCCGACTGTGGCCGAGGACAGAGGACTCGGGAGGTGGTCTGCGTCAACTCCGAGGACAGGCCTATTGCCGAGAACAAGTGCTCGGGCACCCGCCCGGTCAGCCTGGAGATCTGTGACATGGGCTCATGCGCCAAGACGTGGTTCTACACCGAGTGGTCCGACGAGGTAAGGCGACAAGCAGACTGTCAACTTTTATTTATTCTTTTTTTATTAATTTTCATTTTTTCATTTTTATTTCATTTTTTTAATTTTATATAACCGTTTTTTTAAGTTGTGACAGTCCATTCGGGGCCTTCTCCGAAACTGTGTACCATCAACATGTGCGACATGGAAACGAAAAGTGAAAACATTCCAAATGTCCTACCGGACATGGTGGCCGAGTCGGTAGAATGCAGGCTTCCCGGGCGGAAGGTCGGGAGTTCGAGTCCCAACCGAGTCAAACCAATATGCAGAAGCTCGGGAGTTCGAATCCCAGCCGAGTCAAAGCAATAATGTATCAAATTGATTACTTTTCACTACCTAGCTTGGTGCTTGGCATTAATAGGATAGGACAAGGATTGGTTAGTACAGTGTCAGGATAATATGACTTTGTGGGATATTGGGTCATGGTGTCAGTGGACTTGACTCCCTGTGGGGCAGCGCTATAAAGTCACCATGAGTATGCACTGTCGTAAGTCAGTACCCATCTCGATATGACCTTAGATGTTGCTAAGATTATAACAACAACAACAAAACATTCAGAATAACAGCAGAGAGCATTCCAACTAAAGGCTGAATCCAGACGGGATGGCCGAATGAGTTAGAGCATCCGTCTCCCGTGTTGGTAGATTGTGGGATTGTGGGTTCGAATCCTGGTCGAGTCAAACCAATGACTTAAAAATTTATACTTGTCGCTTCCTAGCCAGGCGCTCTGCATTACTAGGATAGGGCAAGGAGCAGTGGAATAAGGAAGACCAGTCGTCTGCGACTGAAATTTCCCCTGCTTAAACAACTAATGTACCGAACAAACAAACAAATTTTCATATGAAGATTTAGATGTTGTGCATCTGTCACAGTTGAAAAAAGAAATTTCACTTTGTGATTTTTATCTATGTTTTGTATTTTATAGTTGAGAAAAACATTAAAATTCCAGATGTAGCATTCCTCCATAACATCATTTTAGTTTCGAAATGCATTGCAAGATTAATATTCCATGTTTGCATTTCAAATATCTCTAAAGTTTGCCACTTAAAATGAAAGTTATTCCAAACAAAAGGAAGAAAGATTATACCGATCAACCTAATGTATGTATCGCAAAATGTTTGAGACACTGAAAACCAACGAGCTCTGCAACTCTAAGCACATGAGTCTTGAAGACAGAATCTAAATTTATCAAGCGATGCTGCTGTTCTTACATCCTCTAGCAACCTATTTCCATCAAGTGGGACCTGCCACACAGAAGGCACAAGTGCCGTTTGATTTGAGTCTAGACCCAGGGACATGTGATAATATCTGATTGGATGATCTGAGAGTTTGGGTGCCATTTGAGGGAGAGAAGATTGCAGAGAAAATGGGAAAAGCAAACAATAAAAGAACCATGAGACAAGCGTGTATTGAGATGAGTAGGGTATGATATGGAACAGGGTACCCGACCATGAGATACACATATTAGGTTAATCGTTATAGCCTACCTTACTTTAGTTTGAAGTAACTTTTATTTGAAATGGCTAACTTTTGAGATAGTTGAAGTGCAAACATGGTAAATTAATGTTGACACCTCCCACCCCACACTCCCCACCCCCATTCCCCACACCCCACACCCCACTCCCACACCCCACCCCCACACCCCACACCCAACCTCCCACACCCCACACCCCACCTCCCACACCCCACTCCCCACTCCCACACCCCACTCCCCACTCCCACACCCCACTCCCACACCCCACCTCCCACACCCACCTCCACACCCACACTCCACACTCCACACCCCACACCCCACACCCCACACCCCACACCCACACCCCACACCCCACCCACCTCCCACACTCACCCCCCCCACTTCCACACCCCAAACCCACCCCCACACCCCACTCCCACACTCCGCACGCACACCACCTCCCACAACCCCCCGCACCGCCCGCACCCCCACCTTCTGCTCAGTTGACCCACATTGCTTAATTCAATTCACCATCCTTAGCATTAAATCTGACCCTTCACCCCCACCCCCACCCCTACATCAATTACTACACCACCCATAGTGACATCACCCCACCACCACCACCACCCACCACCCCCTTCTACCTGTTACTACACCACCCTTACTGACATCCCCCCATCCCCCCAGCCCCCCCCACAAACCCCCCCCCCCACCACATATGTCCCCTCCACTTCTCTTACACCACCGGTAACGTTAATACTGAACTCCAGTAGGGCCTGACCAGTGACCAGGACTCAATTTATTATCATGACTGCTACTTGAGCTGAACTGTTTTTATGCGCCTTCTTAGAAAGATTATCTTTACTTTGTTTAAGTGGGGTGAGGGGATTAGGGCGGGATCAGGGAAGATAAGCATACTTCTGTCCTCTACAACAAAAACAAGTAATAAATCCTGACAAGTAACACTAAGCTTGCCTCATCCGATGAAGCCATAACAATGTCGAAACCAAGGGCTGAATTTCATCCTCGCTTTCAAAGTTAGATACTGGAGCATTCATAAAATAGTTATTGCAGCAAAGAAGGGTGGTAAGCCCATTTAATTGAACCTGTCACTGTTGCAAATCATACATGAATTTCCAGAATTTCGGGGTGCACACCACAATTATTTTGTGATATTTCATATATTATCAAGGTTATGCAACGTTAATATCTTTATCTCAGAAAATTACTGAAATGCAAAACCATCGGGCTATGCAATTTTAATTCCCAATTGTTGGCTACAAAGAGCCGGCGTCCTGCTGCTGGGTGCCCACTGCGAAGGCGATGTGTTACCAGACCGGATGGCCGACTGAGTTGAGCGTTCATCTCCCATTTTGGTAGATCGTCGGATTCGAAACCTGATCTAGTGAAACCGATGACTTAAATATTGATACTTTCACTTCCTAGCCAGGTGCTCAGTATTATTAGGATAGGGCAAGGACTGGTTTGGCTCAGTGTCAGAATAATGTGACTGAGTGGGATATGAGGTTATGGTGCTGGCAGCTGGTCTCCCAGTAGGGAAGCACTACAAAGTTGGCATGAGTGTGCACTGTCACAAGTCGGTACCCATCCTGATATGACCTTAGATGTTGCCAGAATGTAAACTCCAACAACCAACCACTAGCGTAACATAGCTACCTCCCCCGATTTTTTCTCCTTCTCCTTTATCATCTTCTTTTTCTACTCATTCCTCTATTTTTACCCATCATTCATATTAATGCTGTGCTAGGTATTTTCTTCTAATCCTGCTCAGTGGACCAATTTGCAATTAGGGCTATTTTCCGTTCCAACCAGTGGTCCAAAACTGGTTCATCAAAGGCTGTGGTATGTGCTGTCCTGTCTGTGGGAAAGTGCATATAAAAGATGCCTTGCTGCTTATCGGAAAGAGTAGCCTATGTGGCGGCAGCAGGTTTCCGCCAAAGAAATATGTCAGAATGACCATATGAAGAGTTCAGGCGCAAAACCACGTAATTGCCAATCCAAAAATTGAGATAAAGATTGGAATCGAACCTTCAAAAATTAATTATGTTATATTCCTACTCTTTTGTTCATTGCTCGATAACCATGTTATCATATGAAAAGTGGAATAAGTCAAAATGAAACATTATTTTCAGGTAAAATCTTCACTTAAACTACATTTTTGGATTGCCATTTACGTGGTTTTGCGCCTGAACTCTTCATATGTTTGACATCCAATAGCCAATGATAAAAATAAATGTGCTCTAGAGGCGTTAAATAAAACAAGCTTTACTTTTTCGTGTAATGATACATCAGGGCCTGTATGCATGAACAAGTTTTTATCGGCTCCGGTGTTAAGGGCCGCTGCCGGGTTAGCTAACACCAGTGTTGGGAAATGGGTCACAGGGTATGTACAGCCCCAAAGCGTGGTGGCGTTAGCTAACATAGCAGCTATTTATAGATTTGGGGTATCCCTCTGAGCCTCTTCCCGGTGAGCACTGTTATTTGCCAATATCGTCACCGATGCAGCGGCGGCAGCGGCGGCGGAGTTAATAAGGCTTCGATTTTGGGTTTAATTTGACCAAATTTCACTTTTTGATTATGTTATTGTGTTAAATATGATAGCATTGAATAGATTTGGGCCTAATCGGTAATATATCGCCGCCAATGCGGTGGCGGCGGCGGTGATTTGTTTTGTTCACATTCGTCGATTCAACAATATGAATATCGTCGCTAATGTAGCTGATGATCGCTTCGATGTTAGGGTTAATTTGAGCAAATTTCACTTTTGGAGAATGTTATTCTGTTAAATATGATAGCATTGAATAGATTTGGGCCTAATCGGTACCTAACACTGCCCGTAAACTTCCTACGGAGTGGTGTTAGTGTACCCGACCTTAATCTCACGGTGTTTCGGTAACACTGCTCCATACATACTGACTTTTCGCCGCTAAATTAGAAATCCCGTCCAAAACCAGTTTTGCCTCGCTAACACCGCCCCATGCATATGGGCCTGTTTACCTGACAGTGCTCCACCTCGTGCGGGGAAGGCGTCTACACACGGAAGCTGCACTGCTCAGCCGACGCAGAGCGGTGCGCCACCATCCGGCGACCAGAGGAATCAAAGGCCTGCCGCAACAGGCTGCCGTGTGGCGGCCAGTGGTTCACGGGGCCCTGGCACAAGGTAAGGACATGGCAAGGGCAGGGAAAGGCAGGGGAAAGGTAGAACTATTCAGGGTAAGGCAGGGCCGGACAGGGAAGGACAGGGCAAGGGAAAGGAAGAGTAAGGGTGAGGACGGGTGATGAATGGTAAGGTTAGGTAAGGCTGGGCCAGGCAGAGAAGAGCAAGGGCAAGGCAAGGTAAGGGCAAGGGAAAGGCAGGGTAAGGCAGGGCAGGGCAAGGCAGGGCAAGGCAGGGCCGGGTAGGGCAGGGCAAGGGAAAGGAAGAGTAAGGGTAAGGACGGGTAATGAATGGTAAGGCTAGGTAAGGCTGGGCCAGGCAGAGAAGGGCAAGGTAAGGGAAAGGGAAAGGCAGGGTAAGGCAGGGCAGGGCAAGGCAGGGCCGGGTCGGGCAGGGCAAGGGAAAGGAAGAGTAAGGGTGAGGACGGGTGATGAATAGTAAGGCTAGGTAAGGCTGGGCCGGGCAGAGAAGAGCAAGGGCAAGGCAAGGTAAGGGCAAGGGAAAGGGAGGGTAAGGTAGGGCAGGGCAAGGCAGGGCCGGGTACGGCAGGGAAAGGGAAAGGAAGCGTATGGACATGGAAAAGGCAGTGTAAGGCAGGGTAATGAAGGGTATGGCAGGGAACGGCACGGAACGGCAGGGAAAGGCAGGGTAAGGCAGGCAGGGGAGGGAAAGGTAAGGTCGGGTATGGGCAAGGGAAAGGCAGGGAACGGCAGAGTAAGGTAGGGAATGGCAGGGAAAGGCAGGGAAATGTAGGGAAAGGCAGGGAAAGGCAGGGTAAGGCAGGGAAAGGCAGGGTAAGGAAGGATAACCATGGGTAAGGCAGGGAAAGGCAGGGAAAGGCAGGGAAAGGCAGGGAAAGGCAGAGAAAGGCAGGGAAAGGCAGGGTAAGGAATGATAACGATGAGTAAGGCAGGGAAAGGCAGGGAAAGGCAGGGTAAGGAAGGATAACGATGGGTAAGGTAGGGAAAGGCAGGGAAATGCAGGGAACGGCAGGATAAGGAAGGATAACGATGAGTAAGGCAGGGAAAGGCAGGGAAATGCAGGGAACGGCAGGATAAGGAAGGATAACGTTGAGTAAGGCAGGGAAAGGCAGGGAAAGGCAGGGTAAGGAAGGATAACGATGGGTAAGGTAGGCAAAGGCAGGCAAAGGCAGGCAAAGGCAGGCAAAGGCAGGGTAAGGAAGGATAAGGATTGCTACGGCAGGGAAAGGTACGGAAAGGCAGGAAAAGGCAAGGTGTGGACAAGGGAAATGCAGGGAGGACAATGCAAGGCAGGGAAAGGCAGGGCACGGCAAACCGGTCGGAAATCACTGGGTTTCTTACTGAGTTAACGCACTGTGAAGTTTTAACAAATACATTGAAAATTCATCAGTTTTGAGATGTTTGTGTTAAATATTTGACGGTCGGAAATCAATGTGTTCATTAATAAGCTAGTGCACTATGAAGTTTTTAAAAATGCATCGAAAATGTGTAGTCAATTTTTAGATGTTTGTGTCAAATATATTCAACCGTCGGAAATCAATGAGTTCATTAATGTGCTAGTGCACGGTAAAGTTCAACAATACATAAGAGGTCAATTTAAAGATTTATATGTTAAATATTCAATCAAGGTCTGATTGGCACTCGTGCATGAATTATCTTTTCAAAGTTCCTATCATAAAGTATTTGTGGGGGTGGGGGTGGTTGGCACCTTGTGAATCTCCAATATTTTGTATTAGGTTTTTTATTAGTTTTCACATATTCACCATAAAGAGTTAATCTGAACATGCTCCATGGACCGTGTCGCTGCAGTGTTCCGTGACGTGTGGACACGGCGTGACGCGGCGTGACGTCATCTGCATGAAGCGGCTGGGACGCATGATGCCGGTCGGGGAGGAGAACTGTCTGACGGCCGACAAGCCGGAGTCGGAGCGGCCGTGTGAGAACCCGGCTTGCCCTCCCCACTGGTACAAGACGGACTGGACCAAGGTGAGTGATATGCCGGTATGCGCACCCCGCTGGTACAAGATGGACTGGACCAAGGTGAGTGATAAGCCGCTATGCACACCCCGCTGGTACAACACGGACTGGACCAAGGTGAGTGATAAGCCGTTATGTGCACCCCACTGGTACAAAACGGACTGGACCAAGGTGAGTGATAAGCCAGTATGCGCAACCCGCTGGTACAAGACGGACTGGACCAAGGTGAGTGATAAGCCGGTATGTGCACCCCACTGGTACAAAACGGACTGGACCAAGGTGAGTGATAAGCCGATGTGACCCACTAACGCGCCAGGTATGCCACCCCGCTGGTACAAGACGGACTGGACCAAGGTGAGTGATAAGCCGGTATGCGCACCCCGTTGGTACAAGATGGACTGGACCAAGGTGAGTGATAAGCCGGTATGCGCACCCCACTGGTACAAGACGGACTGGACCAAGGTGAGTGATAAGCCAGTATGTGCACCCCACTGGTACAAAACGGACTGGACCAAGGTGAGTGATAAGCCGGTATGTGCACCCCACTGGTACAAAACAGACTGGACCAAGGTGAGTGATAAGCCGGTATGTGCACCCCGCTGGTACAAAATGGACTGGACCAAGCTGAGTGATAAGCCGGTATGTGCACCCCACTGGTACAAGACGGACTGGACCAAGGTGAGTGATAAGCCGGTGTGTGCACCCCACTGGTACAAAACGGACTGGACCAAGGTGAGTGATAAGCCGGTGTGCGCACCTCGCTGGTACAAGATGGACTGGATTAAGGTGAGTGATACCCCGGCTTGTACACCACCACACTGGTACAAGACGGATTGGACCAAGGTGATGCCACATCATGTTCTATAACACAAGCAAACAAGGCGCACTGTAGCACACACTACAACACAAGGATACAACACATGCGCTAGGACACAAAGACACAGCACACACTACAACACACAGTACAACAAAATGATGCAGTGCACACTGCACCCCACACTACAGCAGAATGATACAACGCACACTACAACACACACTACAACACAATGACACAACACAATGACACAACATGAGGACAGGACAACACACACTGCAACAAACACTACAACACAAGGATGCAGTACATACTGCAACACACACTACAACACAAGGACACAGCGCAAACTTCACAACACACTACAACACAATTATACAATGTGCACTATAACACACACTACAGCACAAGGACACAACGCACACTACAACATACACTACAACACAAGGACACAATGCACACTACAACACGCACTACAATACAAGGACACAACACAACTTGAGGACATGACAACGCACACTGCAACACACACAACAACACAAGGACACAACGCACTCTGCAACACACACAACAACAAGGAATGGTGGCAGAGATGGTGGGAGGTAGGCAGGGAGGGAGGGAGGAAGAGGAGTATGCAGTAAATACAAAGTCCTATGAAGAATCAGTATGCGTATCTAGATGTAATGGGAATAGCTCATTTTCGTGCAGATAGCATCGATTTAAAAGATTGCATAGTCACCTAGATAAAAGATTCACCCGGTAGTTGTAGTACATGGGTGAAGATCAGCCTTATATAAAAACGGTTGAAAAATCGGGCTAATGAAATGAGTCTTCATGAGAGCCTAATTTCTCAATCTAAGAAGCAACATTTATTCTTTGTATATGTCTTCATGTTTACCCGACCACAGCTGAATCCATATTGGCCTTGCATACTGTAGGTGGCGCCCTGCGGCTTATTCCTGTTCCGCTATACTACTTACATCCGGTTACTGTGTTGATATAGCATGCTAAGTTAATTTTACAACGCACGCTCACAGAGGGTAGAAACAGACTCGCAGAGCGTAGGGAGATGTGGACGAATGCTTACAAACAGATAAAGAATGCATGCAGTAGATCCCTATACAACAACGGAAAGTAATAAAACAAGGGGAACCACAAGACTAATACTGTCTAGCGGCGAAAACAAGTCATTAGACTTAACCGTTATCGGCAGTCTAAATACACCATCACCAAAAAAACACTAAAAAAATAGCACATGTCTCCATGTCCACCCATAGAGCGCATTAGGGTTTGAGTTCGTGGATTTTGCAATGCAGCTTGAGCACAAGACTAAGGGATATCAATCAATCAATCAATAGTTCCGTCCTCTAGTCGAGGGTTCCGTCCTCTATTCGAGGCGATATATGTGCAATGAAATAAGTTATATGAATATAAATGATACAATGGGCCAATGCTACGGTTTGTTGTTTTAAATCGGGTTTGAAGGCATGTGGTTTTATGGGTATATATAGTCGTGCTGATATCGAAACCAGAAAGAGAAACTGCACATAATCCAAGCATGTAATGCTCGACCTGCTTGCTTGCCAAGACCAACCCACCTTATGTCACTTCGCTAGTTGCCCATCCCCTTTTGTGACATGTTCCCAAAGCAATGCTGCTTCGCTGATTACCCCATCCCCCTTTCTGACATGTTTCCAATGCCATGCCATTTCACTGGTTACCCAACCCCGTTTGTTACATGTTCCCAATACCCTGACTGACCCACCTTATGCCATCTCCCTTTGTGACATATTCAGAATGACGTGACCGACCCATGTTATACCACATTGCTTGTTGCTCAATACCCTTTGCGACATGTTCCCAATGCCATGAATGACCAACCTTACGCTGCTCCACTGGTTACTGCATCCTCCTTTGTGACATGTTCCTAATACCCTGACATACCCGCCTTATGCCACTCCACTGGTTACCGCATCCCCCTTTGTGACATATTTCCAATGCCCTGGTTAACCCAATTCATTCCACTTCGCTGGTTACTCTATCCCCCTTCGTGACATGTTCCCAATGCCAAGACTGACCCACCTTATGACATTTCCTTGGATACCACGGCCCCTTTTCTGACATGTTCATAATGCCATACCACTTCGCTGGTGACCCGATCCCCCTTTGTGATCATGTTCCCAATGCCAAGACTGACTGACCGTATGCTGTTTTGCTGGTTACCATACCCCCTTTTGTGACATGTTTGCAATGCCATGCTGCTTCGCTGGTTACCCGATCCCCTTTGTGACCATGTTCCCAATGCTAAGACTGACCCACCTTATCCATTTCGCTGGTTACCCGATCCCCTTTGTGACCATGTTCCCAATATCAAGACTGACCCACCTTAATAATGCCATGCCACTTTGCTGGTTACCCAATACCCCTTTGTGACCATGTTCCCAATGGCAAGACTGACCCACCGTATGCCGTTTTGCTGGTTACCACACCCCCTTTGACCTGTTCGCCATGTAATGCTCAAACCTCTGGTTACCACATTTCCTTGTGCACCCTGTCCACAGTGTACCAAGACGTGCAACACCGGATACCAGCAGCGTGACATCAAGTGCCTGGACGCTGCGCAGAGGACGACGACGCGCTGCGCAGAGGAGGACAAGCACGACGTGTGGAGGACGTGCAACACCATGCCCTGCCCCGCCTCCAGGAAGCATGCTGGGAACGCAGGTAAGCAGGATGTCTACACACACACATTCACATCCACACCCACCCATACACACTCACACATATATCCACACTCACATACTCACACGGACACTCTCACACACACCCACAGACACACACCCACAGCCACACACACACAAACTCACACACACCCATTCACCACACCCACACACAAACCCCACACACTCACATACACATATACACACACACTCACACGCATACCCACACACACATACCCACACAGCCATCACACACACCCACACTGACACACCCAAGCCCACACACACACCATTCACCACACACACCCACAACCACAACCACACACACGCAACCACACATACACACACCCGCACACACTCACAACCATAAGGATACACACCATACGCACACATACACCCACTCCCACACCCACACTCACCCACACCAACCACACACACACACTCAAGCCTAGACCACCACCCACACTCACCCCCCACACACAAACTCACACAGACACTCACATCCACAGCCAAATCCGCAGACCCCCACACCCACACCCACACCCACACCCACACACACCCTCCCCCACACATACACCCACAGACACACTCACACCCATTCACAGAATCACACCCACACCCACACCCACACCCACACCCACACACCACATCTTCACCCACACCCACAGACCACACACACACCCTCACCCACACCCACACGGGTTCTGAAGTATAAGTGCCAGAATCGTTGATGGATTATGTCCACTTTTCAGCACCCCCTACAACAAGCCAGAACAAGAACAAAATTGGTATGAGGAAGCTTAGTCAGTCAGTCAGTTTCCGGTTCAGATGGAATTTCCTACATGCATTTCAGATGCACCTTAGTAGACGTAGTTGAACGTAGTGGAGGCTAATGTAGTTGAACGTAGTTGAACGTACTGGCATCCGTACTTCTCCGTCATGCTAACTTGGTAATAACGTGGGTGGGCCGTGAGTTGCGATTTAATCTTTGGACATGTTCAAAAGAGCGCTACATTAGAGGCTAACATGCTGTGGCGAAGTCTCCGTACTCTTAATGTACTCCAGTGTACTCTAGCATACTCTAGCATACTTTAGCATACTTGGACATAGTTGAATGGAGTTGACCATAGTGGAGGCTAACGTACGTTGAACGTAGTTGAACAAAGTTGAACGTAGTTGAACATACCGGCATCCATGCTATAATGTATTTATCCATACCAAAACCTGCTGTACCTTAAAGTTGCATAGTCCGATGGTTTTGAATTTCAGAAGTTTTCTGAGATAAATACATTAGGTTGATCATTATAATATACCTTACTTTAGCTTGAAGTAACTTTTATTTTAAGTGGCTAACTTTTGAGATATTTGAAGTGCAACCATGCAAAATTAATTTTGGCAAGCTTGCCAAAACTCTGACACCATAGCACTCTGCAGTAACATGATCTATTCAATTGGCTCACTATTACCTTCTGTGTGGTGACAAATGCTTAATAAGTGCATCAGTATCTAAGCTAGATGTGTAGAATCAAATTTAGATCATTGTTTTGGTTTTTAAAATTTTATGATTTCATCGGACTATGCAGCTTTAACATTTTTCAGCGTAGTTTAGCGTACTTACACCACGTTTGACCCATGTTAATCTATCCTACGTTCATTAACGTGTATGTGACCAGGGCTTAAGTCTGAGTCAACCTTCATGGCTTTCCGGTTTCAAAATCTAATCGATAACAGTTGTTGGTCATCGTACACTTGCCATTTCCTGATGAGGATTGTGCATGTATGTGGATCCTGATCTTTGCAGCTTGCACAATGCCTACCGCTAGCTCAAAGGTCATTCCATCTGTATCGAGACAAACCAGTCAGTTTCCAATTAGTAGCCTGGCCACCGGACGCGGTGATCGAATCAATAAAGTTCTAGCTCACTGTGTGGAAGGTCGGGAGTTCGAATCCCAGCCAAGTCAAGCCAATGACTTATAGAATTAATATTTGTCGCTACCTAGCCTGACGCTCAACATTAATAGGATAGGACAAGGACGAGCTAGCAGAGTGTCAGGATCATGTGACTGTGAGGGATATTGGGTCATGGTGCCAGCAGCATGGTGACCCACTGGAGGCGGCACTATAAAGTCGTCACCATGAGTACACACTGTCATAAGTGGGTACCCGTCCTGATATGACCTGAGATGCTGCTAGTATGTAAAACAACAACAAACAAAGTAGGCTGGCACGCGTCACTTCTTATGTGGAGAAGGGTGGGTGGGTGGGGATTGAATGGGGTGAGGATGGGGGGGCGGGGGGGAGGGCGGATGAGGGGGGGGGGGGGCATTAGGTGGTCTCCTTGAATAGGTCAAATGGTTCCATTCTGCTCCTGCGTTGGCGTTTATGGTCATGTTCTGTTCTCGTTTGTTAGATCTTAGAATAGTCTTTTACTTACCCATATGGTGTATTGACATGTGGTGTTTGTTTCCAAAACAGTGAAGCAGTGTTGCCAATGGCGCTCCACGTGTCACTATCTAAGGTTGCATGCATTGTCCGATCGTTTTGATTTCTTGTCATATTTTAGATAAATATATTAGATTGTTATAATCTACCTTACTTTCGCTTGAAATAACTTTTATCTTAAAGTTGCATGGTCCGATGAAACATATTTTTTCCACAACCAAGACACTGACCTACATTTGATTCTATATATCCAACTTAGGTACTGGTGCATTAACTAAGGCTTTGGGACATCATGGACATAATAATCAGTGAATTTATTACCCCATCCCTTTGGGCGCCTACTTTGAGACAGCCATTAGGCAGGGAGGCCACTAACCACTTAGGTCAATCTCATGACCTTATTACTTAGTCTTGCCCTCATTCCCAGTAACATATATGGCATTGGTCAGGTTACACTTACAGACTACCTACACATTAATAGGTCATTCCTCATCATGTGACCATCATGAAATTTGAATCTGGGCCACAACAAGACTTTTGACAAGCTTACCGAAATGATGTTGGGTTCTTTCAGCTCAAATTTCCCCAAAATTAGCTATTCTTCATCCAAATGACTCTGGAATAATGACTACTAGGTTATAATAGTCAACCTGATATATTTATCTAAAAGAATGAATCAAAGAATTCGAACGTCATCGGGCTATGCAATTTTAAATGGCTAACTTTTGAGATATTTTAAGTCAACTCTGACATAAGCACCACAAACCTTCATAGGAATATGGATTCTGCGAATTATTTTTAATGTTTTCTTCTATTACATTGAAAGTGTTCACTATTGGCTTCCATATCACACTTTAATGCCCAATTTGTGAGAAATCACCCAAATAGTTCTTGGCTACAGGATGAATATATATATATCAATGGGTTGGTATTTTTATTCCATCTGGCGGTACAAGCAAAAACAAAAAATAGGAGGCCAGTGGGGCTGGGCTACACTCACGAGGCGCCTTATACAGGCAGGCACAGCGCTTCGCAGCACTGACAGGACCCGGGCAGCGGGTGATTAGAGCCACAGCACACAACGGGACCAGCACCGACAGCACAATAATAATAATATGAATAAGCTATGCTTAGACCCGACCCCCCGATATAACTACAGCAAAGTATTTTATGATTGCGCGTGTATTTGTTTACTCCACTCGCGGTGTTTGATTTGAAATTCTAGCAAATTGGGTAATCCAAGTCGTGGCCGTCGTTTCCATGGAATAAACTATTAATATTGCATTTGTGCATCGATGTTTATGCTAAATTATTCTTTATTTCTATTAATTTTGATTATAATCAATGTTTGCACTGCACGTATCGGCAAATTCAATGGCAGTGGGTACTTGTTTTACTCTCGACTATATTATTAACCAATCGCTGTTGTCCACCCTGCTTGCTGCATACCGAAGTTCGATGAGCGATTTCCGTTTCCGTTTGCTGGATTTTGATTATTCTGTTATTCAACACGAGTTTACAAATGGCGGCGCCCATATAGGGCTATTTCCGTTTCTATTTGCTGGATTTTGGTGATTTCATGTTCGACCTCTATGATTAGGCTACAGGTATTGTTTATGCATATATGTACACGTGTTAGTCCTTAGCCTCCCCATAGGTGGGTCGGTATTATTAATATTATAATAATGATAATAATAATACCCGACATACTCGAATACAGGTACCAATTCCGACTACCTATATGCAATATCATTTATTAGCAATTAATTATACTCCTTATATGCGCTTCTCGACTCAGATTCGCCGTGCAAAGACGAGTACAACAACTGCCGCCTAGTCGTACAGGCTCGGCTCTGTCACTACGCCTACTACAAGAAGGCCTGCTGCCTCTCCTGCGCCGGCGGTAACCATGGCGACGAACGCGACGCCGCCGACGTCAGCACGCGCACCGATGACGTCACCGATAAGAAGAAATCGGGAAAGCAACGGGGAGTGACGTCACGAAACCGGCGACGTCAGACGTAACATCCGCCCTCTGCCTCTTTCGTTGTTTCTGACGTGTGCCCGATGATGACGTCACGCAGATGGTGTCTATTGATAGCTAGGCACTGACATGCGTCGCAGTTTTTTGTGTGTGGCGTTGGGGTGTGTTTTTTTTTCTTCTGGGGCTTTTATTTTTGAAAAATGGGAAAGGCTTTCTGTCATCGAGATGATCATTCATTCATTCCCTGCTGTAAATATATTGGGCGTGTGTGTGAGGGTGGGCGGGTGGGTGAGAGGGTTGGTGGGTTTCTGGGTAGGGGGTTGTATTTTGTGTATACATCGTAGTGATCTGATTTGACTTGTCTGGTTCCCGCTAGGTGGCGCCAGGGGTGCCTCGCTGCACCAATCAGGACTTTGCGCAGCGCCCCCTTGATTAGATGATGAGGTATTACGCAATGCCAGACGTTTTACGCCCGCGGAGAGAACTGTGTCGGTGTGACCCAGTTATGCAGCAACTGCAGCGCCACGCGGAGGAACGTGGAACCATCAGTGACCTGAATGTCGCTGTAGAGTCGTGTCGGTTGACGGGTCCTGGCGGATGGCCTGCGTACTAGCCTAAGGTGAAGGTCACCAGACGTTGTTTGTTTTGTGTTGTTGCATTTTGAGAAGGGTCCACAGGGAGGAAAGGAGGAAAAACGGGTGACCACTGTCCCATATTGAGCATACCCTTGCAGGAATAGTTTCCCATTCTTTAAGTCATGATATTATGTGATTTAAACAGAAGTTGATGTAGATAAATTTAAAATATACTTCAAGCACTTTAATCGGTGCAAAAGATACATATATATGCTAACTATGTCTGAACAAGAAACTACTAAAAAAATAATGGGATCTTTCCATAATTTGAGCCAATCAGAGTTGTTCTTTTCGATTGCAAATGGCCACCCAGACAAGTTCAAACGTGGTTGGTTGTCCCTCTCCTTTCAGCGCTGAATATGTTTATGTGCATTTTGCAAAGCGCAAGCAAGCACCGCTGCTCTGTGTTCCTCGTGCTTTTGCTTAGTTCTCCATGACACATCCGATGTCGCGTATGGTTTGTTTCGTCCCGGCGGCGGCAGATGGCAGCACTTGATCAGCGATACGTTAGCTACATGTGGGTTACACGTTGGCTGGTTGGCTACACGTAGCTTGGTTCCCTGCAACAGTCGCATAGGCACACCCTGGGCCGCGTTCAGGGTACGTCTCGGAGACGTCTCAGCGACGTCGCGGCGATGCTTTTTGGCCTATTTGCGTTCAGGGTACGTCTCGGCGACATCTCGGCGATGCCTCACTTTTCAATCAGGAGACAAAAAGCGCCTCGAAAATGGCCGCCGTGTCCAGTGGTTTCAGCCAATCACAGCACAGCTTTCCATTGCAAATGGCCGCCGCCTATGGGGGCAGCCATTTTCGAGACAATAAACTGCCTTTGCCGTTCAGACTAGCGTGACGTCAGGCCCGTCGCCGAGGCGCCTCCAAGACGGAGCCTGAACACGGCCCTGGTGTGTGGGTGTGGGTCCAGGAATGGCTTGGTAAAAAACATTACGTTATCGGACTATATATGCTATGGAAGCCATATAGGGAGCGACCAGTGTAGACATTTCCTCTGCATGGTGTGTGCTACTCTGTGGCGGAGCCATCAAGGCGTTAAGCCCATAAGCCACAGAGTCAGTCGGATACCCATACGCTTTAAAAAAACAGGTTTTTTAATATGATAGTGGCACGGGTAGGTGGAGAAGAAGCCAAGCATCTGCCTGTCTCTGATGTAGATAGGTAGAATCAATGTGAAGTGACTTGAGACCTAGATGTGGACTCCTGTGGCTGGCATTAGGATAGCGGGGAAGGGAAATGGCTTCGGGGGTGTACGGGAGGGGATATAGTGATTTATAATTATTATTGCATGAGAATTAATAATGACATTACTACTACTGTAGCAGCTGTCTTCAAATTACCACCTCTGTTTCCAGACCAATGTTGTTCTGACATAGTAAGTGTCCTGTCATTGGAGGAGCAGTTATTATGTGAGATTAAAAACAGTTTGTGTATTGAAAAATTGTCCGCGCATGGCGCCGGTTGGACAATTACAAATTATAATTATAATAATCTAACGTGTACGTGCTTCAGATGTGTTTATTTCCTAATTAAATATTCCAAATGATGTGTGTGTTTTCTTTAGCCGCAGAATACAAGTTATACAATCATATGCCAACATTTTTCTTTTGTTGCTATCTTAACCCCTGTTCACATATGCACCTCTTGAAGATTTATACTGCCTATCATGGATAAGTCTGAATAGACTTGTTTTCACCATTAGGCAGTTTGTCGATAGAAAGCCCGAGGATACACTTTTACCGACACAGGGGATTTTTAACCTCCCACACCACATAGACATGGTATGAGAGCAACTGGCCTTTGATGATGTTGTAAGTTATACACAGCGGTGGAAATCCAAATTGGCAGAGAGGTGGGGCACAGGGAATTGAACCACTGACCTTCAGATTAGGAGTCTGACCTAGAAAAAAGTCAGACACTCTAACCACTCCGCAACAGAGAACACCAATAGACACCTCAACTAGTTCACCTCATCTAATCCAACTCGCGAAGCGGTTTACTTGAGGGGAGCTAGTTTAGTCGATTCAGCCCCAATTCGCCTCAGCTGCGCATTTCACACGTGTGTTTTGAGGCGACTTAGATGAGGCGAACTAGTTGAGACGACTTAAGGTGTGTGTGTGAACAGGGCTTTTAGAATGTAGGCCTACTTACTGACTGTCTTGTGTAGCAGCTTGCCTCGAGCTAAATATCTATATTTTGTCGTGCCATTATAACCTTATTCTATTTGTGAGTTAGAGAAGTGACGTTGATGTTGGTTCTAAATAAATAACCCACAATGCATTTGTGTTAGCTCCTTCCGGTAGCAATGGCGGCTCAGTACGGTGTATAGGTGGCTACTTCAAATACTGGCAGGTCTTTTTGTTAGCTTAATGTGCATTTATTAATTATTGTTGTTTGCTTTCTTCTGTGTTTTCTTTGGCTGACACTCCTGTCCCAATGCCTCTGGAAACAACTGTCTGTGCGAATGGAAAACTAGAAAATACCAAGGTGAAATGACGCGGGCCAAGTCCCTTTAAATTCGAATGGATTTTTTAAAATTTATTTGTTATTCAAATATGACTCATTTCATTTAGCATACTGGGTTAAATCTAGAAAGGATGCTATGGGATATTATATGTGGATATCTATTTGATCGATTCAGGTTGGGGGCGGGGGAGACGATTGTATATATATCTTCTCTTTTTTATGCAAAAAATAAATGAAATTTCAGTAAACAGCACCCAACTCTGAGAGTAACACTTGTCTCACACCGGTTGAAGAGTTTGACTTTCGACTTTAAATTGGAGAATTTGGGGGTAACGTGTTTAGAATCCGAGTAAGATAAGTGATGATTGGAAAATGTTGGTGATTGGTTATTGGTGATTGCTTATCAGTGATTGGTGATCATGATGTTGTTATCAATGATTGGATATTGATGATTTGGTGATTAGTTGTTGATGGTTGATTATTATTTGGGCACTTGGTAAATGGCTCTAGATGGTTTTGTTATCGATGATTGCCTATGGATGATTTTGTGATCGGTTATTGATGATCAGTTATCAATGATTGTCGATCAGTGATTGGAATTCAATGATTAGGTGATTGGTTATTGATGACTGGTTATTGATGATTTGGTTATTGATGATATGGTTATCGATGATTGGTCATTAGTGAGTTGGTTATTGATAATTGGTTATTTATTATGTTAATTGGTTATTTATAATGCTAATAGGTTATTGATAATTGGTTATTATTTGGTTCCTGACCATTGGTTATCAGAGAATCATTTATCGATGACTGGTTATTGATGATTTAGGTATTGGTGATTGATTATTATTTGCTTAACGATGATTGGTCATCAATTACTTGGTAAAATAAAATAATGTAATTGTAAATACATATGTTGCCTCACCAACATATCCAATTCATGACACTCGGACAAAGGACTAGTAAGACATTCTTTATAATCAAAGTTTATTGATTATGAAATCAAATAAGTAATCAATCAGGATAACCATGCTGCAGGGGCGTGCAGGAGGCTGGCTCCGATAACATTGTGTCGTAGTATGAAATAACAGCAGGCAACTGGGACCTTGCAACATGGAAGGGCTGGCTTCCGACCATTGTGAGTAATACAGGTGATAGATGGTCGTAATCGGGCAGATGAAAGTCTGCAGCGAGATAAGTCCAAATGGTGAAAAACATAACAAACAGGAAAATAAACAACCTCAGCACTTAACCCTTTAAGGATAAGGTTGGGTGGGTGGGGAAATCAGTTTTGCGCGTCCTGCAGCTGGACGAGAAGTGGGCGTAGGGAGGGTTTCGGGTCACGGGCTGAGCCTGATCCTTGCCTTGTGCGCTTTGTCCGAGTGTCGGGAATTAGATCTCCAATCTCCAGATATTGTTTTTCAAATCGACTCATCAGCCAGTGTGGGGCATATGGAATAAATTAATGAGGTGCTGGGTGTGGGGGGTGTGGGGGGTTGTGATGTGGCGGGGGGAGGGGAGTAATTCATGTGTGTGTATGTGTGGGGGGGGGGGGGATTCGATTGGGTATTGTTGTCGGGAGGTATGGTTTTAAGCAGATACTGGGTCATGTACATTTCTGAACGCAGCCGCCGTTTTTTTGTTGTTGTTCTTCTTCTTTTAACCAACCGGAAGTGGATGAATCTCCTACAGTTGTGTATGCACTTGTACCTGTATAGTCGACTTTGTAACTAATCTAGAGTCGGCAGGCTATTTTTTGTAAAAGAAGCTATACTCGCCTAGGCAGACACCTACGGGCTAATCTTGGAATGTTCTGTGAACTGTACCTTCAAAACAGAGCGTCTGTTATTTTAACAAAAAGAAACGCCACAAAAAGACCTATGTATGTGAAAGAAAAGAGTTTGTTAATAGATTGTGTTGTTTAAAGCTTACACAACCGCTCCGATGTCAAACGCACAGATCGTCAATGTCTTACTTTTCCATTTTATCAAGGTTTAAACAAAAATATTTTAAAAAAGGTAGACCTTTTTGGAAAATGTTGGAATTTGTTAATTTCCATTCAAGGATGCCACCCATCGTCCCCATCATGGCGGGTATTAAGTCACAGCGTCTAGTGTTGAATAACCAGTCATAATAGAGATTTAGGTTTGGTTTTTTTCCTCGTTGGTTTATAGATTGAAGCAAAGTAAGCTTCATATGTACCTTACTTCAATGTTTCATCAATTTATTCAAATAAATTAAATTACAAGCCAAAAATATTTGTTAGCAGTATTCGTGAAGCACGCACTTAAAGTTGCATAGTCCGATGGTTTTGAGTTTCTGTCATTTTTCTGAGATAAATATATTAGCTTGGTCAATATTATCTTACTTTACTTTAGTTGCCTAATCTATGTTTTTATGTTAAATGGTAAAATTTGAGATATTTTGAAGTGCAACGCTGTAAAATTAGTTTTGGCAAGCATGCCGAAACTCTGATACCATAGACTTCTGCAGTAACTGGTTCTATTAAATTGACTCACTATTTCCTCCTATGCAGAAACAAATGCTTAATAAATGCATCAGTATCAAAGTTAGATATGTAGAATCTAATCTAGATAATTGTTTTGGTTTTGAGAATGTTATTCTTCATCAGACTATGCAGCTTTAATTTTGACTTCATTTAAAAAAACTAAATCAAGTTCTGTTCTTAAAGATTCGCACCAATTCTGCAGAAGACATCAGGCTCTGGAAGCGATGCGGGATTGGAGTGGTATCAAAATGGCGCCTATCGCCCAAATAATATGAATATGTACATAACTCAATTTGTCCAAAGTGCTACTTAATACCTGAATCAGTACGATGGGTCACGTATATGCACAGCCATATACTTTTGGATATATATTGTGCATATGTATATGCACAAAACACACACACATATATAGATATATATATATATATATATATATATAATATATATATATATATATATAAACTTCCGAGCGAGTGGAGTATCAAGACCCATGCAGGAGGTGGAGCAGTGCATGCCGGTATCCCCCACCCCCAAATAGGGGGTAGGTGGGTACAGGAGGAGGCACTCCAGGGCTTATTACAGGCCATAAGGGGTTTATCACTATCCATATATATATATATATATATATATATATGAGCCTGTCTCAAAAGGTGATAACTCTTTTATTTTTGTCCATTGTAACGATTGACACAAAACAGCACGGAAACGGTTACACTGAAAACACAAGGACATTTGCTTCAAATCAATATGTATTCTATTGGGATTATGAAACACCATGTAAAAAACAAATCAGTTTATCCTGAGCAAATGCTTAAGCAGATAGTATGTTGATTGTTACAATGGACAAAGTTTTGTCCCAAATTGCTTAGCACCTTTTGAGACATCCTTCTTCAGCGCCACCTATACACATGTATATCCTAATTGCCTTTTCTGTCTATAACATGTTCTGGATGTACTGGTCTTCTTATCCTGACGGGTTCCTAGCCTTTTAGTGTATCCCTAACTATCATTATCAGGGCAGTCATGTTTCATTGAAGCACATCTATACATTAAGCTGTATTGGAATGTCTTTGCTCTATATATTATTAGGGAAGAAATAACACATGGATGTCCAATATAATGCAGTTTTGAACCTCAAATGTTTTTTAATCAATCTCATATAAAAAATATATAGTCATTGGAATTGCATTGTATATGTATGCATATATTATATATATGTATATATATATATATAAGGTATGCATATCTCTATGTATATATACATATATATATGTATATATATGTGTATGCATATACGCACATGTATATACATATGTATATGTATTTATACATATATATGTATATATATTTTGTTATATGTGTATATGCATACATTATATATACATAAACATATGCATAATATAATCCTTATTTACACACGTATATATGTGTGTATAAAACATATCTAATAGTATAGCGGTTGACGTTTTTTTTTTCATCCAACACCAAAACTCGATAGTAGAAGACTCCCTTCCCTTTCTTGACAAATTTTGTTGAAAATTGCTAATCCACACGTGATTGGTGAACTGGTTCCAGGACACAAACCTGGCCCTTGAAATGGTGCTAATTATTCTAAAGCAATCCCTTACATCAAATTTCCTCTCCTCCCACCCCCTGCATGAGCGAATAAAGTGTGTGTGTGGGGGGGGGGGGGGGGGGGGGGGAGTACCTTCTTCAGCGCCACCTATACGTAAGCCGCTAGCGCTACCGTAGCCTGCTCTAAATTGTGTTACCGTAATGTCGCGAATTATCGCCCATATGCACGTAGATGTCTATCTTTCGAGAGTGTTGCTTGTATTTTGTGTGCTTATTAGCGACGAAACAAACAGCTTCTGCTTATTATTAGAAACTGAGTGCTTATTGTTTTGGAGACAAAAATCCTCTTAGGAGATTAACTTTGTGTTATTATTATAATAAGTATTAATTTGTTTATGTTTAAAATGATGACGAGAAACATCATTTAAGACACGAGGACTCATGGGAGAGAGTCCTACAGCGTTACCAGGCGTAGCTACTCGTGCGGCGGTCAGCAGAAGCAGCGACAATAGGGCAGGCACGTTGAATGATGAGTCGATTTGAAGCTTGGAGCATAATTGTGTCATTTCAGGACTTCATTCAATGCTTCATTAAAGACGGGCGTTTATTGTAAATCAGGTCAGGGTCGATTGTAAAACGAGGAGGGTTATTGTTTGTGTCGGCCTATGATCATGTGACTTCAGGGAGTTGTTATGAGAATGGAGAGGTTTTAGAGAGGATAGGGTCCGTACGCAAACTGGAAAGTCTTGAAATATCTTGAACTTCATTTGCCCTTTTCAAGTCTTTGAAAAGCCTTGAATTTAACCTATTTGGGGTATTTAGTGTTGAAAAGTGTTGAATACAATTAAACTGTCCCAACTTGTCTAAATTAGTCTGAAATCGCAATTCGCCATTGTTTTTCTTTTCATGAAATCCAAATGAAAATAGTCTTGAATTGCTATCAAAAACAACATTGAAAAGTCTTGAAATAGCCTTGAATTCCATATCTTCACATGTGTACGGACCCCGAGAGGGTAGATAACTTTGTTGTGTTCCAAAATTTAGCACATGACATTCAGTGTATCTGAAAGTCGACTGCAGTCACTTGGTTTATATTTAAATATTATTCTATCTAGCCGTAGGTGCTTTGCGTGTAAATCTACAGAGAATAGGGGATGATGGGGGGGGGGGGGGGAGTGCTTCAGCATGTACTCGGAAGTGACGTATTAGGATTGTACTAATTTGTAGAAAGTCGGCAGTTGACTTCCCAGAAGGCTTTGGGGCAGTTGGTCGACTATTACATGGGACCTTAAAGTTGCATAGTCCGATGCTTTGAATTATACTCCAGCACTTCTCTGAGATAAATATATTAGATTGATCGGTATAATTTAATTTACTTAGTTTAAAATAACTGTTAGCATAGTCCGATGGTTTTGAGTTTCTGTCATTTTCTGAGTTAAATATATTAAATTGATTGTTATAGCCTCCTTTACATTAGTTTGAAGTAACTTTTATTTTAAATGTCTAACTTTTAAGATATTTGAAGTGCAACCATCCACAAATAAGTTTGGCAAGCACGCCAAAACTCTGACACTATAGACCTATTTTATGTGACGTCAGAACGGGTATCTAGGTCAGTGCTTGTGGCTTTTAGCTGCAGGACGACACACTGACACACTGCAAACTCAATGAATATGAGCAATCTTCATAGAGAAAAGGTGAAATATCTCTAAAACTACACCACTTAGAAACAAACTGCTTGGTACACATATGTAAAACATATTCAAGGAATAGAGTATATTAAATTTATACAGTTAGAGTTGTGCATTTCTATTAATTTTGATTAAAATAAACGTTTTGCACTGCGCGTACCGGCAAACTCAATGCACTATCAATGGCCGTGGGCAATCTTCATACAGAAAAAGTGAAATATCTCTAAACCCACACCACCTAGAGACAAACCGCTTGGTACACATATAGAAAACATATTCAACAAATAGATTATATTAAATTTATACGCTTAGAGTTGTGTATTTCTATTCATTTTGAATAAAATAAAAGTTTTGCACTGCGCATACCGGCAAACTCAGTGGCAGTGTGCATTCGTTCTGCAGCCAAGCTGCGTACGCATACACGATGTTTACAAACATTGAAATAGGTCTATAGGCTTCTGTAATAACCGGTTCTATTAAATTGGCTCTGCATGCCCTTCTATATGGTGACAAATGCTTAATATGTGCATTAGTATCTAAGTTGGATATGTAGAATCAAATCTGGATAATTGTTTTGGTTTTGAAAATTTGATGTTTTCATCGGACTATGCAGCTTTAAATGGCTACCATTGGAGGTATAGTCAAAATGAAAACATGCTAAATTAATGTTGGCAAGCACGTCAATATTCTGACACCAGAGGCTTCAGTCGTAACACGTTCTATTAAAGAGGTTTGGTATCTCCTCCTGTGCAGCAATAAATGCGTAATAAGTGCCCCAGTACCTAAATTCAACACTTAAGATCAAATCTAGCTAGGTGTCTTGGTTTTTTCAAAGTTTTATGATTTCATCGGACTATGTAGCTTTAATAAATATATACAGTAAGACCTCTCTAACTGACCACCTCCACCAATCGACCACTCCTCTATATCGATCGGTTTCTTTGAGTCCCAAATGATCGCTAATCCAATATCATTGTAATGATATTTTTTTTTAACTCCCTAAACAGACCACCTCCCTGAATGGACCATTTAAAGTTGGTCCCATGGTCGGTCGATTTAGAGAGGGTTTTCTGTAATATATATATATATATATATATATATATATATATATATATATATATACATATATATATATATATATATGTATATATGTATATATATATATGAAGAGTTCAAGTGCAAAACCCCGTAAACGTCAATTTAAGCAAAAACTGCTTTTTACCTGAAGATAATTATAATTCTCACTAATTCCACTTTACTGGTGAAGAAATGATTATACAGCAATGGACAAAAAATAAGAATGTTTTTAAAAAAAAACTTTTTTAAGGTTTGATTCCAATGTTTATTTCAATTATTGGAATGGCATGTACATGGTTTTGCACCTGAACTCTTCATATATATATAAATATATACATATATATGTATATACATATATATATGCATATATATATATACATTCATATATATACCCACACGTCACGTGCCAAAGGCGCTAATTAAATTTACCATTAATTAACATGTATTTATTTTATCTCCACAAATGCTTGTAACATATATAATTTACACTAGGATCACGTCACCTGGCGACAGGTCCTGTCCGTGTTGTATCATAGTTGTGTTTGTGTGTATGTGTTTATGTACAAGTCCTGGCTACGCCGCGCATACGCATGCGCGTGTGAAACTGGGTCACGGTGCCGTGAGCTTAAGGCATGTCTACACTGCGCACCCTTAGACGCTACTTGTATTCTTTGGAACATGGAGGCGTTGCCGAGTCAGTGGCACGATCACTGTAATAAACACTACTTGTACCAAACAGTGTTAATTCCTATTATTGGTTTGAACATCTTTGTCGCTTCCTAGCCAGACGCTCGGCATTACTAGGATAGGGCAAGGAGCAGTGGAATGAGGAAGACCAGTCGTCTGCGACTGAAATTTTCCCTGCTTAAACAACTAATGTACCAAAAACGTGGTTATCGGGGGTCGGGGATGGGCGGGTGGTAGATAAAAGATTCACCCCATACTACAGTAGCCTGTATAGGGGTGAAGAACAACCCTATATTTAAAAAAAGTGGAGAAAATGTGTGTAAATGAAATGAATACATACATTCTGAATCTAAAAAGCACAATATATTCTTCACATACCTTGATATATTTACCCTAAACTTTTGAACTGATTAGTAGATTAGGCCAGTAGATCAATGAACTTTAAAGTTTGAATTGACAGAGCCCACATGTCAACATGGCAGCCATTGGCAGGAAGTTGAGGGGTTTCTGGGTACTAATCCAATCTAGGTCAGAAAGCAGTCAGTTTCATTGGCTAAGGTAGTCAGGTGGTGTATCCAGTTCATTCAACCATGGAGGATTTACTTCATGGACTCTATCACTTCAAACTGATTGTGTCATTATGCTTTGATATGACGGGATTTGAAAACTGGACAATATATGTTGAGGGAAAACATTTCAATCTGATTATAGCTATTCGACTTTAATCAACATGGCCGTAATCGATTAACACGACCCGAGCAACTAGGGTCACCCGAGTCATCAGAATTTCAAATCGAACACTGCGAGTAGAGTCGACAAATACACGTGCCGTGTGCAAAACGATCCGACCCAAGTAACCCACCTCCTAGCTGGGGTTGGCTATGAGCGATGACGTCACATTTGCGCTGGTATCGTCCTGCAGGATAAGAGCTACCAGTACCAGTCATATATCTTTTTTTTAAACAATAACTTAGATTAATGAAATGGAAATATAGCTAAACTAAGCCATCATAAAGTACTTTAAATCCTATTTTGCTGTAGTTTTACCGGTTATCTAAAAAAAAAAAAAAATTGTCCACCCGAGCGCGGAGAAGCGTATTCGATTATTCAACCCGAGTTTGTAGGATGTGCGCATGCCCCAATAAGTGGCTCGGGTGACCCGAGTCGATTAATCGATTACGCCCCATAAGGTAGGAATGCCAAATTAAGACCATCAACACATATTCTCCAATTTTTACATAAGGTTGTAATTCACCTCTGAACAGATTCGGAGGTGAATCTTTTATCTAGGGTGCTGGGTCGTGGGGGGGGGGGAGCGGGGGGGGAGCATTCAATGTTTTCAAAATGTTCATAATTTTGCAAAGGGTACGATAAGAGGGGAGTGGCTAGATAAAATTGAACAGAAGTGCAATTCCTGGTTTCAGTATCCAATGGTTATTTATTTTGGCACAGAGTTGGTGAAATGGGAGAGAATGCAAAAATACAAG
This sequence comes from Branchipolynoe longqiensis, assembly GCA_030323885.1. Lineage (NCBI taxonomy): Eukaryota > Metazoa > Annelida > Polychaeta > Phyllodocida > Polynoidae > Branchipolynoe > Branchipolynoe longqiensis. The sequence goes on from CM059188.1 coordinate 27,241,638, forward strand.
ATGGCGACTGCAGAATGCTGTCGATTTGAATTTTAAAGCCCATTAAACTACATGTTTTGTTATATTTATCAATACTGAAGCAGCAGGTAAATAATATGAAGATGTATGTGAATAACATATTTTGCTTCTTAAATTAAATATGTATGTGCTCTCGCCACCTTTTTAATGGGTTGTTCTTCACCCCTGTTTTGCGTAGGGGGTCAATCTTTTATCTATGGATTGACTAGATCATATATCCATCCTTACTCCGCAGTAGGGGTGAATAACAATGCTTTCTAAATCTGAACAAAAACAGCTCTGGGATGAATCAACTATAAAGAAGAGGTGGAGCTCCTGGTTCCATCATTCAGTGTGTATATATATATATTGAAGTAGAGTTGGTTGGTGAAGTAGTAGAGATGAAAATAAATGGTGGCAACTAGATCCTCTTAATTTCACTTTAAAGTTAATTAATCTAAATAATTTAATTAATTCTTTACTCCAACCGCAGCTGATTATGGTAGATGAGCTTGCCGTTTGTTTAGCCGTGTTCACACGGGCAAAATGTGAGGCGACCTAGACAAGGCGAACTAAAGGAGTCGAATTAGCGCCCGTTCACACGGGCAGAGTTCAAAGTGTTTTGAAACTGGGTTGCGTCCACACGGGCACTGCGTGAATCGGTTTAAGGCGGAAGTGGATATCTGCGCATGACAGTTTTGACCAACAACAATGGCGGAACAAATAGCGAGTGGGTTGGTTTGCGGGGTGATTGGCCAACGTCGCCGATCAAACAGGTATCTAGTAGAGCTACCAGATGCACGAGATGGACGAGATCGGGGAAGACGAGATGTGGGGGGAATAATGGCCGGTTCACAAAGGAGGCTGGATGATTTCGAGCGCAAACAGGAGGCAGAGCGTGGATGGTTCTTCATGCAGATACTGACAGTGATGGCCGTACAACCCCCCGTGGTACGCCAAATGTGGTCGAGGGAAAGGTACGTTGTGACAACATATTTTGTTGGTGTGTATCTACCTAGGGTGTTTTACGAGCTACCCGTGTTGATTGTTTATGTAAGCATAATGCTGTCACGAAACTGTGGGAGAATGTAACTACGGCGATCAAAGTTGCTTGTTAACATGTAGACTCCTTTGTTAGGACCTATCATTGCGTGTTTGTATAGCGAAAAGTGAGTGTGCTTTTTACCATGGTTATCACATACGCTTGTGCGCAAAAGATGGCCAGACTTTTAGGACGCATTACACAAGGCGACCTACCTGAATCGGATTAGTTGGTAGTATGGTGTGTTTTGTTTGTTCAGTTATTTCACGATTGTGATGACAGTATTGTTGTGCGCGATTTAATTGCCAACATTGTTCTATGTTTTTCCCCGGTGTCGTAGTTTGAGGGCCGTGCCACTTTGAGCGCCATGCCCGTGGTTGTATATTTTGTTGCTAAAATAAATTGATAAGATTTCCATCCGATGCATAACAAATAGCTTAATGCGCAAATGAATAGGAACATCTGAAGTATTTAAATGTAACCTTACAGCAATTTACGGTGAAAGTATTACACAGAGATAATTGTGCAAGTTGGGATATTGTGAGTCTGACCGTCAGTAGTAGCGTTACTAGATCATGGCGTCAACAACTATGTGCCCAAATTAAATTCCACAATTTCCAATTGGGTAATAAAACAAAGGGGTGAATCAGAAATGGTAGACAAAAAGGTGAAGTATTTAATAGAAACAGGACAACATTGCTTGCAAATCCAGCGGATTGAAAGGCGATTTGTGAAAGGCGACTTGCATGAGTCGAACTAGTTGGGACGGGTTTGTTTTTCAGGTAAGGTTTTGTATCGCTTGCTGTCAGGAGTAGTATAGGGGAAATTGTGATGCGATTTATATGATCCGACTTACACGAATCAGACAAAATTCGAGGCTGTTTGCACAAATGTTAGTGTTTCATATAAATGTTTTTAGCGCTTGAATTGGTGATCACCCGCGGGCCCGATCGTAACCCGCTTTCTGAAAGGTGACTTACATGATTCGAACTAGTTTGGATGGCGTGTTCTACAATTGTCACGATTATATTTTCATATAACTTTTTCCCTCCGCTTATGTAACGCGTATTATGCGCCACATTGTAACCGGATTTGGAAAATCAGACTTACACAATTCCAAATAGATATCACACTGTTTGGTGAAACATTGGTATCCCTTGAAGTGATTGTTGACATTCATTTTGTGCCGTCGTTGCTAGGTCCTCGCATTGGTGGAGAGAAATCGTTCTCGGCACGTTCGGGGACAAACAGTGGGTGGCAAATTTCCGCATGAGGCGGGCGACCTTTCAACACGTGGTCGACTAACTCAAGGTGCATATCAGGCGGGCAGACACCAACATGCGACGGTGAGTTGATACTGGTGGTTTTTCCCCGAAACATAACGTACTTACCACATCGCTGCTTGTCTGCGTTTGGCCCCATAGCTACAATATGGACATAGAAGGTTCAACTTTCCCTAAACTGTTGGGGTACCATTGGATTTGTTGGGATTATTAATGATTTTATTCCACTTTATACGCGGAAATCTCTACCCCAACTACATAACCTGGATTAGAGGATGGGGGGGGGGGGGGTGAGGCCATGTACAACTGCACATGTTAAGTATAATTTTGTGCGCACTGTCCATTCGCCGTATATTAAAACGTGTTTGTGTTTTGTCAAATCATTTCAGATCCATTCCAGTCGAGTTGCGGGTAGCGGTTACCCTGTGGCTTTTGGCAACAGGATCGGACTATCGCAGCATAGGTCACCTCTTTGGTATTGGCAAGTCCACATGCTGTGACATTTTCATGGATACCTGTGCTGCGATAGTCCGAGTACTATTGCCAAAATACATACACATGCCTACGCCTGCCCGCCTCACCGAGATCATCGAGGGTTTCGAGAACCGATTTGGATTCCCCAACTGCGGCGGCGTCATTGATGGGACCCACATCCCGATCGTCGCTCCCCAGCGGCACCATACGGATTACCACAACCGGAAAGGATTCTACTCGATTGTCGCTCAAGTACTCTGTGACCACGAATACAAGGTCATGAACATAGCTGCGGGTTGGCCCGGTAGAGTACACGACGCGCGAGTTTTGGTAAACTCCACCTTGTATGCGAAAGGTGAGGCTGGGGAGCTGTTCGAGGAGAGGCCGCGCACACTGGGCAATGTGACTGTGCCTGTTGTGGTGCTTGGGGACCCCGCCTACCCACTGCGTCCCTGGCTAATGAAGCCGTTTGCTGATACGGGTCTGCTTTCCCCGGAGAAAACCAACTTCAACTATCGTCTGTCCCGTGCACGTATGACGATCGAGAACACCTTCGGCCGGTGTAAGGCCCGCTGGAGGATTCTCTCGCGTCGTACGGACATAAAGACAGAGGAGGTCACCAAAGTTCTGCTTGTGTGCTTCACATTGAACAATATCTGTGAAGTGCACAAGGAAACATTTGACGCGCAGTGGGAGGGCGGGGCCTTTGATGACCCACAACACGTCGCCCACGACAACGAGTACGACAGAAGTGGACATGAGGTGCGAGACGCGTTCATGCACTACTTCAGTTCTTGAATCATGAACTAATTCGCGTTAATTAGTTCGCCTTAGATAGTTCGCCTTAGCTAGTTCGCCTTACCTAGTACGCCTTTAGATTTCAGTGCAATACACAACCATGTCGCAGGCGTTTTACGTTTGGAAGGGAAACAAGATGTTCACAATTGTCGGCATGACATGACTGGAGATATTAAGTGACCGTCTATGTAGGAATAAGTACCCTGATAACTCATGGTTGTGTACTGTGCTGAATTAGTGAACAAAGTGAACAAGGGTTTGATTTTGGGAACTACTGTAAGAATTTATTACAATAGGAAAGTTAAAGATATATATACAGTTATTAGAACTACGTCACCGGTTAAAAAGAACCCACCCAAAAGTTAAAGGAAACTGGTATTGGGGGTCGAATGCGATGGTCCTGCTTGGGGGGTGACCAGGGTGATGCGCGTCACCCCATCGGTGGTAGCACTGCGGAATTGCTGTGTGGCCGCATGGGCAGGATTGTGGATGGCCATGATCAGCTGCACGATGCGTTCCTCGTGCTGCCGCTGCTCTTGCTGCCGCAGCCTCTCCCGCGCCGCTTGCCGTTGCTCCCGCAGTTGTTCGCGCACATCCTGGCGCTCCTCACTAGCCTGGTCACGAGCATCCTGGCGCTCCTCGCGAGCCTGGTCACGAGCATCCTGGCGCTCCTCGCGAGCCTGCTCGCGAGCATCCTGGCGCTGCTCCCGCCTCTCCTCAATCTCGCGGTTTACGTTGATGCGGTTTTCTTCCCGCTCGTTCACGATGGTGGCCGACGCTGCCTGTGCACCAACGAATTGCGTGAGTATGGCGTCCAGGACCCGTTCCGTCTTGCCCACCGCCTTTCCTTTCTTTCTGCGCAAACCTGTAATATACAAAAAGCGAATATACAGAATAAACTTTTGCCATTAACCCCGATCATTCGCCTCAAGTAAATCGCATCAACTAAATCGCTTAACCCTTTCCGACTTTGGTACGGGATAGTCAGTATTAAATGAAAAGCCATTGTGAGTTCAGAACGTGATTTTCCCTACACTGGTTTAATTGTAACACAGCAGTTAATATAGTGAGACTGCACATGTATGTACCGTCCTACATGTTGGTTTCTTTGTTGTTGTATGTCCTAGCAACATCTAAGGTCATATCGGGACAGGTAGCGATTTTTGAACATCATAATAAAATATACATAGCTGGATAGGAAATTATTCCAGCTTTCACAAAATGTATAATGTATTGGGTCTTTATCTTATTCCCATGACTTAGGTTAAATTTGGGTCACCTTGGAGATGAAATATTAATGTTCCCTGAGATAAATAGTTCACCTAGGCATAGTTTTGATCCCAAAAATTTAAGTAACAAATGGTTATTGTACATTTAGCCCAGCCGTAACTTACAATGGCAAGATACTGTTTGATTAAACGCCTTCACGTTGCCAGGTAATTAGCCTGTACTAAAAGTGACGATGAAATATTCTTGTACACCCGCATCTTATAAAAATAAGGTGTACACCATGGTTAAGGTTTTGTGTCTGTTACTACAGCATGGGCATCGAAACTGTTACACATGTTACGCACACCACATCAGGTGTTTAATAACACTATAATTGGTTATGTTATGTGAACTGAGGTACATGTTGGTGTTTGTAGTTCACCATGAACACATGTGACAAAATACTTTGTACATTTTATGTACTAGAAATATCCTTACCGGGCTGGGCTGCTTGGGTAGGTGGGGTGGCTTGGGTGGGCTCTGTGGCTGGTGCAGTCTCTTGGGTGGCCTCCACATTCGAGAGAGCTGACGCCTCACTCGCGAGGTCGACCTCCACGTCGACGAGGATGGAGTTGTCCACTTCCTCCTCCGCGCCAACCACCAGCTCTTGTGTGTTGTCTGGATAAGAAAGTAGCAATTATATTGTATGCTGTAAGATGGGATGTTAGTTCAAATATCCATGAAACATAATTTGGGGATAATGTTTGGCTGAAATAGTTCAATTTATGCCAATAGAGAGCGTAATGTGCAGGATGTAAAACGCCTGTATAGAGGGCTGGCTTAAGCCGCCTAACGTAGTTCAATTCGTATAGTTCGACTCACATTCGGGGTGTAAACGCGACGCTGAGGCAGATTAGAGCTCACTCGAATGATAATAATCGGTTTATAGAAACCAGTTGTGGAGCTATTTTATCTGAACACGTTTATGAAAGTACGTTTATAAATGATAGTGTAATCGCCACCGCTGTAATTGACGCGCAAATTTCTATATCACACTGCTAGCTGTGGACACAATTCTTTGCAACATGTATTTTTAGGGTTTGACTGGCCAGGAGAAAATTTGATCATTGCGAACTAATACAATGATTATGTTCGGCACACTATAATCGTGAGTCGCCTCATCTAGTTCGCCTCACCTAGTTCGCTTCATGTAAAACAACTCTCGAGGTAGTATGGTTGAAGCTTATTAACCAGTTGATACTATACAATATAATTTGGGACCCGTTGTCGCTCGCTTTCCCAATATCAAATGCATCAGATGCAAGTATGTGAAGGGTTAGCGCTGCCTCCTGTGGGGGTTGACTTATTAACACCTATGAGTAAAGCAAAGTTACAATGGTAAAAGACGCTTGCCCCTACCTCTATCCAAGTTGATAGCGAACGAGTCGGAGTACGCGACGGGATCTGTGGTGGGTCTGGTGCCGAGGATAGCATCCATCTGCGTAAAGTAGCGGAACGTTTGCCGCTCCCTCCCACTGCGGCTGCAAACAAATGGTACATTTGAGTTAAGTTATATCACTTATAAACAATAATTGTGCACGTATGTACAAACTTTACTTTGCGCTTTATATTCCGCCGTTTGAAAACCATGTTGCTATGAATAAAGGCCTTCACCTGCAAATGTAAATCCTACTACATATCATTTATGTTTTTGATTGTGTTTGATCCCGCCTCCGTATCAATAATCGCTACATACTTCGTCTTGTTAGGGCGTTATCAGGTCGTTAGAAATTTTTTTAGATTGTATTGGCCCCGCCCCCTAGCAATAATCGATACATACTCGTCTTATCAGGGCGTTATCAGGACATTGGAGATTTTTTAGAGATTGTATTGCCCCCGCCCCCTAGCATGAATCGATACATACTCGTCTTATCAGGGCGTTATCAGGTCGTTGGAAAATTGTATAGATTGTATTGGCACCGCCCCCTAGCAATAATCGCTACCTACTCGTCTTATCAGGGCCTTTTCAGGCCCTTATCAAAAGTTGGACGAAGTAGCAGTTCAGTATACTGTATTCCCACGTTAGCACACATTTTTTTTCTCACAAAAAAAAAGGGGGGTGGGGGGGGGGGGGAGAGAATGGAGTCTTTACTATTTGGCCCTCAAAATGTATTTAAGGAATGACAAAGTCGTCGACAGCACGGGAAGTTAGTTTTCGTAACAAACCAAAGGTACTTACTTGTTATTGTCCTTATCCTTTTTGTATGCCTGTGTGAGGCTCTTAATCTTGGTGCGGCACGCCGTCGCATTCCTCTCACCACGCTGATCCCCGGTGAGGCGTGCCAGTCGGATCGCAATCCGCCGATAGATAGCGATGTTACGGCCACACTGGTCCAAATCGCGCTGAATTGTGTCCTCTGACCACAGGGATATGAGAGACAGGACCTCATGGTGCTCCCAATTGTCCTTGCGGTTGGGAGGGTGGGCGGCAGCGTAGCTGGACGACATCGTTGTTTACTTTCTGGGCTGTGATTTGTTGGGTCGGTGTTGCTTGTTCGAGTTCTCGTAACCTTATGGCAAGTTACCGGAAGCCAACAAATAAATCCACCGACCGCGCATGCGTGTGACGTCATAAGTCGCTTCACACAATTCGGTTACGTCCACACGGCCACAAATTATCCCCATCACAGGAATCGATTCATGTAGACTACCTCGCTTAGGTGGTTTACATTATCCGCATCACGTGAATCGGATCAGCCCTAATCCGCCTCAGACGTGCGTTCACACGAGAAATGTGAGGCGAACTAGGCAAGTCGCTTTCTACGAATCGATTTACATTGCCCGTGTGAACACGGCTTTTGATTGTTGGAATTCCACAACCAACCAACCAGTAAGAACGGGAGTGCGTATGAATCAATATAGTCCGCCATTAAAATCATGGTTAGGTTCCTGAAAAACACGACGTTAACTGCACCAATGTTAAGCGGAAATGTTCATAGCTATAGACAAATTTTCAAGAGCCTCAGTCAAATAATTTGTTGATAAGGATCGCTGAGGTGATGCGCATCATTTGGCGGCGCCTTGCAATGATTCCGAACTTGGTCGAGAGGTGGCACCACCATATTGTGTACATCGCTTGTAATGAATGGGGCTTGCCGGCCGGCCGAGATGACGCTAGGTGGCGCTCGTGTACTATAAGTATCAGTCCGTCCGGAGAGCGGAGAGGTGTGTGTGTGGGGGGGGGGGGGGGGGGGGGGGGACAGACAGACAGGAAAGGAGTGAGAGAGGGAAGCAAATAAACAGATATGCCGGGCGGCATACAGACAGACATACAGGCAAGCGGGGATATGGGCAGGCAGGCAGTCATACAGGCAAGCAGGCAGGCAAGCAGGCAGGCAAGTAGACAGTCATACAGGCATGTAAGCAGTCATATAGGGAGTCATACATGCAGGCGTACAAGCAGGCAGGTAGTCATACGTGCAGGCATTCACATAGGCATGCATGCAGGCAACTAGGCAGGCATACAGGCATGTAGTCAGGCATACAGGAAGTCATAGAGGCACTCATACAGGCAGTCATACAGGCAGTCATATAATCAGGCAGTCATATAGTCAGGCAGGCATACAGGCAGTCATACAGGCAGTCATACAGGCAGGCATACAGGCAGGCATACAGGCAGTCATATAGTCAGGCAGGCATATAGGCAGTCATACAGGAAGTCAAACAGGAAGTCATACAGGCAGTCATACAGGCAGTCATACAGGCACTTATACAGGCAAGCATACAGGCAGTCATATAGTCAGGCAGGCATACATGCAGGCATACAGGCAGTCATATAGTCAGGCAGACATACAGGCAGTCATATAGTCAGGCGGGCATACAGGCAGTCATATAGTCAGACAGGCATACAGACAGGCATACAGGCAGTCATATAGTTAGGCAGGCATACAGGCAGTCATATAGTCAGGTGGGCATACAGGCAGTCATATAGTCAGACAGGCATACAGGCAGGCATACAGGCAGTTATATAGTCAGGCAGGCATACAGGCAGTCATATCGTCAGCCAGGCATACAGGCAGTCATATAGTCAGACAGGCATACAGGCAGGCATAGAGGCAGTTATACAGGCAGGCGGGCAGTCAGAGTGCATAAACAGTACAGACTGGTACAGTGATGGAAGACGGGCGCCACCTAGCGTTATCTCAACCAGCGAGCACTATTGAGGAGTTGCGCCAAACGATTAGCACCACGTGACCAGTGCCTCGTCGTCCATCATGGTTGGATAGAAAGTACAGCATAACACTGCTGATGCGGCGGTGGCGTTAATATCGCCTGGATTTGGGGTTTAATTTGACCAAATTTTACTTTTTGAGTAAGCTATTCTCATAAATAACATTGTTTCAAACCCCGAGTGAATATTCATGGTTCTAAATAACAAAAATAGATCGAAGCAGTGAATAGATTTGTGTTTTTTGCTTTATTTACATACACTTGATAGTAGAACGAACTGCTTCTAATTTGGAGTGAAGAATTGATCAAATCATTTAGATTATGAGATGACAAAAACTCGGTGTCCTTACGCTGAGCACGCTGGACTGTTGTTAGACTGACGGTGTTCACTCGCGGGCCTGACGTCGACTCATGTTACGAATTACACCAGAGTCACATGTAGCTACATTAGGGTGGGCATAATTATGTGAGTCCTATGCTAAGCCGTCACTAGGGTTTTGCTAGGCTGATGCCGTGTGCACTGGAGGCTAGTTAGCCTTATGTTCGGCCTTTCTTTTTTTACGTTCTAACTCGTTGAGACACATTACAACTATGTTGGACCAACCTTTCGCCACTAGGTTGCACTGACATCCAATTTGGCCCTGAAACGCTGAGAATTTCTACGTATCTCAACGTAAAAAAGTGATTTTTATGTTGCCCACTCGCTGGCCTGTTACATCATAGTGTGACAGGGGTATTACTTGTTTACTATCAAAGCAGTTTTTGCTCAGATTTAGATATGTTGCTTGTTTCTTTCTTTCTTGAAGTTTTATGTCATGGCAACATCTAGGGTCAGGTCAGAACGAGTAGCGACTTGTAACAGTGCACACTCATGGCGACTTTATAGCGCTGCCCACACTCCTTCCACTGGCGACTTTATAGTGCTTCCCACACTGCTTTACCCAGGCCACCAGCCCCAAGACCAGATTTCCCAGTCAGTCACATTATCCTGATACTGAACATATCCTAGTAATGCTGAGAGCCAGGCTAGGTAGTGACTAGTATCAAGTTCTAAGTCATTGGTTTGACTCGACAGGGAATCGAAATCCCGACCTGCCACACAGGAAGCCCTGCTCTCTACTGATTCGACCAAAGAGTCTGGTATCCCAATGGGCAGCACTATAAGGTCAAAATGAGTGTGCGCTGTCACAAGTCGGTACCTGTCCTGATATGACCTTAGATGTTGCCAGGACATAAACCTCCAACAACCAACCAACTTTGCATTCTACTGTAGTACAATATTTACTTATACTGCGCTTCTGACCTCGCTATTTTGTCGCATCAGCGATTTCTTTTGTAAGAGTTTTCAGATAGTGGACTTTGTCATTATGTCTAAATGTTCAAGTACCATCGTGTCTAAACCGGAACCGCCTACAATTAACACACAACCATGAATAAAGTACATTCAGGCCTGAGTATCAGTCACGTGAGTTATATATTGTCAATAACTTATATGTACAGTACGTATGACTTAGCTATTTGAAGATAAGCAAGAATACAATCATATAGCAATTGCAATATCTACATTGCTATGTCAGTGCCTTGAATGATTCGAAACTAAAATAATCGGAATGATAAGCTTTATCTGAATATAATCTAATATTGAGTTTGTTAAATGCCAGGATATCGTTCAACAACAGCGAGCTAGCTTGGACAGATATCTATATCTATATAATTATAATGTATGCGTTATATAAGAGAAAAAGTATGAAAATATAAACATGTGATGTATAAGGATTTATGCGTGTATAAATAATAAATGTTCATCAATCTATATTCTTACTTCTTGATTATGGTATATAATGGAAATAGTATGAAAATATAAGCATGTGATGCATAAGGATTTATGTGTATAAATAATAAAGGTTCATCAATCTATATTCTTACTACCTGATTCTGTTATATAGTGGGAATAGTATGAAAACATAAACATGTGATGCATAAGGATAAGGATAAGTATTTAGTGACCACAGGCCCTGTCACATAGCCATTAGTGGATGTAGTGATCCGTAGGATAGATTAATGTGGGTCAAACGTGTTGTAAGTATGTTAAACTACGTTGAAATATGTTAAGGTATGGCAGGATTTGGTATGGATAAATACGTTATGGTACGGATAAATACGTTATGGCATGGATAAATACGTTACGGTATGGATAAATATGTTACGGTATGGATAAATATGTTACGGTACAGATAAATACGTTATGGTATGGATGCCGGTACGCTCAACTATGTTCAACTTTTTTCAACTATGTTCAATTATGTTAGCCTCCACTACGTTCACCTATGTCCACTAACGGCTATGTGACCAGGGCTTCGTCCAAGTATGCTAGAGTACGCTAGAATATGCTAGAGTACGCTAGAGTATGTTAGCATCACGGATGCAAATTCAGCCTCTAACGTACCGCTCTTTCAAACATGTCCAAAAAATTAATCGGAGATCATGGTTCACCCATGTATTTCCCAAGTTAATGTCACAGGCAAGTATGGAAATTATTTATTTTTCCACCGCACTATTGTGTCGTCTTGTGTTGTGCTTTTTTGCAGCCAGGTTCTATGAATAGTTTAATATTATGCAAGAATAGAAGGGCGAAAATAGGAAGTTGTGACTATGTGGTATTTGTTATTGGGCGACTCTTTCACTGCGGGACTGAGATCTATGCACCAAAGTGATGTACCTCTGGGAGTGGCTATTGTTGTTTGTTTGTTGTGGTTTTACATCTTAGCAACATCTAAGGTCATATAAGGACAGGTACGGACTTGTGACAGTGCGCACTCATAGCGATTTTATATTGCTGCCCCACTGGGAGACCAGACCACCAGCACCATGACCTGATATCCCACTCAGTCACATTATCCCGACACTGAGCCAACCAGTCCTTGCCCTATCATAATAATGCCAAGCACAGGCTAGGAAGTGACAAGAATCAATTTTTAAGTCTTTGGTTTGACTCGATCCGGGTTCCAAATAATGGACCCACGGGTTCGGATCCCCCAATCACCCAAAACAGGAGACGGATGCTCAACTCATTCGGCCATCATGTCTGGTCCAGGGGAGTGGCTATGAATTTCTCTCTGGGTTTGTCTCTGCGCCACTCGCCCTGCAATGTTCGCTCTTATATTGTATTTTTCCAGTCTGGATACTGTATTCGAGACATGGAAATAAAATTTGCCAACCCACTATTGTGTTGTCTCCTGTTGTCCTTTTTGCCGGGTTCTATCTATATCGTGTATTATCAAAGTTGCATAGTCCGATGATGTTTCATTTCTGTCATTTTCTGAGATAAATATATAGGTTGATAGTTATAATCTACCTTACTTTTTGCTTGAAGTAATTTTTATTTTAAATGGCCAACTTTTGAGGTATTTGAAGTGCAAGCATGCTAAATTAATTTTGGCAAGCACGCCAAAACTCTGACATGATAGGCTTCTGCAGTAACAGGTTCTATTAAATCGCCACAGTATTCCCTTCTATGTGGCGACAAATGTTTAATAAATGCTCTCTGGGTTTGTCTCTGCGCCACTCGCAGATGTTTAATAAATGCACCAGTATCTAGAAAGATATGTAGAATCAAATCTAGATCATTTTTCGTGTTTTTTTTTTTAATCTGATGTTTTCATCGGACTATGCAGCGACTTGTGACAGTGTGCACTCATGGCGATTTTATATTCCTGCCCCACTGGGAGACCAGACCGCCAGCACCATGACATGATATCCCACATTATCCTGACACTGAGAAAACCAGTCCTTGCCTTATCCTAATAATGCTGAGCGCCTGGCTAGGAAGCGACAAGTATAAAGTTTTAAGTCATTGGGTTCGAACCCACAAACCCATGGGTTCGGATCCCCCGATCTCCCAAAACAGGAGACGGACGCTGACCTCAATCGGCCACCCCGTTTTACTATATTTCTGTGGATTAGACACAACACGCAAAATCGCTTTAGTATTTTATTGTCAATACATATTGCTGTCTGTGTTGTAGTAATTCCCACAAATACACTCTTCTACCTTACAGCCACTTCCCCCGCCAGTTTCATGCCAGCCACAGAAAGTGTAATGGGTGCCGAGGACCATTTTGAGGCAGAATTCCTGTCACCATCATTCTCGGTGGCGAACGTAGGTCGGCCGACGTTTTCCTCTACGCCTGTCCCACACCCAGCAGACTGTGCCATAGCTGTCAGCGAACCCTTCTCTCTACCTGGTAGGTTTTTTCCTTGCTTCCCGTTACTGTTTTCGGTTAGTTAAATACATTGACTTAGGGCCTCCACACATTGTATATCAACGGCCACTCGAGCGTAAATAGGGTAGCTACGTCAACGTGCATTTGTTAATAATAAAGAGGTGGGTCTCTATTTCCTGCAAGCTGCATAGTACGACGAAGCATAAAATGTCACAACCAAATTAAATATTTACATTTGATTCTACATAGCTAACTTAGATACTGATGCACTTTTTAACAGTAGTTTCTGCGTAGAAGTCAATACTGAGTAACTTTAACAGAACACTGCAGAATTCTTTGGTGGCAGAAGTTTTGGCAAGCTTGCCCAAACTTATTTTCCATGTTTGCATTTAAAATATCTCAAAAGTTTACCATTTCAAATAAAAGTAACTTTGAACTAATGTCTAGCAGAGACTAGTGATCGATGTACTATATTTATCTCAGAAAAAATACAGGAATGCAAAACCATCGGACTCTGCAATTTTATGCCACGCACAAATTTTGACACCGAAAATATCGATGTTACCAACCAAGCATGTATATCATATAATTTGCATGCTACCATGTGGCCAAATCTTAGCACGCTTTATGTTACGCTTACTAAAATACACCTAATTGTTACTGTAACACGCGTACGCTTTTTCTTGTCCACAGTACACCTCTCCGCTGCTGTGGTTGTGGCTGACCTGGAAGATGGCCATATCAGTGTCTCCGCCGAGCATGACCTCACAGGCCAGAGTCCCTCTCGTGGTAGCAGGTGGTCACGAAAGCGACGGTCTAAAGTTGCCCAATCAAAGAGAGGACGCAGCAAATCGTTCCATGGCAGCAGCAGCGACGGAACTGAACGGGCGGCATTCATCGAATTTTTGCAAAATTCGAGCGATACCTGCAAGTCCAAAAAAACACTTCTCGATGCCCAATATGAAAGTGAGGTGCAAAACACTGCACGGCTCGCTGCCCATACGCTGTTACTACAGACACAACAGCGGCGTGAACTTTTAGAAATACACCGACTAGAGAAGGAACTTTGCGTTCCAGAGTAAGGAATTGGGCAAGGGTACAGATACAACTGTAATACCTGAGTATACTATTTTTTGCGGGTATTGTGTATTTTTCTGTGTCGCATACCTATAAAAGTGAACATGGACCCAAACCTCAATACTTGTGTTTGTTACCTTGTGTTCATTAAATTTGCTTGGCTATGACACCAACCGTTATGCAAAGTAATTGTTGACGATTCTCTGTCGTGCAGCTTTCCCCACAGCAGCGCGAACCCGTTCCGAGCGGTCGTAGTTTTCTGGACGATGGTAAGCTGCAGCGTCAGCGTGTGCACCATAGTGCGCATCGTCATCCCCCTCCGAATCAGATTCTGATTCCGTGTCTGAGGGATCTTCCAGTCGGAGTTTGCGGGCGCAGTTGTGCAGGATGATGCACGCAGTGATGACGTTGCAAGCCCTCACAGGCTGTAATCGAAGCCCTGCGCAGACAGTGCCAACGCCTTTTTAGAATACCTATCGACCTCTCGACTTGTGATCGCGCTGCTTTGTGGTGGCACGTTGTATGCAACTTCCTGTGCCGTGATCGGAATTGAGTATTGGCGTCAATAGCCAGTCGCGCAACATGTAGCCACTGTCGCCAAGTAGCACACCTTCCAATGGTTTAGCATGTTCGCTCTCAAACGCGGCGAAGAGGTCGGATTCACGAAGTATTCTGGAGTCATGCACACTGCCTGGCCAACGTACAATACAGTCTATGAAGGCGAGGTCCCCATCACAGATGACCTGAAAATAGTAATGCATTAAATAGTTATAGGGGGTGCTGCAAAAATGCTACCTTTTAATTTAATTCTAGCAGGTAAACCCTTCACGAGCTGCCTATGACGTAGATAAAATATTTTGCAATAAGCTCAAGTTGACAGTTTGCAAATCTCTTCTGTGCCTGTGCACATTCAGAATAATAGACTTGATCGCAACACTGAATTCCACGTTCTATATGTCTCGGGTAGCTGTACAAATTAGATGGATATTTAAATTTGTTATTTATTGACCATTGTGTGAAGTCCATGATGCTGCTAGGTCGAAAACATACTTTGCTAGGTGATCAACATTTCAGTGTAAAGAGTGATCAATTAAATTATGACTGACAATCCTCAAATATGCCCATGGTTATGACTCAACCTCCTTCGAAATCACTAATGTAATCACTTAGTTTTATTGTAATGCCCTATATACCCCCAATAAGCATTTATTTTAAGGGGAAGCACAGTAAGAAATTTTCGAGAATTGTTCGTGTGCAAATATATTAGGAGAATAGGTGCCCGTATTTAATGTAGGTAAATGGAGAAGATGGGATGGATTTTCTTTCAAGTGTTTTAAGGCCAAAACGTTATGTAAACAAACGAGAGTGACAGTGCGTCTTCGGTATTTCAGTGTATTTATCCCGTGGCCTAAATTCACAGCTCGAGGGATAGGACACTTTTAAACAAAACAAGACTACCTGCACGTTTAGTGAGTGGTAATTCTTCCGATTTACAAACTCATGTTCGTACTCTCTGGATGCCTCTATGCGTATCTGCGTACCGTCGATGCAGCCTATCACACCGGGGAAAGCCGTAGTTGGTGTAAATTTTCAACTTGGTACGGTCTGCGTTTTCCTGCGTCGGGAGCTTGACATGTCGCGGTAGTTGCCGTATGAGAGCATCGGTGACACGATGCACTGTACGTGAAACCGTAGATTGATTGACACCGATGAGCTCTCCACATACATCTTGGAACCCACCCGTGGCGTAGAATCTTAGTGTGACCAAAACTTGCATAAGTGGTGTCAATGTGCCACGCCGCTGCCAAACGTCTAAATCATCGTGCACACTGTCTGTAATCGCCAATATATCGTGCCGGCGAAATCTGAACTTGCGGAAGAGATCAATATCATCAAATTTGTCGAATGGGTGCGTTCTGTCACGAATAATCCGATTGCGAGGCAGTCATCTCCGATGGAGAAAGCGTCTAATCAACAACACGTCCATTTTGGAAAATGACGCTATCCACCCCGGCTAGGCAGTAAACCCAACTGGGAAAGTGGTATAGCTTAGCCTAGGCTAAAGTACGCGGTTAGCGCTGGCACCGATTGGTGCATACCGATTATGCACATTTTACGGGCCGGAGCTACACTAGCCGCGGTTAAGGCCCTAACACCGATTGGTGCATACGGGCCCTGGTCCTTTAGCTTTAACACTACTCACAAAGACACAAGAGTCAAACCAATTACTTTAAAATTGATACTTGTCGCTTCCTAGCCTGGCGCTCGGCATTAATAGGATAAAAGGAATTTTACCAATAAAAAGAAATTCTTTTTTTAACCGACAACTTTTGATTATTGAGGTCAGCACCGTCATTGTATTGTCAGCTTTATATAGATTAGGCCTAGTCTCAAGTGAAGATAAGCCATATAGATTGCGCAAATATTTTACCGATCTCTTTCAGGAAATATAACTCCGTAGATAAGACCAGACGGGATGGCTTAAAATGAGTTGAGCGTCCGTCTCCCGTTTTGATAGATCATGGGATTCGAACCCATGGGTTCTAACCTTGGTCGAGTCAAAACAATTACTTTAAAATTTATACTTGTCGTTTCCTAGCCAGGCGCTCGGCATTATTAAGATAAGGGCAAGGACTGGTTGGCTCAGTGTTGGGATAATGTGACTGAGTGGGATATCAGGCCATGGTGCTGGCAGCCTGGACTCCCAGTGGGGCAGTCCTGTAAAGTTACAATGAGTGTGCATTGTCACAAGTCGGTAGCCATCCTGATATGACATTAGATGTTGCTAGGATGTAAAACTCCAACAACCAACCAACCAACTCCATACACAAAAATTCCAAAATCATAGAGCATGCCGCCTATAAAACTAATATTGAATGACAAATGCATAGCTTGGCATTAATTAAAGGGAAATAGATAGGTTTTTTTTTATAAATGCGTTCATTGGTGGGTTGGTTGTTGGGAGATTTACGTCCTGGCGACATCTAAGGTCATATCAAGACGGGTACTGACTTGTGAGAGTGCGCACTCATGGCGACTTCATAGTGCTGCCCCACTGGGAGACCAGGCTGCCAAAACTATCCTGACACCGAGCCACCCAGTCCTTGCCCTATCCAAATAATGCCGAGCAAGTATCAATTTTGTAAGTCATTGGTTTCACTCGACCGGAAATTGAACTCCTAACCTTCCGCATGAGAGGCCTGCGCACTACCGATTCGGCCACTGCGTCCGGTACGCGTTCACTCGTTGGTGTTTGTGGGAGCGGAATTCTTATATCTGCTTTTCTCTTTTTTTTCTTTCTTTTTCTTGTTTTTTGTTTGTTTTAAGATTACGACAAGATTAAATGCCCGACAGACACCAGCCGATATCGAAAGTGGAAATTACCTCCTCTGCTCTAGTACACGGGGTTATATTATGCTTAGCCTTAGACACCCAATTTCGCTGATGTTGCCAATATAAATTGCTTGGAGCCGGGGGTGGAGGGAGCAAGCATCCCAAGTCTCAGATTGAACTGTTTTCCTCCTGCTAGTACTAGTGTCCACTGACCAGAGCGGCTATACTGAAAATAACCGCGCACTTCTTCAGGAAAGCATGGAAATTCCCACAGTTCTATCATTAAAAAAAAAATTAATTAAGTGGACCGGGGAAAAAAATTTGAGATCAAATATGGCTGCCAGAATATTCCACTTAACCCAATATATTCATATCTACAGCAATTGGGGGCCAATTCCTCCGTAGTACCATTATGTGAAGTACGATTATGTGAGTTGCAAGGACGTAAAACTCCAACAATCAACCTTATCAGTTGTCAGGGGGAGGGGGCTGGCCACATGTTCCCGCTGAATGACGCGAGACAGCTACGTGACTTCGTTATCCTGACGCTATTCTTGCACAACATCACCCAGCAGCGGAGTGACATATTCACGCACAGTTGTAGTGAGGTGACAGTCTTCTATTGATGATAGAAGATAGGCTAATGCCTCACCTGTTGGCGTACTCTACCGTCCAGTAAGTATTGCTGTGTTGTTTGTTCACACGGGAAAAGTTTAAAGCGATTTATACAAGGCGGATCATAAGAACCGAACTAGTGTCGCGTTCACACGGGCAGTACTTGGGCCGGAAATCGATATCTGCGCATGAGCAAGTCCAGACTAACCAGCGCCATTTTGGGTTTGACGATGCTGGCACCAGAGAGTGTGGGTTCGACCTAGATATGTAATGACTGAATCGTATTGGTTTGGAACGGTCAAAACTTCTGCTGGGCAGTGAAACCCTAAAAATAAATGCTGAAAAAAATATCTGTGCATAGATAGCGGTTTCATTAATTAAATTATATAATATGCGCTTTTGATCGACCGGAAAGTCAACAAACTAAGGTCTCGACTGCGCATGTGTGTGACGTCCTTAATCCGCCTCAAGTTAGTCGGTTGCGTTCACACGGGCGATCTAAGTCGATTCATAAAATTTGCTTCATATAAACCACCTACAGAGGTGGTTTATAATATCCGATTTATATGAATCGAATCAGCCCTAAACCGACTCAGACGCGCGTTCACACGCCAAATCTGAGCCGAACTATACAAGTCGATTTTTATGATTCGAATTAACTGCCCCGTGTGAACAGGGCTATAGAATGTACTTAACCACCTCTGTTTCGTGTCAGGCCGGACGCGGTGGCCAAATCAGTAATTAAGCGCTGGCTTCCCGTTTGGGTGGCTGGTTGTTGGAGTTTTACGTCCTGGCAACATCTAAGGTCATATCAAGTCAGGTACTGACTTCTGACAATGCGCACTCATGGCAACTTTATTTTGCTGCCCCATGGGGAAATAAGGACACCAGCACCATGACCCGATATCCCACTCAGTCACATTATCCCGACACTGAGCCAACCGGCCCTTGCCCTATCCTAATAATGCAGAACGCCTGGCTAGGAAGTGACAAGTATCAAATTTTAAGTTATTAGTTTGACTCAACCATGGTTTGAAAATCCCACGATCTAGCAAAACGGGAGAAGGAGGCTCAACTCATGCAGCCATCCCGTTAGGTCCCATCCCGTGTGGAAGATCGGGGGCTCCGATCCCGAGTCAGTCAAACCAATGACTTACCAAATTCATGCTTGTCACTACCTGGCCAGGCGCTCGGCATTAATAGGGATGGCCAAGGACTGGTTAGCCCAGTATCAGAATAATGTGGCTGACCGGGATATTGGGTCATGGTGCTGGCAGCCTGGCCTCCCAGTGGGGCAGCACTATAAAGTTACCATATGTGGGCACTGTCACAATTCGGTACCCATCCTGATATGACCTTAAATATTGCTAGGATGTAAACCCCAAACAAATAAGCAAACACCTTCGTGTCTTATAACGGTCAGGGTCTGAAGGGGTTAGTTTGACGGGGTTGGAGGTTTTGTTGTTGCATAGTCCGATGAAAGTAAAGGCTAACATTTTCTAACACAAAATACAGCTACATATCGAACTAAAGGCCCTGTCACACTACAACGTAATGATGTCAACATAGGGAGAACGTGGAGAACGTTGAACTTCTCGGCGTAGTATGCAAATTTGGGCACAAGTTGAACGTGGATGCAGTGTAGTTGATGAGAGCATAACGTCGGTAAAGCGTAGTGATAGCATCATTCAATGAGAGAGGACAACGTAATTATGCTAACGGAACATTATGTACGTTATTCCATCGCCAGGACTATGTTGCTTTACGTTACGTGATGTTACATACGTCATGACACGGTGGCAAAACGCTGAACGACGTACGTTGGACATATGTTTGGCGTACGTTCTCCTGATGTTCTCCTGACGTTCCCATTACCCTGCATGGATGTTTCCACCAGCTTTAATGTGGGTCAATGTAGTGGAACGTAGTGGAAGGTAGTGGAACGTAGTGAGCAGCATTTGACTAACGTCCGTTTAACATCATTGACGTTCGCCAAACGTGTAGAGAACGTACGGCGAACGTAAACCCTTACGTTTGAGTTATGTCAAAAGTTTTGAACAGGTTCAAAACCTTGACGTGCGCCAATGTAACACGACATAACGTGACGTAGCTCGATGTCAGTCTAACATCATTCTGACGTCATCATAACGTAACCCAATGTACGCCAACGTAATGACGAAACGTGAGCATGTCAGGCTTAGGTTGGCTTGTTACGTCGTAGTGTGACAGGGGTATAAACTGATGTAGAATATAATTATCAACCGAATATACTTATCTGGGTGTCATTTTCAAATCTCTTTCACTAATATCATGATATCAATGGCTCACATGAAACACGACAATTGGACTTCCTTGATATAGCCGCTACGAAATCAAAGTTTTCGACAAACTGCTATTGTATGGATATCCAACTATATGGAATGCAGGGTACACAGCCATTGAGGTGCATGTTTCACGATCATGTTTTAAACACAGGATAAAATCTGTCCTATTAAGTGAGTATGCTTGATTGATTGATTGATTGATTGATTGGTGGTTGCTTTACGCTGTGTCGGCAGCATAGGCCATATTCATGGCGAGAAATGTTTGTTTTTTGTTCAAACCATCGCTTTTACATGTAAAAGCAGACAATCAATTATGTGCCAATAGACATTCATTAAATTAGAAGGGTCACAATCATATATTTGTGGTCAAGGGAAACAAATTCCCATAGAAAAAGAAAAGTTTTATTAATAATTGATAGAATCTATTTAGTAAACTATATGAGGTGGTACAGTCCAGTCAGTCGAGTCAGACCAATGAATTACAAGTGAGTATGCAAATATAGTGAATTGCAACAACATTATTGTCTCACGATTGTTACATTAGACCATAAAGACCCAATGATTGGCAATCAAATATTTATAATTTAAACCACAGAATGTATCTGTAGATGAACATGTCCTGGTCTCACCGTATCCATGTCCAACATAATGTCTTGTTTCCTTAAAGCGCAGTCTGTAGGTTATCTAAAAGACCCTAAAATACTAAGATGACTCAGTCCCTATCTCTCCCATGGTAATGTAAATTTCGCAGTGCCACCTTGTGGTGGGTTTGATCAGCCCAGCTGCTGGTTGGTGTTTCACATGTAAACACATACAATTATATTATACATGAGATAGGTATGTATGAATATACATCAATATGAAATTGCTCTGAACAAATCCACATCATCATCAACATCATCAATATCATTGCCATCATCACACAGCTTTCACATTCATATATACATTTATACATATAATATAGCACCTGTTTAACCAAGAGAACAGCCAGCACACCAAGTGGTGGGTTTGATCATTTTGATTACACAGTACAGGATGAGTGAGCTGTCTTAGTATTATACTGTCTTTGGTTATCTGTATATTTTGGTAAAGTATTTATTCATCTGAATATGACATTTGTCAGCGCCGGAGCACTGGTCTTCCAGCCATCTTACTATTGGAATTGACATTCTAAATAATCTACGTTTGATCAGTGCTGTATTAGTCACAGCACCGATCGTGTAGAATTAAGGGAGTGGCTCCTGCTGTATAATGTACAGCACCAGTCACTGTGGTTCATACAAAAATGGGGAGCAGTACCGAGTAGAAAGTGTGTACTCGGGGCAACTCAAACAATCGTTGTAGGTTACATTTTTCTCTTATAAAACAAGTCCTCCAGGGATCATATTGTTTCGCTGTATATTATTTGTTCATATAAGGGGCAGTGGGAAGACAACCAATAATGGTTACACTGTTCCTACAATTTCTATCATTGCCAATAGCTTAATTATTTGTGTGTATTTATGTATGGAGATAGTGAACTAAGTCCTTCCTGTGGCACCAGCAAAACTCGAGACACTCACTAACAAGAGAGATGAATTTACTTGTAAAGTCGATTTCCTGCTATCTGACCATTGGGCAAAGACATAGTCTCATAAAGTCACATACAGGATAATCCCATTAAACCAAACTTGAAGGGACCCTAGAAATGTGTTTGGATTAACTGATCATTGGTTTAAGCAAGCTTTGGCTTTGACTTTGACTTTGAGTAAGTGTGTATTGCACATGTAATATACAATGTATGTGGACACTTTGATTATTGTTTTTTATGTATGTACAGTATAACCCGTTAAATGAAGCTCGGTTAAACCAAACGATCGGTTAATCCAAACTTTTTCTGGCGGCCCGGCAAAATACTACCATTTATCATATAAAAAAGTCAGAGGGGTCTCAGATGACCTTATAACCACATGAAAGTTTGGTTTAACCATATTGGAGTGGCCTGGGGTCTGACAATTCTGTTTGGATTAAGCGATAATTTGGATTAACCAACTTTGGTTTAACCAACTTTTGTATATGATAAATCATAGTATTTTGCCCGGCCACCAACAAAAGTTTGGATTAACCGATCGTTTGGTTTAACCGAGCTTGGTTTAACGGGGTTATACTGTATTAGTCCTTCTCTACCACCTCAAATCATTAGTTTGTCTGCCAGTAGCTAAGTTTGGATATATATTGTTTGTTTGTTTGTTGTTGTTTTACATCCTAGCAACATCTAAGGTCATATCAGGACGGGCACCGACTTGTGACAGTGCGCACTCATGGCGACTTTATAGTGCTGTCCAACAGGGAAACCAGGCTGCCAGCACCATGACCTGGTGTCACATTATCCTGACACTGAGCATACCAGTCCTTGCCCTGTCCTAATAATGCCGAGCGCCTGGCTAGGAAGCGACAAGTATCAATATATAAGAACAAATCTAGGCACCAGACGCGGTGGCCGAATCGATAGAGCACAGGCCTCCCATGCAGGAGATCGGGAGTTCGAGTCAGACCAATGACTTACAAATTTGATACTTGTCACATCCTCGGTTGGTACTTGGCATTAATAGGATAGGGCAAGGACTGGTTAGCTCACTGTTGGGATAATGTGACTGAGTGGGATATCGGGTCATGGTTCTGCCAGCCTGATGTCCCAGTGGGGCAGCAGTATTAAGTGGCCATGAGTCTCAACTGTTACAAATCGATACCCGTCCTGATATGACCTTAGATGTTCCCAGGACATAAAATTCCAACAACCAAATCAAATTTAGGTAAGTGTCATGGTTTTCACAATCTGGTACTGTCATCGGACTATGCAGCTTTAAGGCTAACTATCTTTTCAGTCGTCTCTTCAGTTATACTACAAGATAGCCTAATGCCTCACCTGCTGGTTAGAAATTTGTGACAGTGCGCACTGATGGCGACTTTATAGTGCTGCCCCACTGAGAGACCAGACCACCAGCACCATGACCCGATTTCCAACTCAGTCACATTATCCTGACACTGAGCCAATCAGTCCTTGCCCTATCCTAATAATGTCGAGTGCCAGGCTAGGAAGCGACAAGTATCAATGTGATTCATAGTGACAAATCCAGTAGCGTTGGTGTAAATGACGTGACATGAATTCCACGAATGCAGAATCCAGGATCCAATGGTGGCATGACATGAGCGTTCATCTGTCAACGATGACTTTTGTTAGCTTGTTTGTTTGTTTGGATTTTATGTCCTAGCAACATCTAAGTTCATATCAGGACGAGCTGACTGTTGGAAGCTACTGTTGGAGACACGAGAGGGGGGGGGGGGGCAAATACAGGTTTGGGTGGGTTTTTTTAATTTGTTAGTCTGGCTCATCCCAGTGCTCCTTGCCCTATCCTAATAATGCCGAGGCCCAGGATAGGTAGTGACAAGTATCACATTTTAAGTAATTGGTTTGACTATGACCTGGATGCTCAACTCATTTGGCCATCCTGTCTGACCATCCCAGTTTAGATGGGCCAGAGATTGTATCGTGGCACATATGGAATAGTAGAAATGTAGATTGAAACTCCTCTCTTGGTATTAGATTAGATTAGAGTGTTTGAGCTGTATGCTCAGGCCAAGAAAGAAATTCCACCATCAGGTTAAGGCATGTAAAGCTTGTCAACTATGTATGGTATGCATGACTCACCAACCATATATGGTATGCATGACGGCTAGTGACATGATCAGTCATGTGTCCCGGTATGTGAAGAAGAGCTAATAAACCAGTCTTACATACAAACTGACTGTGCCCACTTGCATTACTACAATCAGGGCCCACTACATGTGGTGAAGATGTTCTGTTCAGTTTTGTTATGTACAGCAATGAATTTGAATTTGCTGGTGTTAGCTGGGTGTATACTAGAATCTGAGGTTCATCTGGTGTTGCGGTTAAAACCACCACCATGACCACCACACCGAATGATTGTACACTGCAGTTTGGTAGGTTTGTTATATAAGACGGCATTGCATTGAAGAGTTGAATTCCCCGGACAGACAGAATTCCTTCCCACAGGGTTTTGTTGACTTCGAGACTTTTGTATTTATTGCTTGTATTTTACAAAGTCAATCATATCTTTTTGAATGATACATTGTTGTGCCATAGTTAGGTACTTTGCCTTCAATCATTTCCCAGGTGAATATAATTTGATATCTCTCACATCGACTTTCAATGGAGTACATTTTGAGGACTTTTAGTCTATCCCAGTAATCCAGGTTCTTGATATTTTATATATATGATGTCAAGCTGCCTTGTAGTGATTCTAGCTTTGTCAACTGTCCTTTAGAAGTGGGTAGCCACAGTTATGAACACTATTCTATCCATATGAGTATTATCGAGTTCCACAAGGTTTTGATTACCACAGCTTCTCTTGATTTAAAGTGGTATAGTCCGATGGTTTTGAATTTCTATATTTTTTCTGAGATAAATATATTAGATCGATCTGTAGTATCTACTTTACATTAGTTCAAAGTTACTTTTATTTTAAATGGTAAACCTTTGAGATATTTTGAGTGCAAACATGGAAAATTAGTTTTGGCATGCTTGCCAAAACTCTGACACCATAGACTTCTGCAGTAACAGGTTCTGTTAAATTGACTCAGTATTGCCTTCTACGCAGAAATGAATACTTAATAAGTGCATCAGTATCTAAGTTAGAAATGTCAAATCAAATCTAGATAATTGGTTTGGTTTTGAAAATTTGATATTTCATCGGACTATGCAGCTTTAAGTTTCTCGAAGCGCCCATCCCCTATATTTCCTGATATCATACCTTATCCATGACCACCTGTCTATGTGGTTCCGTGTCTGAGAGGTCAGTGCAGAATATTACATACACATACATATATATGTGTGTGTGATGTGTAATGCATTATACGAGTATAAATACAAGCGTAACATCTACATCCTATATTTCCTCCCACGCATTGGTGGAGTGCCCCCCCTCCCAGCTGTCGAGTCAATTGACCGGCGGGCGCCCCCTCGCTTCACTCATTGGAGGAAATTTGTTAATATATCGTAATAATATAATATATAGTTTTAATATATAATTTTATATATAGAAAATATATAATATTGAGGAATGGACCAATAGTGTTTAAAACCCCAGTATGAGTGTTAGGCAGCAGCTGCCTTGGCCATCCTCGTTTTGTAATCTGCGTCTGGTCCGAATTGAATTTGCCAACTGCAATAGTTGTTTTGTATTTTCGTCAGGAAACACAAGTATGCCTGAACGACCATGGACATCTGCCATTGCATTCGGTAAGTGGCGAAAACTGATAAGTTTATGTGAACAAGCACTCATTCACTCATTCACTCATTCACTCATTCACTCTTTCACTCTTTCACTCTTTCACTCATTCACTCATTCACTCACTCATTCACTCATTCATTCACTCTTTCACTCATTCACTCACTCACTCTTTCACTCACTCACTCATTCACTCATTCACTCACAAATTCACTCATTCACTCACTATTTCACTCATTCACTCACAAATTCACTCATTCACTCACTATTTCACTCATTCACTCACTCACTCATTCACTCGCTCACTCATTCACTCACTCACTCACTCGCTATTTCACTAAGTCATTTAAAGCTGCATAGTCCGATGAAAACATCCAATCTTCAAACCCAAAACAATTATCTAGATTTGATTCTGCATATCTAACTTAGATACGGCTGCACTTATTAAACATTTCTCGCCACATAGAAGAGAATACTGAGTCAATTTAATAGAACCTGTTACTGCAGAAGCTTATGGCGGTAGAGTGTTGGCAAGCTTGCCAAAATTAATTTTGCATGTTTGCACTTCAAATATCTCAAAAGTTAACCATTTAAGGTAAAAGTTACTTCAAAGTAAAGTAAGGTAGATTATAATGACCAACCTAACATATTTATCTCAGAAAATGACAGAAACTCAAAACCATCGGACTATGCAACTTTAATATTAAATGTTTTACTCTGTCGGTATTTTAAAGCGGAAACGTGCAATATTATTTGGCATTCATGTTCCAATGCTGGATTCCATAGTCTTCCACACTAATATGACCTTAGATGTTGCCAAGACGTAAAACCCCAACAAACAAATGTAGTCTTCAATGATAAGTTCCGGTAAATTGGCGTAGTGCTGGCTCCTTTTATGTTTGCTGGGTGCACTGGTACCGAGAAATAGAAAATCTAGATTAAGTATTCGGGCTTGGAAAATGGCACGCAGGTTTAATATAACCCTGGTGTATTGCAATTGTCTTCAAGTAGCCTTTACGCACAAATTATTTTGCAGATTCTTAGTACTTCGACTTTACCTAAAGTTGGTCAGTTATCATAAAGAATATGCTGAACTAAAGCAAAGAAAGTAATAATCGTCAACCCAAGCCGGTTATCAAAATAACAAATTATTAAAGCATCTAAAGCAGGAGATTGAGGAAATCTAAGGGTTAGACATCATTGTCAGTAGAGTGTTTACAGGAATATTTCTAATTGTCCTGTTCCAGCCATAATTGCGATACTGTTGGCGTCTAAGAATGGAATGTCAAACAGTGTTCCATCAGAATCAGGCGACGGTTCACAGGCGGGGAACAAAGAACGAATCCCATTACAAGCCACAACACTAACCACTACACTGACGACCACACCGACCACTACACCAGCCAGCCCACCGACCACCACACCGACCACCACACCTACCACCACACCGACGACTACACCTACCACCACACCGACCACCACACCGACCACCACACCTACCACCACACCTACCACCACACCTACTACCACACCGACCACCACACCGACTACCACACCTACCACCACACCGACCACCGCACCTACCACCACACCTACCACCACCCCTACCACCACACCTACTACCACACCGACCACCACACCGACCACCACACCGACCACCACACCGACCACCACACCGACCACCACACCGACTACCACACCTACCACCACACCAACCACCACACCGACCACCACCCCGACCACCACACCTACCACCACACCGACGACCACACCTACCACCACACCTACCACCACACCTACCACCACACCTACCACCACACCCAGCACCACACCGACCACCACACCTACCACCACACCTACCACCACACCGACCACCACACCGACCACCACACCGACCACTACACCTACCACCACACCGACCACTACCCCGACCACCACACCAACAACCACCCCGACCACCACACCAACAACCACCCCAACCACCACACCAACCACCACACCAACCACCACCCCAACCACTACACCGACCACCACACCAACAACCACCCCTACCACCACACCGACCACCACGCCGACGACCACGCCAACAACCACACCTACCACCACACCGACCACCACGCCAACAACCACACCTACCACCACACCAACAACCACACCTACCACCACACCTACCACCACACATACCACCACACCAACAACCACCCCAACCACCACTCCAACCACCACACCAACCACCACCCCAACCACCACACCAACCACCACCCCAACCACTACACCGACCACCACACCAACAACCACCCCTACCACCACCACACCAACCACACACACCGACCACACACACCACACCACACACACCACCACCACACCACCACCACACCTACCACCACACCAACAACCACACCGACCACCACACCTCCACCACACCTACCACCACACCGACCACCACACCACACACACCACACCAACCACCACACCGACCACCACACCAACACCACCCACCACCACACCAACACCACACCACCACACACCCACCACCACACCAACCACACACACCCACCACACCTACCACCACACCACCACCACACCAACAACCACCCCACCACCACACCAACAACCACCCCAACCACCACTCCAACCACCACACCAACCACCACACCAACCACCACCCCAACCACTACACCGACCACCACACCAACAACCACCCCTACCACCACACCGACCACCACACCGACCACCACGCCAACAACCACACCTACCACCACACCAACAACCACACCGACCACCACACCTACCACCACACCGACCACCACACCTACCACCACACCTACCACCACACCTACCACCACACCGACCACCACACACCACCACACCAACCACCACACCCAACCACCACACCAACCACCACACCCAACCACCACCACCAACCACCACCCACCAACCACCACACCAACCACCACACCAACCACCACACCAACCACCACACCAACCACCACACCAACCACCACACCAACCACCACACCCAACCACCACACCAACCACCACCACCAACCACCAACACCAACCACCACACCAACCACCACACCACACCACCCACACCAACCACTACACACCAACCACTACACACCAACCACCACACCAACCACCACACCAACCACCACACCAACCACCCACACCACCACCACACCACCACCACACCAACCACCACACCAACCACCACACCAACCACCACACCAACCACCACACCAACCACCACACCAACCACCACACCAACCACCACACCAACCACCACACCAACCACCACACCGACCCCCACCCCAACCACCACACCTACCACCACACCGACCACCACACCCACCACCACACCACACCACCACACCACACTACCACCACACCACCACCCCACACCACCACACCACCACCACACCACCACCACACCAAAATCACACCAACACCACACCAACACCACACCACCACCACACCGACCACCACACCTACCACCACACCCACCACCACACCGACCACCACACCGACCACCACACCAACAACCACACCACCACCACACCACACCACCACACCGACACACCCACCGACCACCACACCAACCACCACCCCAACCACCACACCAACCACCACACCACCACCACACCACCACCACACCATTACCACCACCACCCCACCACCACACCACCACCACACCACCACCACACCACCACCACACCCGACCACCACACCAACCACCACACCGACCACCACACCAACCACCACACCCACCACCACACCACCACCACCCCGACCACCACAACCACCACACCACCACCACACCAACCACCACACACAACCACCACACCAACCACCACACCACCACCACCACACCACCACCCCGACCACCACACCACCACCACACCAACCACCACACACGACCACCACACCGACCACCACACCAACCACCACACCGACCACCACACCAACCACCACACCTACCACCACACCGACCACCACACCTACCACCACACCTACCACCACACCGACCACCACACCAACCACCACACCAACCACCACACCAACCACCACACCAACCACCACCCCGACCACCACACCGACCACCACACCTACCACCACACCGACCACCACACCAACCACCACACCAACCACCACACCAACCACCACACCGACCACCACACCGACCACCACACCGACCACCACACCGACCACCACACCAACCACCACACCGACCACCACACCAACCACCACACCAACCACCACACCGACCACCACCCCGACCACCACACCGACCACCACACCGACCACCACACAACTCACCACCACCACACCACCACGCCAACCACCACACCAACCACCACACCGACCACCACACCGACCACCACACCGACCACCACACCTACCACCACACCGACCACCACACCGACCACCACACCAACCACCACACCAACCACCACACCGACCACCACACCGACTACCACACCTACCACCACACCGACTACCACCCCAACCACCACACCAACCACCACACCGACCACCACACCGACCACCACACCTACCACCACACCTACCACCACACCGACCACCACACCGACCACCACACCGACCACCACACCGACCACCA
This sequence comes from Branchipolynoe longqiensis, assembly GCA_030323885.1. Classification (NCBI taxonomy): domain Eukaryota; kingdom Metazoa; phylum Annelida; class Polychaeta; order Phyllodocida; family Polynoidae; genus Branchipolynoe; species Branchipolynoe longqiensis. Next base: position 27,272,155 of record CM059188.1, read on the forward strand.
CACCGACCACCACACCGACCACCACACCGACCACCACACCGACCACCACACCGACCACCACACCAACCACCACACCGACCACCACACCGACCACCACACCGACCACCACACCAACCACCACCCGACCACCACACCTACCACCACACCAACCACCACACCGACCACCACACCGACCACCACACCGACCACCACACCTACCACCACACCAACCACCACACCGACCACCACACCAACCACCACACCGACCACCACACCAACCACCATCCCAACCACCACACCGACCACCACACCAACCACCACCACCGACCACCACACCGACCACCATACACCACCACCACACCACCACCACCACCAAACTACCACACCGACCACCACACCGACCACCACACCTACCACCACACCAACCACCACACCGACTACCACACCTTCCACCACACCACCCACCACACCCACTACCACCCCAACCACCACACCGACTACCACACCGACTACCACCCCAACAACCACACCTACCACCACACCGACCACCACACAAACAACCACATCAACCACCACACCAACCACCACACCGACTACCACACCGACCACCACCCTGTCCACCACACCGACCACCACACCAACCACCACCCCAACCACCACACCAACCACCACACCGACCACCACACCGACCACCACACCAACAACCACCCCAACCACCACACCGACCACCACACCAACCACCACCCTAACCACCACTCCGACCACCACACCACCCACCACTCCAACCACCACACCGACCACCACACCAACCACCACACCAACCACCACACCAACCACCACACCAACCACCACATCGATCACCACACCGACCACCACACCAACCACCACCCCAACCACCACTCCGACCACCACACTAACCACCACTCTAACCACCACACCGACCACCACACCAACCACCACACCTACCACCATACCAACCACCACCCCGACCACCACACTGACCACCACCTCAACCACCACACCTACCACCACACCAACAACCACACCAACAACCACACCAACAACCACACCAACAACCACACCAACCAACACTTCGACAACCACACCGACCAACACTTCGTCAACCACACCGACCAACACTTCGACAACCTCACCGACCACTACACCGACCACCACCCCAACAACCACCATACCAACCACCACACCGACCACCACCACAACCACCACACCGACCAACAATTCGACAATCACACCGACCACCACTTTGACAACCTCACCGACCAACACTTCGTCAACCACACCGACCAACACTTCGACAACCACACCGACCAACACTTCGTCAACCACACCGACCAACACTTCGACAACCTCACCGACCACTACACCGACCACCACCCCAACAACCACCCCGACCACCACACCAACCACAACACAAACGACATCACCAAACACACCTTCTACCGCACCTACCACTACACCCCCACATTCCACAACCACTCCTCATGGACAAGTCCCTCCCAACCTCGGTATGTATATTTATTTTATTTCCGCTGGAATTCAATGGTTTTCTGCTGCATGTCCAATTGTCCTGATTAAGGATCTGATGTTCCACCTCTTCTTTAAATGAATAATCTGTATTCGTTAACAAAATATTCAAATCCTTGTAATCTATAGCCCGCATTGCATTCAGAAATACTCATTATAGTCATATGATTCGGTCTATTGCCACAGGACAGAACAGTCTCTACCTTCTGAGTTACATCTCATAGTATTCCTTCTCTGACGTCATACAGGAAACGGATAGCTGGTTTCTCATTGGTTATAAGACACGGCCAAATGTCTTCAAGCCACTGTTATTCAAAGTATGCTTCTTGCTACTTTCCTTGGGGAATTGGCGCATAATTTTCCTAATTGTTGTTAGTTCAGCAGCTGAAGCCGGAGAACCCCTCACGTCACCAAGCGGCCCCGTCGGGTTCTAGCGCCTCCCCCACCCCCACCCCACCCCACCCCCACCCACCTCTGACCTGCATTCGGCGTCTATCAAAATGACCGGGTTCCTGCTTAACACGTCCGTCCACCCTCTATATTAGAAGCCATTACGGTGGGGGTTGTCTCGCGGGACTACCTCATCGGGTTCCCAGGTAATCTCCCTCTCGGCTCCCCTCGACGCTGAAGACATTGACAATAGACTTCATGTAATTCAGCTCAAGACATTGTATTCAATAAAGCCTCCATTACCTCCCAATTTGTCTCCGGCTTCCTCTGTCAGAATTCTATGGCAGTGAACTTACTTCTTTATTATCTATCTCCATAATTTGTTATTTGTGACTTTAAGCAGGTTTCAGTCTGAGTCTCATTTTAGTGGTTTAACTCACAGAAAGGTGACTAGGACTGAATGGTTCTGACAAGCAGCGTTCGACCACATATGAATAATTTTACAGCAAATTTCCATATTCTTTGCGGTTATGCATTGAATTTTCATAAAGACATGGAGCTAAGATAAGCATGAACAATTAGTTAGTTTCACAGCAAATTTCCATATACATTGGGGTTATTCATTGAATTTTCAAAAAGACATGGAGCGAAAAAAATGATAGACAATTTGTTAGTCAATTTATATAAAACATGGAGCTAAAATAATGGTAAACAATTTTCTAGTCTTTTTAGGCAATTTTCCATATACTTTGGGGTTATGCATTGAATTTTCATAAAAATATGGAGCGAAAATAATGATAAACAATTTGCTAGTCTTTTTAGGCAATTTTCCATATACTTTAGGGTTATTATTGAATTTTCTTAAAACATAGAGCTAAAATAAAGATGAACAGATAGCTAGCTCTAAAGTAATCTTCCATAGGGGGGTGAAGTATGGTCAGTCTGCCAGGTATAATCTGTTTATCTAGTCTGGGTCTGGTCAGGTTTGTCCTGTCTCTGACAGTCCAGCCTTTATTACCTATTCAGGTGGTAGTGTGTCCACCTGTGAAGGTGTCAGTCATCCTATCGATCCTGCTCAGTGGATCCATTTGCAGTTTGGGCTATTTTCCATTCTAACCAAGTTGTCCACAACTGGTTCATCAAAGGTTATGGTATGTGCTGTCCTGTCTGTGGGAAAGTGCTGATTATCATTTTTTTAAAGTAGCCGATGTGGCAGCAGCAGGTTTCCTGTAAAGAAATATGTCAGACAGACCATATGTCTGACATCCAATAACGGATGACAACAATCCATATGCTCTAGAGGCGTTTATAAATCAAACAAGCTTTTTTCATAAGCTATTGTTCAAGGAACTGATCTTGTTTCTGCATAGATGGGAAGACCTATGAAATCCCGTGCAGCCTAAAATGGGATCTAGACTTTGAGGAAGGTCTTATTAAAAACAGAACCTTCAAGAAGGAAGTCACGGAGAAGGTCAGTAGCATTATCTAATGAGACATCATTGCGTTATCATTTTCTGCTTATACCACAGTCACACTATGCTTGCGAGCGCCTTGTAGCTATTTTGCGACCACCAAAGGGGATTGGTTGCAATGTGGTCGCAAGCACTTGCAGCTGCTGCACTATGAACCTCATTGTGACCGAAATTGTCCCCCGGAGGTCATCGACCTTTTTCAGTGCTTGCGACCGGTCGGTGACTGGTCAGCAACCATAACACCATTGGGACCACTCGGCGACCGCTCAGCAATTGCCGTCATCACCATAAAGGAATCCACTTGTGTCGGCCCGCACCAGACACTTTTGAAATTTGAGAATGGGCAAATGATTTAGAATCTTCATAGCGACAAGATAAAAATGAAAGAACCCAGAGAACCACAGTTCTATATATCTGTCAGCAAAGTGAGTGACCAATGGCTAATTAATCACTGTTCGGTCGCCGATTGGTCACCAAACACTCGGCAACTTGTCACATACTGCTCAGCGAGCAGTTGTTGACCGGTCACCGACCGATCAGCGATCGGTTGCCAACCAACCCTCAAAATTTGTTTTTTTTGTTACTTACGCCTCAGCGACCGATCACCAAGCAGTCAGCGACTGATCGATGACCGATCACCAACCATTGTTTTTCGCATCTTTTTTTTCTCTTTGGTCGCAAGGAGGTCCCTGGCTTTTGGTCACAAAGAGGTTGTAAAGAGGTCGTAAGTGTCCGCAAGTAGTAGTGTGACTGAGGCCGTAGTCTCTTCGTGGTTATATATTTATATATATATTTATATATATATATATATATGTCATGGACATTTTTGTTCTTGTCACGCTGCTGTATGGTTTTTGGTAGAGCAGAAACAAGCTTGACACAGCAGAAACATGAGGTGATATGCAGATATATAAAAATGAATACAAAAGCCGATTAGGATGCCAGAACTAATCAAAGCTACAGCTTACTTTAAATAATTTACTGACGTGTATCTCATTGTCTTCCATTTGTTAAAATTGGATTGACCAATAAAAAATCTTAATATTTTCTAAAAATAAAAGCCATAGCTAGATTTGAATCTGCATGTTCGACTTAGATTCTGGAGCATTTGTTAAACAATTCCTTGGGGTTTCACTCCCATGAATAGCCAATGACTCGCTGTTTTTGGCAGGTGAGAACGTCAGTTAGTGAACAATAACACAGTAATGGTGAATTCTCCATTTGGCTTCAACTGGTGTGAACACAAATTATTGTGTGCACTTTTTATGTCTCCGATGGTAACTAATGTTTGTTTGTTTGAGTTTTACGTCCTGGCAACATCTAAGGTCATATCAGGAAGGGTACCGAATTGTGACAGTGCACACTCAATGGCGACTTTATAGTGCTGCCCCACTGGGAAATCGGACCACCAGCACGATGACCCGATATCCCACTCAGTCACATTATTCGAACACTGATCTAAGCAGTCCTTGTCCTATCCTATTAATGCCGAGCGCCTGGCTAGGAAGCGACAAGTATAAATTTTATAAGTAATTGGTTTGACTCGGCTGGGAGGCCCGCGCTCTACCGATTCGGGCACTGCGCCCGGTGGTAGCTAATTATCACAACACTTACTTCAATAATATGATGGTTTTCTTTTTTGCACAAAAAAAAGGCTCATACATGATTCTGTCAAAATGTTTTAAAAAGAGGTACCCTCGGGCACCTACTTCCTATGTGATGCCATAACTGTGATGCAATAACTGTGATGCAACAACTATGATGCAGTAACTGTGGTGCAATAAGTGTGCCGCAATAGCAGTGATGCAATGACTGTGGGGCAAGAACTGTGATGCAATAACTGTGGTGCAATAACTGTGATGTAATATATGTGATGCAATAACTGTGGTGCAATAACTGTGATGCAATAAATGTGATGCAATAACTGTGATGTAATAAGTGTGATGCAATAACTGTGAGGCAATAACTGTAATGCAATATTTGTGAGGTAATAACTGTGATGCAATAAATGTGAGGCAATAAATGTGATTCAATAAACGTGATGCAATAAATGTGATGTGATAAGTGTGATGTAATAACTGTGATGTAATAACGGTGATGCAATAACTGTGATGTAATAACTGTGATGCAATAACTGTGATGCAATAACTGTGATGTAATAATTGTGATGTAATAACTGTGATGAAATAAATGTGGTGCAATAACTGTGATGCAATAAATTTGGCGCAACAACTGTGATGCAATAAATGTGATGTAATAACTGTGATGCAATAAATGAGGTGCAATAACGGTGATGCAATAACTGTGATGTAATAGCTGTGATGTAATAACTGTGATGAAATAACAGTGATGTAATAATGGTGATGTAATAACTGTGATGCAATAACTGTATTGCAATAAGTGTGATGCAATAACTGTGATGTAATAATGGTGATGCAATAACTGTGATGTAATAACGGTGGTGCAATAACTGTAATGAAATAACTGTGGTGCAATAACTGTGGTGCAAAAAGTGTGCATAAAATAACTGTGGTGCAATAACTGTGATGCAATAGGTGTGATGCAATAAATGTGATGCAATAACTGTGATGCAATAACTGTGATGTAATAAATGTGATGAAATAACTGTGATGCAATAACTGTGGTGCAATAGTGGTGATGCAATAATTGTGATGCAATAAATATGATGCAATAACTGTGATGCAATAATTGTGATGCAATAAATGTGATGCAATAAATGTGATGTAATAACAGTGATGTAATAACTGTGATGCAATAACTGTGATGCAATAACTGTGATGCATTAACTGTGATGCAATAACTGTGAGGCAATAACTGTGAGGCAATAACTGTGATACAAGAACTGTGGTGCAATAACTGTGATGCAATAACTGTGATGCAATATATGTGAGGCAATAACTGTGATGCAATAACTATGATGCAATAACTGTGATGTAATAACTGTGCTGTAATAACGGTGATGCAATAACTGTGATGCAATATCTGCTCAATGTTTCTGGCAAATGTTTTATGAACAAAGTAGACTCCTGATGACCAACTACTTCTCACTTAGTCGCTGAGATGGAAATTAAATACCTATGGGTGAAGCCATTTACTTTCCCATATTTCTGCATCGTTCCACAAAATGGCGACCATCATTGAATAATTAATGTCTACCCAATCACCTTTCAGCTTATGGTAGTGTATGAGGGCAGTGCAGCCTTTCAGGAGATTCGCATCACAAGCTTTGAGAAGTAAGTATTGATTTACTCTTGGTTCGAAAGATAGAATCTCCAGATAAGCACTGTGAATAATTACTTAAGTGTGGTATAAGGTATCTTTTGCAAATATTATTCTGCGATGGTTCTAGAAGGTATTGGTTGGCACTGGTAGAGCTGGTTAGAATGCATCCAGGGGCCGTATGCATGACGGGTAAGTTATCGCCCCCGGGGGTAAGGACCGAGTTCGGGGTAGCTATTGCCTTGGGTAAGAAATGGGTCACGGGGTATGCATGAAGCCAAATCGGCGAGGAGGTAGCAACCCTTGTGTTTATTTATAGATTTGGGAAATCCCTCTGCATTTGTAGCCATATATTAGGCTCAAATATATTAAATGCGATCATATTTAACAGAATTACATACCCAATCAGTGAAATTTGATCAATTTAACCCTAAATTCGAAGCGTTATTAAGGCTACCGCCGCATTGGTGGCGATATTAATAGTTATATTTTCGAATCGACGAACGCACAGTAAACAAACCGCCGCCGCCGCCAGTAATGGCCCTGTCACACTACGACGTTTCTCACCAGCGACCCATCAGCGTTGAAAATAAAATTAAAGCGTCGAGTCTGTGTCTCTGTCTGTGTCTCTGTGTCTGTGTCTGTGTCTCTGTGTCTGTGTCTCTGTGTCTGTCTCTGTATGTGTCTCTGTGTCTGTGTGTCTGTCTCTGTATGTGTCTCTGTCTGTGTCTCTGCCTGTGTCTCTGTGTCTCTGACTGTGTCTCTGTGTCTGTCTCTCTGTGTATGTCTCTGTATGTGTTTCTGTCTGTGTCTCTGTATGTGTCTCTGTATGTGTCTATGTCTGTGTCTCTGTGTCTGTGTCTGTCTTTGTATGTGTCTCTGTCTGTGTCTGTCTCTGTATGTGTTTCTGTCTGTGTCTCTGTGTCTGTGTCTCTGTCTCTGTGTCTGTGTCTGTCTCTGTATGAGTATCTGTCTGTGTCTCTGTCTGTGTCTGTCTCTGTATGTGTTTCTGTCTGTGTCTCTGTGTCTGTGTCTGTGTGTCTGTCTCTGTATGTGTCTCTGTGTCTGTGTGTCTGTCTCTGTATGTGTCTCTGTCTGTGTCTCTGCCTGTGTCTCTGTGTCTCTGTCTGTGTCTCTGTGTCTGTCTCTCTGTGTATGTCTCTGTATGTGTCTCTGTATGTGTTTCTGTCTGTGTCTCTGTCTGTGTCTCTGTATGTGTCTATGTCTGTGTCTCTGTGTCTGTGTCTGTCTTTGTATGTGTCTCTGTATGTGTCTCTGTCTGTGTCTCTGTCTGTGTCTCTGTCTGTGTCTCTGTCTGTGTCTGTCTCTGTATGTGTTTCTGTCTCTGTCTCTGTGTCTCTGTCTCTGTGTCTGTGTCTGTCTCTGTATGTGTATCTGTCTGTGTCTCTGTCTGTGTCTGTCTCTGTATGTGTTTCTGTCTGTGTCTCTGTGTCTGTGTCTCTGTGTCTGTGTCTGTCTCTGTATGTGTATCTGTCTGTGTCTCTGTCCGTGTCTGTGTCTTTGTCTGTGTCTGTGTCTCCGTCTGTCTGTGTCTGTGCCTCTGTCTCTCTCTCTCTGAGACACAGAGACACACACACACAGACACACACACAGAGACACACACACAGATATACATAGACATGCACACATACACAGAGACACACACAGAGACACAAATACACACATACATACACAGAGACACACACACAGACACAGAGACACAGACAGACAGAGACACAGAGACACACACACAGAGGCACAGAGACACACACACACAGACACAAAGACACACACACAGACACTGACAGAGACTCAGACACAGACACACAGACACAGACAGAGACACATACAGAGACAGACACAGACAGAGACACTGACAGAGACACAGACACAGACACAGACACAGACACAGAGACACAGACAGAGACACATACAGAGTCAGACACAGAGACAGAGACAGAGACAGAGACAGAGACACAGACAGAGACACATACAGAGACACATACAGAGACACAGAGACACAGACACAGAGACACAGACAGAGACACAGACAGAGACACAGAGAGAGACAGACACAGAGAGAGACAGACACAGAGACACAGAGAGAGACACAGACACAGAGACACAGACACAGAGACAAAGACAGAGACACAGACAGAGAGACACAGACAGAGACACATACAGAGACAGACACAGAGACAGAGACAGAGCCAGACAGAGACACAGACAGAGACGTTTCGCCAAAAAAGGACACGTCGCCACGCGTTGGAGAGAAACGTCGTAGTGTGACAGGGGTATATGGAACGCTACGTCGAGGCGGCGGTGGCGATTTGTTTACTTTACATTCGTCGATTTGACAGTATTAATATCGCCGCCAATGCGGCTGGTAGCCTTAATTACGGTTCGAATTTATGGTTAATTTAATGAAATTTCACGATTTGAGTATGTAATTCTGTTAAATATGAGCGCATTCAATAGATTTGGCCCGAGTCGGTCCCTACCCCCACCCTTATACCTGCTACGTAGTAGGGGTAGCTTACCCGACTTTTATCCCCCCGGGGTTGGCCTACCCTGCTCACATGCATACCGACTTTTCGACGCTACCCTGGATATCCCCGCTACCCCGAGAGGTAGGGCACTACCCCTGCGTCATGCATACGGCCCCAGGTGTGAACTCTTTGTCTACTGAACTACCACTTCAAACCCTAACAAAATCACTCTCATGAAAACAGTATAATTCCTCCTATTATCTGCCTGTGCATACGGAGTGGTGTGTACTGTCTATAATACAAGACAGACTACTCTCTTCAATAATATGTGTGATAAACTATGATCGTTCAATGGCTGGAATACCCATGCCTTAACCATGATCAAATATATGTTCAGATGAATAAGTAAATTCACCAATATAATAATAATAATAGTAATAGTAATAATGATAGTAATAATAATAATAACAATAATAATGATTATGATTATGATCATAATCATGATGGTGATGATGATGATGATGATAATGCCGATCCTGATGATGGTGATGGTGATGATAATATTAGTAATAATAACTAAAGTGGTCATCTGTTTGCATTTGTTGATTTTATCAGGCAGTTTTATTTCTTCTTTTTAAATTTGAAACGAACTATATATAGGCCTATATGGTGATCTATAATCTTGTATGCAAGGTCATCCTTTTTGAAAATGTGCAAATTTCAACTCTACACGATGTTGATGGCATCGTCTTCCAATGAAGCGGCATTATAACGCTGCTATGAGTGTGTTTTGTCAAAAGTGGATTCTACATTCTGAAAAGACATCACACGTTGTCAGGATACACAAACTTAAAGTCGCACAGTCCGATGGTTTTGAGTTTCTGTCATTTTTCTGAGATTTTCTTCTTTTTTTTGTGATGAATGTATTTACCCTGCTCATAACGGATAAGTGTGTTAACACTTGTTTCCACCACTGGGCAGCATTAATCCAATTTGATCTTTTGAATTTAGTTTTAGTAGTAATTTAGCTTTTCTTGCTTTTTGTTTATGGCTTGTAACTGTTTGTAGATTGTAAACAGTCCAAAACCCAGCTTTTACTATACTTTGTGTTAGTCCATTTAAACATCATCTGCTTTTCTAAGTTACATTACTTTTTAGTAGTTTATTGTTATAATCTACCTTACTTTGGTTTGAAGTAACTTTCATATTAAATGTCTAACTTTTGAGATATTTGAAGTGCAAACATGCTAAATTAATTTTGCCAAGCATGGCAAAGGTCTGACACCATATGCTTCTGCAGTCACAGGTTCTATTAAATTAACTCAGTATTTCCTTCTATGCTTAATAAGTGCATCCATATCTAAGATAGATATGTAGAATCAAATCTAGGTAATTGTTTGCGGTTTCAAATGTTGGTACTTCACTGGACTGCGTAGGTTGAATAAAGGTTATCTTTGCTCCAGTGGCAGCGTGGTTGCGCTTTATGACGTCATGTATGACCTTGCAATGATTGCCAATGACCCGCTGTCTGTGGGGTACGCCCTCAACGCCACCCTGGTAAATCTTGAAAACGTCGATGTGTATGGAGTGCTACCTAACAAGGACTACATCCGGGACACGGTTGTACCGGACACCAACAAAGGTATGTGACCTAGAGACCTTCCACCAGGCGCGGTGGCTGAATCGGTAGAGCTCGGGCCTCGCGTGCGGAAGGTCGGGAGTTCGGTTCCTGGCCGAGTCAAACCAATGCTTTATACAAATTGACACTTGTCGCTTCATAGCCCGGCGCTCAGTATTAATAGGACAAGGCAAAGACTGGTTAGCTCAGTGTCAGGATAATGTGGCTGAGTGGGATATCGGGTCATGGTGCTGGCGGCCTGATTTCCCAGTGGGGCAGCAGTATAAAGTCACCATGAGTGCACACTGTAACAAGTCAGTATCCTGTCCTGATATGGCCTTAGATGTTGCTTGGATGTAAACTCCAACAACCAACCACAAGAAGAGTCATGTGCTGTCGCCTACATGCATTCTTTTAGTTACTCCCGCAGCAATGTTGCCAGGACGTAAAACTCCAACAACCAACCAACCAACCAATTGAGATTGTCAACAATCCTGTCTAAGGGGGTCATTTAAAGCTTCCAACTTGTTCACAACCGTTCAAGACTGGATGGTGTGGCTGAACCAGTAAACGCGCTGACTGGCTTCCCATGTGTCAGGGCGACGGTTAGACCCCCCCCCCCCCCCACCCCCCGACTACTGAGCCAACCAATGACTTACAAAATTGATACTCGTCTTTACGTTCCTCTGTATTTAACACTAATAGACCAGGGCAAGGAATGGGGCCGTATGCATGGGCTGGTGCTACGCGTAGTCGGAGCTATTCGCTAGGATGGGGTCGGTGAAGTAGGTCAAACAGTATGCGCGGATCTCCAAACCGGGGCGGATAGCTAACTGTGATGTTATTTATAGATTTGGGAATTCCCTCGATTTGACAATATGAATAACGCCGCCAATGCGGCGGCGGCGTTAATATCGGTTCAAATTTAGGGTTAAATTGATTAAATTTCACTTACGGCATATGTAATTCTGCTAAATATGACAGCATTGAATAGATTTTGACCTAATATATTGCCGCCAATGCTGTGGTGGTGGTGGCGATCTGTTTTGTTGATATTCGACAGTATGGATATCGACGTCGATGCTGCAGCGGCAATTTCTTTAGTTTACATTCGTTGATTCGACAATATTAATATCCGATATTAACGCCGCCGCCGCATCGGCGGCGTAAATATCAGTTTGAATTTAGGGTTAATTTGATCAAATTTCACTTATTGAGTATGTAATTCTGTCAAATATGATAGCATTGAATAGATTGAGACCCACACATGCACACTAACCGGCGCGGCTAGAAGTTACAGCTGGCTTGAAATCAGGGTAGCTTAGCCTAGGCTACGGTCGGCGGCTAGTGCTGGCACCAGTTGATGCATACAGATTTTCCACCGTTAGCCTTGTGGAGCCAGCCAAACCGTGGTTACGGCCCTAACACTGGCTCATGCATATGGGCCCTGGTTTGCTCAGTGTTCGGATAGCAAGAGAGATATTGGGTCTCAATGCCTGTGGTCCGGTCTCCCAGTGGGGAAGCAATATAAAGTCACCATGAATATGAGTGTACACAAGTCGGTACTCATCCTGATATAACCTTTGATGTTGCTTGGAAATCAGACCTCAATAAACAAAAACGAAATATTTCGAAATAGAACATTATTGTTGATCCTAATCTGTTTGAACTCACTCATCATTCCAGTTTTTCAACTGCTGACGAATCAAACGGAGGATTTCCTAGCCTCCCTCTGCAATAGATCCTACTGTGACCCTGGTTACCTGTGTAAGCCCCAGGGTCCAGTGAGGCCTGTGTGTCATAGCAGGTGCATGTATCACTCATGTGGCGAGATGGGAGATCCTGCCTACACTGAGTGCTACATCAACGAGGAGTACAACGCTGGCTGCAGGTAAGTGAATAAAAAAAGTTGTTAATCTGTCTGGAAATTGTCTAGCAAAGTGAGGCTTCACTCAGGTCCTAGCCCTACCTACTAATATTTATTTAAGCTACTCTCAGATTCTATTCATTTTTATATTACCCTCGTGTAGGCCCTACGTGCATCTTAAAATGTTATAATTGTTGCTTCCTAGCCAGGCACTCGGCATTATTAGGATAGGGCAGGGACTGGTTGGATCAGTGTCAGGATAATGTGACTGAGTTTGATATCAGGTCATGGTGCTGGTGGCCTGGTCTCCCAATGGGGCAGCATTATAAAGTTGCCATGAGTGTGCACTATCACAAGTCGGTACCCGTCCTGATTTGACCTTAGATGTTGCCAGGACCTAAAAGTCAAACAACCGACCTACCATCATTTGTTTCGTCCTGTGCCTCGTCCTGATAAGACCTTAGATGTGGCGAGGACGTAAAACTCCATCAACCAAGCAACCATCATTTGCTTCCTCCTGTGCCCCGTCCTGATATGATCTTAGATGTTGCCAGGATGTAAAACTCCAACAACCAACCATCATTTGCTTCCTCCTGTACCCCGTCCTGATATGACCTTAGATGTTGCCAGGACGTAAAACTCCAACCACCCATCATTTGCTTCCTCCTGTGCCCGTCTTGATATGATCATACATGTTGTAAGGACGTAAAACTCCAACAACCAAGCAATCCTCCTGCCTAATAAATACACCTGGCCAGTTAAAGCTGCATAGTCTGATGAAATATCAAAATGTGTTAAACCAAATCAATTATCTAGATTGGATTTGACATATCTAACTTAGATACTGATGCACATATTAAGCATTTGTTTCTGCGTAGAAGGCAATACTGACTCAATTTAACAGAACCTGTTACTGCAGAAGTCTATGGTGTCAGAGTTTTGGCAAGCTTGCCAAAACTAATTTTCCATGTTTGCACTCAAAATATTACCATTTAAAATAAAAGTAACTTTGAACTTGTGTAAAGTAGATACTAGTGATCGATCTAATATATCTATCTCAGAAAAAATACAAAAATTGAAAAACCATCGGACTATGCAACTTTAAGCTGGACAGTACCCAAATAGAGTGGTTCCAGATTCTGCTGATAGATGTCACTAGCTTAACTGGCAGGGTGTAATACATGTGAAGAGAGTAGCGGTGAAATTTCAGGAAGAAAAATACAATATAGTTGTCTTTTTTTTGTAATATCTTACAACTATAAGAGCTTGATGCCTGTTGTGATATGAATATCTGAATAGGCATTTTATTATTTTTCCATGCATTCTTTATGGCGATATAGCATATGAAATGACAGGCACTCAGGGAAAGTACCCGAATAGAGTGGTTCCAGATTCTTCCAATAGATATCACTAGCTTAACTTATTATTTGTTAATGCGCCATAGCACCATAGAAGTTCCAAATGAGGCTCATTTTGTGGCGATATACCATCTCATTGACAAGCACCCTTTTACAGGTGCACATCCGCTGGTCTCCAGGTGGTGAATTACTGCGTAGACAAATGGCAGGTGGTGGGACCAAGCATTGCTGCCGTTGTCGTCTTCATCCTTATTGTCGTTGTTCTCGTGATAGTCGCCAGGAGGCGGCGGCATAAACCTGGAGGGCGACCTCCCCAGCAACAGTACAGGTGAGACAATGGACGATATCTGCAAATATACTGACCTACTGAGATAAACCGAAACCGATACACGTGGGTGAAGGGAGGAGGGGCCAAGGGTTTTATACCCTTAGTCAAACAGAACAGGCCCCCACTTCTGAAGATCGTAGGAATAATACATGCCGATGATACATTGAATTGCAGTGTGGCCGGGTGTAAACCATGAGGCCGACTACTTGTCAGATATAAGGGAAACTTGCATTTTCCTAGTTTGAAACCCATGACCTTAGCGAAATATCGAATGGTAGACAGGAAGTGTGAACACTTATTTGTCCTTAGTTCTTATGTGGGTTTTAGTACTGATTTTGTGTAATGGACGAAAGTGTTTTTCAAAACACTTTACAGGTTAGAGAAAACTTTTTTACATTCATCTTTTGAATCCACAATGATGAAAATTTAGCCGTCAATTCAATTCCCGGTCGAGTCAAACCAATGAATTATAAAATTGATACTTGTCTCTTCCTAGCGTGGGGCTCGGTATTAATAGTGTAGGGCAAGGACTGGTTAGCTCAGTGTCAGGATAATTTACATCTGGGAACAAACTGGAGACAAGGAAGGAGATGGAGCTAACAAAATTTATTGGAGAACATAACCTGCAGGCAGGTCGATCTTGGCTGGAGAACATATCAGTATCGAGTATCATGTATGGTGTCAAAAGTTAATTGACAATGATGTTATTGAGGTATCGTATAGAGTACCAGCAAGGTTAAAGATGTCATCAGGTTGGGGAAACACCTGAATTGAGAGTCCGTTGGTACAATCGGGTCCGTTGATGTAATCTAGTATGTTAATTGGTAGGCTTTACTATAGGAAAATGTGTTATCACCTATATCCAGTGAACCTGTTTGTTGGGGTAATAAATATTGGTATCACTAGAAAGAGACAAACCTGCTTCACCAATTAAGTGACTATCAGCTACATTTGGTGTTTTATTTAAGAGTAACTAAGGATTGAATTTACATTAAATGTGTGCTGTGTGTCTGTCACTGAACCCTTGGTCAGCCCTTGGTCAGTCCTGAGTGCATCCTCCTCTCCCCATCCCCACCCCCACCACCACCTCTCCCCCAGGGGGCTACCATGGTTACTAATTAAGACAGGGTGTGGGTGACCTAAGTTAGCACAGATGGGGGGGGGTTGAAGAACACACATGTAGGAAGTGATATTTTATTTAATTACAATTTTTGTCAGGACAATTTGCTAGTGAATGATGGAGGCATGCATGCATACATACATACATACATACATACATACATACATACATACATACATACATACGTACATATATATATATATACATTCATATATGCAAACATCTATATTTATGTATATGTATGTATTTTCGCACATAGCTTGTGTAAACATCTTAGCCACAAGATGAGGGGGTTGAAGAACACACATGTAGGAAGTGATATTTTATTTAATTACAATATTTGTTAGGACAATTTGCTAGTGAATGATGGAGGCAGGGTGCACATGAATGCATATACATGCATGCATGCATGCATGCATACATACATACATACATACATACATACATACATAAATACATACATACATACACACATATATACATTCATACATGCAAACATCTATATTTATGTATATGTATGTATTTTCGCTCATAGCTTGTGTAAACATCTTAGCAGGCAAGCCTGCAGTGACCCCACACCCACCCTGATACTGGTAGGAGTGTGTGTGTGGAGGGTCAATGCACCAGGAACACTTGTGAAGGCCACCCCTGGCACACAATCAGTAGGAGTAGTGTGTGTGTATGGGGGAGGGTATCAGAAGCAGCCTGACTGGGACAGTTAAACCAAACTTTCTGGTGGTTATATTTTATTTTATTAAATATTTGTTAGGACATGCATACATGCATGCATACATACATACATACATACATACATACATACATACATACATATTTATGTATATGTGTATATATGTATTTATTTTCGCTCTTACCGGGTGTTTACATCTAAGCCTGCATGCCCTCAACTATCCAACACCCACCCTGGCAGGAGGCTGTGAGTGTGTGGAGGTTCAAGAACTAATGTAGCAGTCACACTACGACGACAGGGGAAGGACGACAGCCCGGCGGCTGGGATTTTGTGAAATCCCGACGACCTATGCAAATTCGGGCTAAGTTGGACGACAATCGGACGACATCGGGACAACAGACGGGACGACAGCAGGACGACCGTGTCTGTGTGTCTGTGTCTGTGTGTGACTCTGTGTCTCTGTGTGTGTCTCTATGTGTGTGTCTGTGTCTCTGTGTGTCTGTGTCTATCTATGTGTGTGTGTCTATGTGTGTGTATGTGTCTATGTGTGTCTATGTGTGTCTATGTGTGTGTCTGTGTGTGTGTCTGTGTTTGTGTGTGTCTGTGTCTGTGTCTGTGTGTGTCTGTGTGTGTGTCTGTGTGTGTGTGTCTGTGTCTCTGTGTGTGTGACTCTGTGTCTCTGTGTGTGTCTCTATGTGTGTGTCTGTGTCTCTGTGTGTCTGTGTCTATGTGTGTCTATGTGTGTGTCTGTGTGTGTGTCTGTGTCTGTGTGTGTCTGTGTGTGTCTGTGTGTGTATGTGTCTGTGTCTGTGTGTGTGTCTGTGTCTCTGTGTGTGCCTCACTCTCACTCTCAGTCTGACTCTCACTCTCACTCTCAGTCTGACTCTCACTCTGTTTCTGTGTGTCTGTGTGTGTGTCTGTGTGTGTCTCTGTGTTTCTGTGTTTCTGTGTGTCTCTGAGAGTGAGAGTCAGAGTGAGAGTGAGAGTCAGACTGAGAGTGAGAGTGAGAGTCAGACTGAGAGTGAGAGTGAGAGTCAGACTGAGCGTGAGAGTCAGACCCTATAAATCGTTCTATTTTAATGTAAATTCAATCGTTAGTTACTCCTACATGAAACACCAAATGTGGCTGATATTTATTTAAGTAGTAGAGCAGATTTGGCTATTTCTATTAATATAAATATTTATCACCCCATCATACAGGTTCACTTGATATAGCCAAAAACACATTTTCCTATAGTAAAGCCTACCAATTAACATACTAGATTACATCAACGGACCCGATTGTACCAACGGACTCTCAATTCAGGTGTTTCCCCAACCAGGTCATGATCGGTGTCAGGCTTATCGAAGAAGTGGAAAGTGATTAGCGATGTGACTAGTTAAATGTTGGTATGGTTCAGAAATGTAAAGGGCAAGAAAGATGACAGATAAGAACTAGCACAGAACCAGCAGCCCTCAACCCCTACCCCTTACCTCCTCCATCATCGGGTGGGTGGGTGGGTGAAGCGACTTGCCAGGAGCCAGGCCAGCGTGAAAGTGAAGTGCGGTTCAGCAGTGAGTGACGAGGAAATAGGGCAAGAAAGTAGTGCCAAGAAAAAGTAGTGCATGTGTTCCCACCAGTAAATTATCCATGTTGACAGAGCCAACATGCGTAATGTCCCTGAGTGGGATATCGGGTCATGGTGCTGGCAGCCTGATTTCCCAGTGGGGCAGCACTCGAAAGTGACCCTTAGTACACACTGTCACAAGTCGGTACCTGTCCTGATATGAACTTAGATGTTGACTGGAGGTAAAGTTCCAACAACCACCCACAAGAAGTGGCATGTGTTGTAGCCTACCTGCATTCTCTTAGTTATTCCCGCAGCAATGTCTCCAAGACAGGGCTGCTAAACAACCCTAAAGAAACAATGTTGGGAAGGTGGGTTATGGAAGCAATGACATGGATTTGCAATCTGGTTATTTATCATACCCCACTGCTTTTGAGGTCAACAAATTGTGAAATCATATAGATTAATAGATTTTTAAAATCAAATTGAGAGCTTTCTGTGGCCACCATCTTGATTCATTGTTTGTTGGTTTTTTTTTTGCTTTTTCTACCAATTTCTCCATTTTTGCCAATATAGATCAACACTGCGCATGGGAACAACTCCCTAGTTAATTCCTACTGGGGCAGTCTTTCCTCGGATTTTAAGCAGGGTTGTCATTCACCCCTACTGTGGATAGGGGTGAACCTTTTTCTTTTTTTTCTTGAAGATTTATACTGCCTATTATGGATAAGTCTGAATAAACTTGTTTTCACCAATAGACAGTTTGTCGATAAAAAGCCTGAGCCGACACTTTTACCGACCCAAGAGATTTTTAACCTCCAATACCACATAAACATGGTATGAGAGTAATTGGCATTTGATGACGCTGTAAGTTATACACAGTGGTGGAAATCCAAATCGTCAGAGGTGGGGGCATGGGGAATCGAACCACCGACCTTCAGATTAGGAGTCCGACCTAGAAAAAAGTCAGACACTCTAACCACTCCACCATAGAGAACACCTTTTATTTCGATTTGTTTGTGAATTGTGTAGCAGGTGTTTGTGGGTTTTGTTATTTTCTGAATATTTCCTACTTTGTTGATGTTTTGCAATCTTGCAGTGATTTTGCGCAGAACGATACCTACATGACACTACGCTACGGAGATTTGCCTGAGCACAGGTCGTTCAATGAGAGTGTACGGCCTCGATACCATGAGAAATTCGAGATGATCGGCGGAGTAGATAATAAGGTGTGTGCTTAAATAAAGACATTCTGAATTCCGCTGACTATTATCCGCACTCAGACTCCAGAGCATTATTCTATCAATTAACACAACATTCATGCCATTAATTTAATCATGTTACAGTATAACCCAGTTAAACCAAGCTTGGTTAAACCAAACGATCGGTTTATCCAAACTTTTTGCAGCGGCTCATTTATCATATAAAAAAGTTGGTGAAACCAAAGTCGGTTAATCCAAATTATCGGTTAATCCAAACAAAATTGTCAGACCCCAGGCCACTTCCAGTACGGTTAAACCAAACTTTCATGTGGTTATAAGGTCATCTGAGATCCCACCAACTTTTTTATATGATAAATGGTAGTGTTTTGCTGGGCCGCCGAAAAAAGATTGGATTAACCGATTCTTTGGTTTAACCAAGCTTTGTTTGATGGGGTTATACTGTATATACATAAAAATAAACAATAATCAAAGTATCCACATACATTGTATATTACATTCATAATGCACCTGCGTTTTTGCCAAAGCCAAGTCAAAGTCAAAGCTAAAGTTCGGTTAAACCAATGATCGGTTAATCCAAACAAATTTCTAGGGTCCCTTCAAGCTTGGTTTAACAGGGTTATACTGTACTATTGTTTATTGATAGAGTGCTGATAAATTAATATCAGAATAATGAGAATTGAAAAGGGCATAAACACGATCAAAACTCACATCATTGACAACGTTGACACATCTTTTCTCCCCAAGGATCATGCAACATTTTATAATCACGGTTCATACAAAATGGTGGCTTCCAGATTCAAGATCATTCAAGGACACACAGTTAAAGTTGCATAGTCCGATGGTTTTGAATTTCTGTATTTTTTCTGAGATAAATATATTTGATCGATCACTAGTATCTATTTTACATTAATTCAAAGTTACTTTTATTTTAAATGGTAAACTTTTGAGATATTTTGAGTGCAAACATGGAAAATTAGTTTTGGCAAGCCTGCCAAAACTCTGACACCATAGACTTCTGCAGTAACAGATTCTGTTAAATTGACTCAGTTTTGCCTTCTACGCAGAAACAAATGCTTACTAAGTGCATTAGTATCTAAGTTAGATATGTCAAATCAAATCTAGATAATTGGTTTGGTTTTGAACATTTGATATTTCATCGGACTATGCAGCTCTAAATTCAAGCACATTCAACGGTAGCCTACTCGAACCAACAATATTCAAGACTTTCGGCAACGTGTGTGAACCCTGCATGTAACCTTCATTATGTAGAAATACATATTTGTGTATATTTAATTATATGTACGTAAGTAGATATGGATATGTATAGCCATTCAATTATTGTGAACAATATTACATACAATTGTTCACGGACGCCCATCGCTGTCTAACAGAAAATGGATAAGTTTGATCCATTTTCTGTTTCATTGCGGTTTCAGAATGTTATGCATGCATCATGCATGCATGCATAGACGTACATATATACATACATGCATTCATGCAAACAACCATATAACCAATTGGAGGGATAGTGAGTATAGGGTGGCAGGAGCCTAGCTTCCAAATACTTAGGTGCGCAGCTGCATACCAGTTGAGATTACACACACAAAATTATTATTAGGCCAAATACTTTTTTTTTTAATGGATGATCGTATCCGCCCGTGCCTGAAAAATCGCCTCCCCGTGAATTTTTTTTTTTTTTTTTAAAGACTTAAAGCTCCATCATGCTAGCAGAAATTTAAATTGTGTGTCAATTGCTAAGTCAATGGTTTGACTCTGTCAGGATTCGAACCCAGGAGTTTGAATCCCACGACCTACCAGAACGGGAGGCGGATGGTCATCTCAATCGCGTATGTATTACGTCCCCGTCAAAAATGAAAAATGAAAATGAAGACGGGATGGCCGAATGAGTTAGAGCGTCCGTTTCCTGTGTTGGTAGATCATGGGATCGTGGGTTCGAATCCTGGTCGAGTCAAACCAATGACTTAAAAATGTATACTTGTCACTTCCTAGCCAGGCACTTGGCATTATTAGGATAGGACAAGGAGCAGTGGAATGAGGAAGACCAGTCGTCTGTGACTGAAATTTCCCCTGCTTAAACAACTAATGTACAACAACAACAACAACAACAACAAACCGCCCGCCCGACCCTGATTTTTATTTTTAAATTGCGATCACCAATTTATTTTTATTTGGCCTTTTTAAAATATATTATGTTTTATAGCGCTTTATTGCAATAGCGTTTTATTCCATCTGCATACTACCTGGAAATCCCAAACTAAGCCCCTGGGTGAATGGATGGATGGGTGTGTGGGTGCGTGGGAGGAGGTGATCTTTATTTTAATATTCCCTAAGAAGCGTCATCAATCGGCGGACCAATCGTCGCGCACAGTTATCTGATGAAACGGAAATCGTTAGCGAGAAAGTATCAATTCGTTTCTAAAAGGAAGAGATTTGATTATTAATTATCCAAATTGAGTGCATCAACCTTTCCTTTGAAATACTAAGCCAAGACCCGTTATGTTATTTCTTATTTCAGGCTTTCGTGAATACGGAATCCAACACAAATATGCCTACTACTCACGTGAGTATTTCACAGGCTTTGTTCAGCTGATAGCCTAGATATAAAAAAAATTCACTCCGTACTACAGTAGCCTGAGTAGGGGTGAAGAACAAACTTCTTCTTTTTTTTTTTTAAACGTGGAGAAAATGTGGCTATATGAAATGAGCATATAAATTCTTAATCTAAAAGGCCAAATATATTTTTCATATACCTTGATATATTTACCCTCAACTTTTGAACTGATTAGTAGATTAGTCCAGTAGATCAATGAACTTTAAAGTTTGAATTGACAGAGCTCACATGGCAGCAATTGGCATGAAGTTAAAAGGTTCCTGGGTAATGATCCAATCTAGGTCAGGAAGGAGCCATTTTTATTGGCTAAGGTAGTCAGGTGGTACAACCAGTTCATTCAAACATCGAGGATTTACTTCATGGACTCTAACACTTCAAACTGATATTGCGTCCTTATGCCTTGATATTGTATGATTTTAACACACTGGAGAGTATTATGTTGAGGGAAAACATATACAATCAGATTGTAGCTATTTGATTTTAATGAACATAAAGCAGGAATGCCAAACTAAGACCATCAACGGTGAGACACCTGCCCCAACTTTTGCATAGGCTTGTAATTCACCTCAGATGAGAGTCAGGGGTGAATCTTTTATCAACTCGCAGCCTAGATATTTTGTTCTTCAGATTAAATCATTGGTTAGTGTTGGAATACGGGCATGCTGCTTATTTGTGTATTTTACTCTAATTTCACATAATATAAAAGGTTTTAGCTATACCTGATCAGCTGAATTTAATAGATGAGTTAGAGTGAGCAATACTTCAATTGAATCGTTGAATCGATCGTTTTCATAATGTTGAAACTGTCCAAAGCATTGTGGGGGGAAACCATGTTTTTGACCGTCTTACCAACAATTTATTATTACTATAGTAATCGTTTTCTTTTTGTGTAATGGTTCAGCGAAAATTGCTTAGGTGTTAGATCTGGTGGTGGTGAATTTCAAATAACATGTCTCTATAATTCGCTTGTTGATTTGATTAGTTTCATGTCAGCCAGACAGAGGAAACACACACTTTTTTTAATAGACTAGCAAATGGCCTGAATCTCAGCTTTTTTTTAAATTGCCACTGGGTGCGCTTGTGCAATGATTCCAAAGCATTCAGAATAAACCCTGATCATAATTGAGCTCCTAGTGTTATAGGCTATGCCGTTGCATGGCTTCTTCTGGGATTTAAGAACACTCAAGAACATGTTTTTTCAAGAACATTTGAGGGTACTCAAAGCAAAAATTGTTTTCAAGAGCATTTAGACTTTGGGCGATGCGTGGGAACCGTTTGTTGTGTGAGTGAGCAGATGTTAGGACTAGTAGTAGTAGGTGGGTGTGCTGCTGATGTATGTGCTTTGTTATGTTTAGTTGGCTTTTTAATTGCTTAAATAATTGTTTTTGTTTTTATCAATATTCCTTTACATTGTCTGTTTGTAGGGCCGAAGACCTGCAATGAAGAGTATTCGCGAGGAGCTTGAATAAATGCAGAATTCTTATAGTACATTTTTTCTGGTCATTTATTCCACAGCATAATTATATAGTTAGTAAAGGCCCTGTCACATTACAGCATATGGCGTTAGCGTATACCAGCGTATGCGGTTTTCGACCCATACACCATCATACGCCATCATACACTACACACGAGGTCCCAGCGGCATCTGAAGCGTATGCCTAACCTATGCCTAACCTATGCCTAACCTATGCCTAACCTACCCCTAGCCTGTGGCGGCGTATTCAAAGCGTATCCTGACCTATGCGCGGCATACTGTGATGAGGGTTGACAGTTGTGATTGACAAGTTCAGCGTATGCCTAACCTATGCGTAACCTATGTCGGCGTACGCATAGTGTACGTCGAGCGTATGAGCAGCGTATGAGCCATACGCCGAAAGATTTTGAGCATGCTCAAACAAAATTTGGATGGACGCGCGTATGAGGGTGTATGAGGGTGTATGACAGCATATGCCGGCGTATGTATAGCGTATGCATAGCGTATGCGAAGCGTATGACAGCGTATGGGTCGAAAATCCATACGCTAACGCCATACGCCGTAGTGTGACACCACGTTGGGGGTACGCAAGAGACACCCGGCGGGTGTCAATCCAGCATACGACCACCCTATGCCGACATAGCCCTAACCTATGCGTAACCTATGCCGGCGTATGCATAGCATACGCCTAGCGTATGAGCAGCGTATGATCCATACGCTGCCATACGCTGAAAATTTAGAGCAAGGAAACAGGCTTGTTGGAGGATCGGCGTATGTCGGCGTATGTGTAGCGTATGCCGGCGTATACCGACGTATATGACGTAACGCGCTTACGCCGCCGTACGCTCCCACAAAAAACCCTAATGTGACAGCCCCATAACTGTAACATAGTGAGTTCTTCCATGTAATAAAAAACCCACTACATACCTGTCTCTGCCTTATTGAATTATATAGTTAGTTTGTTTGCTTTGTTTATTTGGAGGGGTTTGTAAACATTTATATTCATCTGAATACAATCTTTCTTCAGCGCCGAGACTGGTTAGTTATTGAGTTGGCAATGAAAATGCACTGACAATTTTTTTTTTTTTACATTAGTTGTTTAAGCAGGGGAAATTTCAATCGTGGACGATTGGTCTTCCTCATTCCACTGCTCCTTGCCCTATCCTAATAATGCCGGGTGCCTGGGTAGGAAGCGACAAGTATCAATTGACTTGACCAGGGTTTGAACCCATGACCGCACGATCTACCAACATGGGAGATCGACGCTCTAACTTATTTAGCCATCCCGTCTGGTTGGCTTTGAAACTGGCAACAAGAAAAGGCCTGAAATCTATGGCAAGATTATCAGTAAATAAGGTTGGTTGGTTGGTTGGTTGTTTTACGTCCTGACACGTAAGGTCATATCAGGACATGTCCGTAAATAATGTTGCTCCAATAATAGTATCCATATCCTAGTAAGTATTGCCTTACATTTTTCAATATTGTTTAACGAAAGCGATCGTGGAGAAAGAAGAAAACTAAATGGGGGGTGGGCTGCTAATCATTTTGGAGATAGTCACAAGGACAGTAGACAGTAGGACAGTAGAATGCATCCAAGGATAGGCATGTAAACTAAAGCAGAGAGTGTGTATAGAGATGAGAGGGACAACTCCTGCGAAAATCGGTAACACAGTCTACAGTGGCGCCTCTCGCGGTTATTGTTTAACAAGCCTTGAGTTTGCCAGTACGCGCAGTGCAAAACATTAGTTTTATTCAAAATTAATAGAAATCCAGAACCCTAACCTTTTAAATTTAATATAATCTTTTTGGTAAACATGTTTTCTATATGTGTACCAAGCGATTTGTTTCTAGGTGGTGTGGTTTTAGAGATATTTCACTTTTTCTGTATGAAGATTGCACACGACCATTGACAATGCCTTGAGTTTGCCAGTACGCGTACAGCTGTGTCATAAACTATTCAACAACCACCACTTGGAGCACCACAGTCGGCAGCTGTTACACGGTCTAGATATGAGAGTTGTCCCTCTCATCTATATACACGCTCTGTGACTAAAGCCATGGCCCGACTTCACTCCTTCCTGAATGACCAGCAAATCACAGGTGCTTGAGATTGGCAGCTAGAGTATAAGCCTATACTGTAGTAAAAATAATTTGATATGTAAATATTGTAAACAGTAATTTGGTTTCAAAGTTCAAAACATAGCAGGTAAGAATTGTATCCAAATAGTTTGCGACAGCATTATAATTATAAGGGGCCATCCAAAGTCTTCAATATGTTCATGACGTACAAAGCGTACATCGGGGGGGGGGGGGTGGATGAGGGCCCTTAACAGTCTATTAGCATGGTCCATATACTGAAGCCAAAATTCAAGTTTTTCAAGTACTTTTCAGGTCAACCGTATGAAGATTTCAGGACCTTACTGTGTTAAATGTTCCTTTATCTTCCAAGATGACAATCTTATCATTTGGATCTTGTGGCCCGCATGAGTATCACAACACAAGATTTGTTTGTTTGTTAAAGTCTCCAGCTATCCACTGTGTGGAAAACAAACAAACTCGGAAATAGTTCAGATTTGTGCCACATGGTGGCCTAATACACCGGCGGCTGAGGCAATTTGTATATTAGATATTGGGAAATAGTGGTGCTCGCCGGCAACAGGCTCAGGGGGATCTGCTAAGCCTTTTACCGGCGAGTGGCATTAATATCACGTCAATTTTTGGTTTAATTTAACCAAATTTCACCGGTGGTGTTAATATCGCTTCGAGTTTGTGGTTAATTTGACTTTTGGAGCATGTAATTCTGTTAAATATGAGAGCTTTGAATAGATTTGGGCCTAATATATTGCCACCAATAGTGGGAACCGGCAACACTTGTTACTGTGTGAGCCTGTTGCCAGCACAATTTCAGCCAATCACAGCACCGCTTTTCCATTCCAAATGGCCACCGCCTATGGGGGCAGCCATTTTGGAGACAACAAACTGCCTTTGCAGTTCAGACTAGCATGGCCCTGGTCCCCTACTCTACCCACACATACTTGGTTCATTTAAACATAAAAATTAAAGGTTGTGCTTGGAGAGCATTTGTCGGAGTACGCTCAGTGTCCCAGCGAGCTATAGCTGGTCCCTTTAATAGGGTAAATAAAAATGAACAATTGCTGGTGGCGACATCTGCATCTGCTACTTGAAACCACCAGTTGGCAGCACCTTACAATACAAGACTGAATAGACTACATCACGGTTCCGACTGCGCATGCACTAAAAACGGCGTTGGGAGCAAAGCAAAGGCATACGGCCATTGAGTTTGCAGTGAAAAACGTTAGTTTTATTCAAAAATAATAGAAATCCCAATCTAACCTTATCAATTTAATATAATCTTTTTGTTAAACATGTTTTCTATATGTGTTCCAAGCGGTTTGTCTCTAGGTGGTGTAGTTTTATCAATATTTCACTTTTTATGTATGGAGATTGCTCACTGCCATTGACAATGCATTGAGTACTCTAGCTATGGCTCGTAAGCCGTGTTTACACGGGAAATTGTGAAACGTTCTAGACAAGGCGATTTATATGAAGCGTTTTTACACGGCGGAGTTGGAAAGTGTGTCGGCGCCGGGAATCAGCAGGCGCCTGTAGTCGGCAAGCACTGCTATTTGTTTAGTTTAAACACGTCGATTCGACGCAGATGTACCTGCTACGTTAATATCGCTTGGAATTTAAGGTTAATTTAATTAAATTTAATTATTTGAGTCTGTAATTCTGTTAAATATGATCGCATTCACTAGATTTCAGCGTAATCAGGCACTAACACTGCCGGGCACCAGAGATTAGTTACTGCTCCATCTGTTGCCGGCACGCACTACTATTTTATACTATCGCCGCCAGGGAACCAGCTGAATCGCTTCAAATAAACCACCTCGGGAGGTGGTATAGATGAACCGTTTCATATGAAGCGATTCAGCCCTAAAACGCCTCAGTCGCGTTTACACGCCAAATGTGTGTCGATCTAGGCAAGTGGTTTCATATGAAACGTTTTAAATCGCCCGGGTAAACACGGCTTAACACTATTCTGAGTGCCTAGATCTTTCTAAATCTAAATGCACATGGCATAAAATGTGCTGATTATATTGATGTAAATGCAATGCTGGATAAAAGATTAATATCTTAATTTATTATATATATTTTTTAGTTGGTATTCTATGTTTCAAACAAGAGCTGAGATGAGCTGAAACTAACACATTTGATAGCTGCACGCAGTGTATTAGCATGTGCCATGTGCTTTTGGGGGGGGGGGGGGGGGGGGGGGGGGTTTGCTCTGATGCATCCCACAATGCACCACGCCGCTGGAACCGTGATGTAGTCTTATTGTTTTTACAGATTCTGCCGATAGATAGAGAAGGGTCCACAGCGACGAAAGGATGAAAAACGGGTTACCACTGAGTAATATCGAGCATACCCTTGCAGGATGAGTTTCCCATTCATTAAGTAGTGATATTGTGTGATTTAAACAGAAATCAATGTAGATCAATTTCAAATATACTTCAAACAATTTAATCTGCACAAAAGATACATAAATATGTGATAATATCTGAACAATAAACTAGTAAAATAATATTTTACTACACTGCTAGCTCTGTGGAGGTCTAGCCTGGTCCCCTGGCATTTATTTGCTCTGGCAGAGGCATAGGAGTTTTCATCTATTATCGCTCAGTTTCCAACCTAGTCCCCTAGCCGTTGTACCGGAAACAAGTTTAAACGAGCTCAAACGTGGCTAGTTGGGTCGCTCCGTTTAGCGCTGAATATGCTTATGGAGAGATACTACATGTGAACAGCTGCAGTGAAATTCCAGCACTAAAATACGTTGTCATTATTTTAATATATAATATGAATAAGCAATGCTTAGGACCGACCCCCCGATATAACTACAGCAAAGTATTTTATTTTTTCACTCCACTCGCGGTGTTCGATTTGAAATTCTAGCAACTCGGGTGACCACAGTCTCGTTCGTGATAGTGCGTAGTTGTTTCCGCGGAATAAACTCCATGTTTATGCCAAATTGTTCTTTATTTCTTTAATTTTTAATAAAATCAAAGATTTGAACTGCGCATATCGGCAAATTCTATGGCAGGGGGCATTTGTTTTGATATATTATTAAGCAATCGCTGCACCTGCACTGCAGAGTAGTGCGGAGGAACGGGTACACTGGTCCCAGTGACGTCATCGCACCATATATGGAAGGTCTGTAGCGAGGGACCAGTGTAGTTGTTCCGCAACTTGGCTTGTGCTACTCTGCAGCGGCGCATCATTAAGGCATTAGGCCAATTGCTGTCGTCCATCCTGCTTGCTGCGGACCAAAGTTTGACGATCTATTTCTGTTTCCGTTTGCTGGATTTTGATTTCTCGGACAGGAGTTTACAAATGGCGGCGCCTATTTCCGTTTACGGTTGTTGGATTTTGGCCAAATCCTCTGTGGGTATTGTTTACTTTATGTATATCTATCTTAGTATCTTTACGCATGTTAGTCATTAGCCTCCCCGTGGGTGGGTCGGTATGAATAAGCAATGCTTAGGACCGACCCACCGATATAACTACAGCAAAGTATTTTATGATTTTTTTTACTCCACTCACGGTGTTCGATTTGAAATTCTATCAACTCGGGTGACCCGAATAAGGCCGTCGTTTCCGTGAAGTAAATTATTAATATTTCATTTGTGCACCCATGTTTAGGCCAAATTGTTACTTCTTTCTTTTAATTTTGAATAAAATCTAAGTTTTGAACTGCACGTATCGGTAAATTCTATGGCAGCGGGCATTTGTTTTGATATATTATTAACCAATATCTGTAGCGAGGGACGAGTGTCGTTGTTCCTCGACTTGGCTTGTGCTACTCTGCGGTGGGGCATTTCTCCATATATGGAAGGTCTGTGGGGAGGGACCAGTGTACTTGTTCTTCGATTCGACGTGTGCTACTCTGCGGCGGCGCATCATTAGGCCAATTGCTGTCTTCCATCCTGCTTACCCTGTACCGAAGTTTTATGAGCGATTTCCGTTTCCATTTGCTGGATTTTGATTACTCAGTTATTCAATATGAGTTTACAAATGGCGGCGCCCATAGAGGCCTATTTCCGTTTCCGGTTGTTGGATTTTGGCGAAATCCTCTGTGAGTATTGTTTACTTTATGTATATCTACCTATATGCATATACACGTCATTAGCCTCCCCGTGGGTGGGTCGGTATTACATGGATAAATGCCTATAGCAAAATGAACATCTGATCAATGCATTCTTTACGGAGATCCCGCCAATGGAAGTCACGACCTCAACTGGCAGGGTATATTATGGATTATCAATGATAGAAAGAGTGTATGGGAGGGTTGATTCGACAAAAAAATAAGTGAGAGATGGCATTCGCCAGATGTCATGAATTTTATAATTGTATGTTCGATATATGTATATCAATGTCCCAGATGCCTTCATTGGGTGTTCACAATTTTATTTTGTTTGACATTTCTGGACAGAAGTTATATATTCATAACATAAAATTAACAATAACTGTCCAAGTGAACGCCTCATAGACCTGTTATCAGTTCTTATAAACTGCCTGGTTGTTTCACTGAAGGATATTTATCCTGAATAACAAATGAGTTACGATGTATAAAAAATGGCTTTTAAAAATATGAATTTAACAGGCACTTGCTACCTTAGAGTAAGCCAAAAGAGGATCAAAAACGTATCTTGTAGTACATTTTGAACACGCGGAAAACCCCACGAAAAACTTGCGTATGAAAGTGCCCAAAAACCTTGAATTTCATTTTCAAATGTTTGTATGGATCCTGTTTGTCTATAAAAACTCAACAAGGACAACTCTTGGCAAGTGCTTCTTGTGGGATATGTTTATTTAGTATACATTTAGACACGTGGTGTTCTATATCCCTGGACGTTGGGCTCCGTGACCTGCAACCCCTGGATGTCGGTGAACTCCTGAAATGAGAGCAATATTTCACCTAAATTTTTTTTTAATACAATGAGATCAGTGACAAGACTCCTGAAATGAAATTAATTTTTCACATAAAAAATTGTAATACAAGAGATCAGTCATCTAGGTGGCAAAAAATACTGTATCCTCTTTAATTTGTTCCCGAAATTGTATCTGTAAATATGGTCCTTTAAAAAAAAAAATTGAAATAAGCAGACTTCCTTAGGACATCTCCGGGTACTACGTTAAAGTTGCATAGACAACATCTCCTCGTATCACGTTAAAGTTGCATAGTCCGATGGTTTCGAGTGTTATTTTTAAGATAAACATATTAGGTTGAACGTTATACTTTCTTACTTTAGTTTGAAATAACTTTTCCTTTTTGTACTGTAAAGCTTGTATATTTAATGCAGAGCACATTCATTTTTACCATCGCCTATTGGACGTTGAACATATGGTCATTCTGACATTTCTTTAGAGGAAACCCGCTGCCGCAACATAGGCTACCCTTTCCGATAAGCAGCAATGAGTCTTTTATATGCACTTTCCCACAGACAGGACATGGAACGGACAATAGCCCAAACTACAAATGTGGTCCACTGAGCAGGATCGATTGGAAGGCCTACACCTTCACAGGCGGACACTACCGCCTGAGCTACGTCCCGCTCCGCAACTTATCTTAAATGACAGACTTTGCAGCGGTAACATGAATAATTAATGTTGGCATCACCGTCAGAAAATAAACACTATATGCTTCAGCAGTAGCAGGTTTTATTGAATTGACTTCTACTAGGCAGCAACAAGTGCTATAATGAGTGCACCCATATCTACGCCTGGTATATATACAATCAAATCTAGGTAAGTGTTTTGGTTCAGAAAATCTTATACTTTCATCAGACTATGGAGCTTTAATTATACACTAGAACCTCTCTAAATCGACTGACCATGGGACCGACTTTAAATGGTCCATTTAGGGAAGTGGTTGGTTTACGGAGTTTGTTTTATCATTACAATAGCATTGTATGGGCGATCGTTTGGGACCCAAATAAAGCGTTAGGGAGTTTTCGATCTGTGGAAGTGGTCGGTTAGAGAGGTTTTACTGTAGTTGCAAAAATCCGTTGTTGGCTATTACTTTCAATAATCTTTAGACAAGGCTAACTCCATGACCCAATATCCCACTCAGTCACATTATCCGGACACTGAGCTAACCAGTCCATGTCCTATTCTAGTCACGCCGAGCGCCAGCCAGGCAAGGTACCGACAAGTATCAATTTAGTAAATCATTGCTTTGACTCGGCTGGAATTCGGACTCCGACCACCCGCACTGGAAGCCTGCGCTCTGTAACCCATTCTGCCACCGCATCCAGTCCCACAGGCAAGAGGATGCTTAACTTACCAGCAGTTTCAGCATTTCCTTGGTATCCGGATCTACCTCAATGATTTCCATTTCGATGGCGGAAATCTGTAACAGAACGAAGTCCCACAGTTTACTACATGACGGTATGAGTTGCTGCTTATTTAGGTAGAGCCGCTGCACGTGTTCAATGTGTGCGTAGGCATCTCCAGGGTGCGTACGCATGTAAACATATGGAATTCAAGGCTTTCCACAGCTTTTTAAAAAATAGAAATTCCAAGACTACTTTCATTGGGAATTTAGGAGAGAAAAAACAGGTGAATGGCGATTTCAGACTAATTTATGAGTGGGGACAGTTTAATGGAATTTAATGCTTATCAAGACTCATTACCCAAAATACGTTAAATGTAAGGCCTTGAAATGGGGCAAATGAAGTTCAATACTTTCCAGGCCCCGTTCAGATCCAGGATATATGGTCTGTATGTCTGCATTACTGACATTGATCACTTTGTGCATATCGGCATCAAACATTTTCATGAGCAGCAATTAGGTGAATTTGACACTTCGGGTTTCCAGATGAAAACAAATGTATCCAACGCAAATTAAGTTAGTTTTGGGGATTTTTTTTTTTTTTAAATTAAACAATCTCACCCCAAAGAATTTCAACGGACATGCCAGTGGCAATTAAATATGGACACGTACCTCGGGCACAAAGTTATCTCTGCGCTCCCTCTCCTCCTCCTGAAGTTTGATGGAAATTCCACGCACCGGGCCACGCTGGATGCGCTTCATCAAATGTGTAACGAATCTGAATAGAAATGTAACGAATTCATTTATAATCAATTACTCATCACAATCCAAATGTCATTTCGGCAGTTTTCTTCTGAGAACCAGCATCTGTAGTTTTTTCCCCAACTATTGTATTCCTCTGAATAACGTAACGTGTTAGTGCTGAGGCACTGGTCGTCTAGACAAAAGATTCCCCCAATACTACAGTAGCTCGAGAAGGGGTGAAGAACACCCCTAGATAAAAAGTGGAGAAAATATGGGGTAATGAAATGAACATAAATTCTTAATCTAAAAAGCAAAATATATTCTTCACAGATCTTGCTATAATTACCCACAACTTTTGAACTGACTCGTACATTAAGTCCAATATAAATTAATTGTATTGTGAAAGGCAGAGGTTCCTGGGTAATAATCCAATCTAGGTCAGGAAGCAGTCATTAGCTGAGGTAGTCATGTGTATAGGCTCTACATAAATATGGAGCAGTTCATTCAAACATGGTTCACTTCAAACTGATTTTGTGTCATTATGCCTTGATATTAATTATGTGATTTGAACACACTGGAGAGGATATGTTGAGTGAAACATACAATCTGATTGTAGCTATTGGATTTTAATCAACAGATTACAGGCTACGCACGCTGATCCCCTTCCCCACCCCTACTACACCTTTCAACACCTATTTATTACCTAACATTTTCCTTGAAATTAACATAAAACATGTCTGATGTAACCCCACTGCAATCTCAGCCTTCCGATCCAATCATTAGGCCACACAATACAATACTTATGATGGGATCCAAGAATGGGCAGGTTTCTCACATTTGGTATTGGTGATTGGATCCACTGATTTGCATAGTAACACTATAAATAGTATAATATGTGTATCGGAGATGTGTTATATATTTTTGTAAAAAAGAAGAGAGAAAGACAATTTTGTCATTTATGTACCAACAAATTGTATTGAACGGCCGCAAGACCAGTGCTCTGGCACGGACAAAGGGCATTACTCGCTGAATAAAATGCATTTAGTAAAAAGCAGATAGCAGGAATATATTGATCAACAAATAATTATGTAAATAAGTTTTACATCCTGGCAACATCTAAGGTCATATTAGGATGGGTACCAACTTGTGACAGTGCACTCATGGTGACTTTACAGTGCTGCCCCATTCAGAAATCAGACCACCAGCACCATGACCCGATATCGCACTCAACCACATTATCCTGACACTGAGCCAACCAGTCCTTGCCCTGTTCTATTAATGCCAAGCGTCAAGCTAGGAAGCAACAAGTAGCAATTTTATAAGTCCAGGAATGGAATTCACAATCGCCCGCACGGGAGGCCTATGCTCTACCGTTTCGACCACCGTGCCCAGTCATGTAAATAAGTGCGACCGCACCTGTTAACGCTGAAACACCAGTGATTCTATTTCTACACCTAGGAAATAATGAATGACACTTGAATGAATGATGCTTAAATCTCATTCCCTGATTTTATTTTATCAGGGCCACATTCAGGGTACGCCTCAATCAGCTCTGCGACGTTTTTTTGGCCTATTTGCATTCAGGGTGCTCATCGGAGAAGTCTCGCTTTACAGACAGGAGGTAAAAAAAAGCACCTCAAAAATGGATGCCCGATTCAGTGGTTTCAGACACTCAGAGCTGTTCTTTTCAATTGCAAATAGCTGCCCGATAAGGGGGCTGCCATTTTCGAGGCACCCGACAGCTAAAGTCGTTCAGACTAGCGCGATGTCAGGTATATCTCCGAGGTGTACCTTGAAAGCGGCCCAGGTATTATATATATTAAAATACTATACTGGAGAGATTGCAGATACTTTTCATCTCATAAGTACAGCTTTCTGTGCATTGGTATCAGGTCTTTTGTCTAACATATACTTTATGGATAGGAAGACAGTTCTGATGACTTGGTTTTTATTATTAAAGAACTTAAAATGTTATGTATAATGATGTTCTAATTATCCCTTCATATTATCAACCCAAAATGTGCCATTTCTGCATGGAAAATTTCTAATAAATCAAATCTGATAAAGGAGGCAGCTGTAAGAACCTAATAAAAAACTAATAACCTATACCACCCCAAAAAAATCTAAGAAAAATTAATTGAATCTAAAATTTTAGCGACTCAAAATGTGTTGTTTGTCACCCATCATCCCATGGGGGTCTGTCACCGTGACGAACGTTTAAAGGCACACCCGACAGCACAAATAAATAAAATCACCTTGTTTTCTTTCAGTTTCACTGACAAAATCTATGGCAATAACAATCCAAAGGATATTTTAAGCAAAGCTTGCGTTGCTATTGAAATAACTATTTTGTTAATGCCTTGTTTGTGTCTTGTGATGAATGTTACAACAACCAATCATTTAGTCAAACATGCTTTATCTTATATTAACTTCTTTAACAAAAATATTTTTGGCACCGAAATGTCTATTTGATATGGTAACTTTATTTTATTGAAGTTAAAGTTGCATGGTCCGATGGTTTTGAATATTTGTATTTTTTCTGATATAAATATATTAGATCGATCACTAGTATCTACTTTACATTAGTTCAAAGTTACTTTAATTTTAAATGGTAAACTTTCGAGATATTTTGAGTGCAAACAAGGAAAATTAGTTTTGGCAAGCTTGCCAAAACTCTGACAGCATAGACTTCTGCAGTAACAGGTTCTGTTAAATTGACTCAGTATTGCCTTCTACGCAGAAACAAATGCTTAATAAGTGCATCAGTACCTAAGTTAGATATGTAAAATCAAATCTAGATAATTGCTTTGGTTTTGAAAATTTGATATTTCATCGGACTATGCAGCTTTAATGTGAATCATAGGTAGACTTGCAAAAAATGTAAAATATAACACACAAACAGATAACATGTTTACCAATCAGATTATATTAAAAATTATATGAGGGCCATTTACTAGGTACTCCAAACTGAATTTTTCTTTTTATGAAGTTAATTTGCTAATGGTATAGTTGGAAAGCTCTTACCAATCTGATTACAAATATATATAATAATGGAAAATTGGTCTATTAGTCCTGGAGTTATGAATTTTTTTGTATTTAATTTCTTTCCTTAATTTCACACATTTTTCATGATTCTGCAAATATGATGTTTGAAGCTGCCTACCGAAGGCAAATTACATTTTAATCACATCATTATTCTAGTACAAATTCTAATCTCAATTTCGTTCATACCTTGAAAATAAATATTTGTTGAGCAATTTGACATTAAATATGGCAAATCATGTGATTTTCACTAATTGTCCATGATCAAATCTGAAGAAAATTAATATATCAGGTACTATTTGAGATATTGACTTGATTTTTTTGTATCAAAATGAGCAGCATGCAAATATCTATAAGGTGATCACATTGTCTTTAAGCTATATCCACATTAAAAAAATCTAAAAAATTTGATAGCTCTAATTAGCATACCCATTCTATAGTTAAGTCCAAACTGCTGCGAGTGAGTGCTAAATGGTGGTTAAAGGGACTAGCTATAGGTCGCTGAGAGACGACCCGTACTCCGACAAATGCTCTCCAAGCATTCGTTTGCCTGTTTTCAGTTTATGCAACTACATATGTGGGGGGGGGGGGGGGGGGGGGGGGGGAGTGCTGACATTGCTTGCTTCTGTTGTGTTTTATTTAGTCCAGCAGCACTGACACTTTTACACAACCATATAGAGAAATAAATGTTAGAAATTGCAAAGATAATAAATATAAAGTTAAAATGTTTATTTATCATAACCAGCTACTTTTTGTGTGAATAATTGATTAAATCATGTAGATTAATAGACTTTAAAAGTTGAATTGAGAGCTTTCTGTGGCTGCCATCTTGGTGGTTGCCATGGCTTCCCCTGTGTGTGCGGAACCCCTCTAGGTCATGTGATGAAGGAATCCCACCTATGATGTCATTCATACATCACAGACCTCAACTATCCTCCTACACGTTCAGTGGCATGAACTGAACAAACTGCTGGATTCGTTTCTATCTGGGTGAGGTACAACATGTGACTTTAACAATCTACACAGATTTGTAGAGACAATTTTTCTATGTAATATTATATTTTTCACAACAAATATTTTGTGAAATCATGTTTTACGAACGTTCAAAAGTTTTCAAACCTCAATTTTTCTAAATTGTCCCCATCTGAAGTTGGCCGTAATGGACACGAAACTAGTGATCTCTACTTTACTGTGGAAGTAGTTATTTATTAGCTCTGATGCACTCACTCGAAGCAGACAACAGGCTAGTGTGCTGAGAGCAAGTCTCCTATTTTTCCCAATGGCCACCTCAGCAACCGGTGCTATGTTTGGAGTACCTACATTTATAGACTAGCAGGGACAAGGACTGACAGTTGGGTCACTTTTGAGTTATTTTCTCAGCTCAACTTTCAAGTATTTTTTCCTATAAAATTACATTCCCACCTGTTTGTATCCTAAACATTAACATTTCCACTCAAGATTTGTATTGCGAATGAATAAAATATAAGAAAAACAATGTTTTATATGGGTTGTTTGTGCGCCATGGTCAACCTTTTCCTATGGGACGATGCGTGAGGACTCGTACACGCAGATTTGCAAGTCTCTATTATTAGGTATGTGCGTCAAAATCGTCGATCGCCATCATAGCAGGCATCATTTTCCTGTGACGCCGATCTCCGTTTTCTATTGGTCGACCCAATTACAGCGCTCCAAATAAATGCCTCATGATTGGCTAGAAATATGTTTTTGCATATGTAATGAGTATGATGTCATAGATGACCTCCCAAGCTATTGCCTCGTGTTAATTTTTTTCTGAATGACAGTTTATTTCTGGTACTGGAAGAATTTCCCCCAACTGAGGAGAATTTGTGCAGTAATCATGATCAAATTTCGACATCAAAGCAGGTATGGTCCCTAATTAAAATATATAGTTCCCATTCTATATGTATTTGTTGTTATATCTGTGAAATACCAGGAGGAAATAAGCACGAGAAATGTATTAACAAGCTCGCGGATTTTTTTTGGGAGCAAATCCAGAAATTCTGCAAATTGCACACAAATGTAATCATCACCAAAATTTCACACCAAAGCAGGTTTGGTCCCTAATTGTCCTTGTTAACGTAACAAGAATAATTGAAAAATAGAAATTCATCTTGATGTTCTGTATCTTTTTTTTTTTTTTTTTTTTTTTTTTTTATTGAGGCTGTATTTATACTGTCCATAGCATATAAGCCTGGGTATTCAGGCTTGTTTTCAATGCTGGCCAGCTGTAGTGTTGGTGTTGTCTTATCACACAGTAGCTGCTGATAAGGTATTTGATTGCCTGTATTTCAGTAGCAGATAGATAGTTGGTTGGTCTGGTTAGTACTATAGTAGTCTATGTTAATTTTTTTGGATTTTCTTGGCATATATGTGCTTTATTTTTTCTACTCTTATTTCTAGACTAGCCTACTCCTATTTACATATCATAGGCTTGTACGCAGCTGTGAGGTGTGTTATCTGGGTGCTTTTGGTATGGTTACCTTCCATTGGGCGTCTCGCTGGTGGGCCGTGACATGTATCACCTGCCCCTTTGCGGTGCAGCTTAGTTGGGGGTTCCTAGCCTTATTTTGCACAGATATTTTTTGTATGTTTTTAGGTCGGGAATTTGTCGTTCCTTTACTGTTTGGGCATTCCACACCTTGGCAGCCATTTCTAGCGTGCTTCTCTCGTGAGCTTTTATTTGGCTTCTGGTCTGCTTTAGTAGTGGCGCATTATTTGCTCTAGTTGCCCTTTGTGGTTTTGTTAGGAGTTTATTGTCTTGACTATAGCTGTATGCTAATGTTTTCAGATGAATTATTCTCCTATTTTCTAGCAATTTTACTTTGGTTCTTTTGTGTATGTCATAGGTGGGGTGCAGCTTGTCTACTCTGAGGCAGATTTTCAGGGCTCTGTTCTGTAGTGTTTGCAGTTTTTTAGAAGTTCTTTCTTTGCACCCATGTAGTTTACATCTCCATAGTCAAAATAGGGTAGCACCATGCCCTTGAAGATTTTTATTGACATTTCTTGTGTCATGTAGTCTCTTAGCTTTGCAAATAGCCACAGTTTGTGGTTTACCTTTTGGACAATTTTGTTTATACATAGGTTGTAGTTTAGTTGGCTGTCCAACTCAAGGCCTAGGTATTTGTAATGGTCTACATTTTCTAGTGTTTGGCTTCCTAGCTTACAGTGTAGTTTTCTTTCTGGCATTTGTTTATGCGAGAAGAGAACTGTTTTTGACTTGCTTGTGTTGATGGTTATTTTGTTGGACTCACACCACTCATCCAGTTTTAGTAGGAGCTTGTTTAGTTTAGTTATTACCTCCTCTTCTGTGGTGCCGTTTGCATATATGACTGTGTCATCTGCATATAGTTGGAGGCATTCGGTTTGTAACCATTTTTCAAGATCGTTTATGTAGATTATAAAGAGCAGTGGCCCTAGCACTGACCCTTGGGGTACACCACATGTGACAGGTTGGTTGTCTGATAGTGTATTGTTTATTTTTGTTCTCTGTTGCCTGTCTTTCAGGTAGCATTTTATCCAGTCCATAGTGTTGGATTTTATGCCCATGGATTCTAGTTTTTCCAATAGTATGTTATGGTCTACTGTATCGAATGCTTTGCTGAAGTCAATGAAGGCTGCTCCAACTAATTGTTTTTGGTTCATTGACGCCAATATGTCATTTGTTAGGTTAGCTATTGTTTTAGATGTGGAGTGCAGTTTCCTGAAACCTCCTTGTCTTTCGTTTAGTATATTGTTTTTTTCCAGGTGTTCATTTATGTGTCTATGTAGCACTTTTTCAATGAGCTTGCCTGGGGTTTGAAGAATCGATTATCTTAACTTAACCTTACTACTTTGTCTTACTCCTACTGGATGTCTTTGATATTGGCAAATTCCCCGGTAACCGTAACTGGCCTGCTGAGTCAACAGGATAATAAATGTCACTCAAATTCCCCGTTTGTTTATGTAGCCATGGCGTAACCACAGTTTCTCTACCCTAACTGGATGCCTCCCCATAGAAACGTAGTCTCCTGCCAGCATCTCACCAGCTCTTTAACTTTTAAGCCAGTTCTCCTCTGCATCTCGGACCAACAAAGTTAATTTCACCCACCCACCCACCCACCCTCTGCTGTCCTATCAATGATTGTGGGTAGGGCTGAGTGCCAGTTATGCTGATCTGGTGTAAGGTTCATGGAAGTCCTGAGATCTACTGTACATTGTTACTGGTAAGACCAGACGCATTGTTCCCCGGTTAGGATTGAGTAATCTTCTGTGTAATTAAATGTTAAATTTTCCACATGCATGAATTTCTGTTTTCAATTATAACATATAGTTCCCATTCTATATGTATTTATTGATGTATCTGTGAAATACCATGAGGAAATTTGCAAGAGAAATGTAGTGTAGTGGTCTGCACTGACCTCTCAGGCAAGTAACCGCATAGACAGGTAGGCGTGGGGAGTGTATTGATATCAGGGAGCCTAGGTGGTGTAATGGTTAGCACACTGGCCCGGAATGCAAAGAGATGTGGGTTCGAGTCCCGCTCTAGGCGCAATATTTCCCATTTTCATCACCCCCACGACACTGGTTGCCGTGACCATGATCCTATACAAGCTACGCGCTGTATGGTTGTTGAACCTACCCTGTGTATGTAAGTG
Organism: Branchipolynoe longqiensis; assembly: GCA_030323885.1. NCBI lineage: Eukaryota > Metazoa > Annelida > Polychaeta > Phyllodocida > Polynoidae > Branchipolynoe > Branchipolynoe longqiensis. Next base: position 27,311,919 of record CM059188.1, read on the forward strand.
TGTTGCATTGCCTGTATGTATGTAATTGTAAGTATTAAAAGACTTGCAATTCCAGGGGGACGAGTGTAGTGGTCTGCACTGACCTCTCGGGCATGGAGTCGCATAGACAGGTAGGCATGGGTAGTATGGTGATGTCAGGGAGCCTAGGTGGTGTAATGGTTAGCACACTGGCCCGGAATGCAAAGAGATGTGGGTTCGAGTCCCGCTCTAGGCACAATATTTCCCATTTTCATCACCCCCACGACACTGGTTGCCGTGATCAGGATCCTGTACAAGCTTTGCGCTGTATGGTTGTTGAACCTACCCTGTGTATGTATGTGTTAGTGCATTTCCTGTATGTATGTAATTGTAAGCATTACAAGACTTACAATTCCAGGGGGACGAGTGTAGTGGTCTGCACTGACCTCTCAGGCAAGTAACCGCATAGACAGGTAGGCGTGGGGAGTGTGTTGATATCAGGGAGCCTAGGTGGTGTAATGGTTAGCACACTGGCCCGGAATGCAAAGAGATGTGGGTTCGAGTCCCGCTCTAGGCACAGTATTTCCCATTTTCATCACCCCCACGAAAGTTTTTTTTAGCAAATGGGAAAACAAAATGGTGACTCAAGAAATACAAAAAATAAGGTGTGAACCTAATAATTATGTCTGATCATTATTAATAATTATTTTCAGCTGTTCAATGGTGATTTTTGTGAGTGATCTAGATAGAGAATTCTTCTGGCGTTCAGATACTTTGAGATTTTGTGAATTTGTTGAGAAATAGAAATGTACAGCATTTCCCCTAAGAACACAGTATGTTTTGATCACACCTTGCTTCTACTAGGTATGTGAATAACACGGCGATTTCACGGGACTCGCTCGTTCCACGGGCTTGCGCGGAGCACTGCGCGGTGCGCATTAGACTCTCATGTTACTTCTCTCTTGCAACCTTTATTTTAGGACTACCAGGAATTCAACCATATGGATGATTTAGTTCACATTTTGCTCTACTGCTACATCCAAAAATATTTGCTGTCCGATTTATAGAAGTGACAAAAAATCTTTATTCAAATTTATGTCTGTTTAAATCACTGGAATTCTACCTGAAGGTGAGTTTTACTAATTTTGAAATTAGTTTATTTGGTTTCTTTATATACTTCTCTATCTTAGGATGAAATTTGGTGTTAATGTGAGGACCGGAACAGTGCTTTTGAGGGCGGATAAAAAGGTGTGTACTCGAAAAAAACTGCCACTTTCACGCTACTCGTGTGTCCCGCGGAGCACTGCGCGGTGCACACCACACTTGAGATGGGTCACAAAATTCAAGTGGTTTTCCATTGAAACAATGGAACCAAATTAACCATAAAAAACGCGTTAGAAAGTGTCACAACTTCCTTGATAATTGTCACAGGATGATGATTTAGATATCATTAGAAAGGACTTTACAATACCTTTGTAATGATGTATTTTATGTTGGAATCTGTTAAGTTTGAATTTTTTTGTCACATACCTACTTCTACATTTGGTTTAAGGTTAATTGTGGGGACATAATTTGGCTAATTAAAAAATCATAAATTCTCAATGGATTTCAATGATCTAAGTTTCATTTTCGTTGTCTCTTCATCCTCTTTCAATTCAAATGAGCCCAGTTACACTGGAATTGGAGGATTTTGAATTTTTTACTCACATACCTACTATTATAGGAAGATTTTCTATTGATATATATACATGATTTCCCAATCTAAACGGCAAAATATAATGAACAGATACTTATCTATCATAATCATGGATATGTCACATGGGCCACTACTTTTAAAGTGCTGAATTTATTCCATAAAAACTTGAATCGAAAGTATCTTGGATTTCTTTCCCCCCCCCCCCCTCTCGACACTGATAAGAAATAATAGATAAATACAGTATATCCACAACGTTTTCAGTTTATTCCGACCAGCGCAGTTTTTAACCACACTCACTTACCCTGCGATCTTGTTCCTAAGTTTTTTGCTGGGGATTATTGCGATCTCTTCGCATATCCGCTTGTTTGTGTGGAAATCAAGGGTCAGACGAGTGTAGTATTTCTCGATGATGACCCTAGCGGCCTTTTTCACGGTCTTTGTCCTAACACGACCCTGCAATTTGAAATAGCCAGCTAGATTTACTTTCAAGTAATGTGGGTACTGACTTCAAGTTCAAGCGCTGGCTGAGAGACAGCGGTGACGATTGACAGCAATTTGAGCAAATGACATTGACAGCGGTTGGTTAAGTCCCCGGCGATTGGTCATTCAAAGGGAAGTGATTCTCCCTTTACAAATAGACAAACGAAAAGGTCTTTCGAACATGTCAACAAAAGTTAATATATCGTGATATGAATAGGAACAATGATTAACCGACTATCAACCAAACACATGACACGGTCAGAAAGACACTTCTGTAGCTGACAGCAAAATGTAAACACCTGACTGCAGGCATGAGCTCTCCGTTGCCTCAAGTAAAAAATACATCCAGCATACAAAGTCTTGAATGCATAGAATTAATACGGACATTCCTGGTCTACTAAGATTGTATACTATAACTTAATAATGGTTTTACCGTTGTATATATAGAACATTAATAAGATGACATTGGATTTCTATAACAGAAATTTAAGACACCCACCATTTTGGTATATTTTACCGGAAGAGGCCTTCGCGAGGGTCGGGCTTCGCGACTTCAGTCTTCTGATTGGTCCAAAAGTTTATGTGTAGTGTTGCTGCTTTTTGATAGATGGCGCCACTATAGCCGTAGTTTTCGTCTAAAGTGATGCTGATAGGTGGTGAAAATCACATTTTTTAATACGGAATTTGCTTCTTTTTTTCTGAAAGCAAAGCAAGTGCTAATGTCAGATTTGGTTTGTCTATAACTTATTGCATAACCATAAGGATAAGGATGTAAAACTGAAAATGATACTGGTAATCAATCATTTTGGTTCTCATTATGATTATTATTTTATGATTATACCAAAAACATACTAAATAGAGAAAAGGAACTGAACAAACTTGGATATGAATTTAAACACAAATCACCTAGACTCTCTAGAGGAGGAGTAGGCCTAATATACAAGAATATATATAAAGTAATTGACAGAGATGACCTAATCATCGAGCCCCAACAGATCAATAACCAAAACTTAGAAATAGAAAACATATGGCTTGAAACTAACTTTCCAAATAAAAAGGATGACTACATAATAGGGGTCATCTATAAACACCCAGGCAGTAGTGTTGAATGCCTCAAACACTTCACTGAACAACTTGAAAACAACATGAAGAAAATTAATTTGGAAAACAAAAAGTGCATAATAACAGGGGACCTAAACATTGATGGACTAAAAATAAAACAGAATAACCATGTCAATAACTTCTTTAGAACAGTACTTGAGCAAAACTTCATCCCCACCATCACATTACCAACCAGAATAGTAGACTACCAAATTTCACTTATTGATCATATACTAATAAATGCCAATGTAATAAAAAGTAATCAGAATATATCCACAGGAAATATTTACTGCGATATCACTGACCATCTACCCAACTTTATAACAATTCAATCTCACAACCCCATTAAAAAACAGGACAGACCCATCATTAGAATATTTGGGGAGAAAAACATGGCTAAATTCAAAGACCTTATTGAAACCTCAGACTGGAAAGAATACTACAAAGCAACTGAAGTAAACAAAGCCTTAACCATCTTCTACCAGATTTATAACACAGCATTTAATGCAGCTTTCCCACTAACAAAACTATCAAGACAAAGAGCAAAAGATAAAAGATGGATCACATCAAGCCTTAAAACTTGTATAGCAGTAAAAGATAGATACTTCAAAACATACAAACTCAACCCAACAGCTGAAAACCGAATAAAACACACAAAATATAAGAATATACTAATCACTTGTCTACGATCAGCAGAGGAAGGCTACTATGAAGAACTAGTCAGTAACGAGAAGCAAAACCTTTATACGCTCTGGAAAATCTTTGGAGACATCATCAACCCACATAAAGCAAAAATGAAAAATCAAATTGACAAGCTAATCTATAACAATAAAACAATGACAAACAATGAAGATATCGCCAGCACATTAAATGAACACTTCTGTTCAATTGGTGAAAAAACTTGCAGCAAAACACACCAGTAATAGCATAGCACACAAGCAATATCTTAAACACCCAAATTCACATAGTTTTTTTCTTAGTCCCACCAATGAACAAGAAACCCTAGAAGAAATAAAGAAACTAAATCCTAATAAGTCAAGCGGACATGACAATATCTCGCCAAAAATAATCAAAGAGTGTGACACTCTACTCGCACCATCTATCTCCCACATAATAAACCTATCATTTGCAAATGCTACTGTTCCTGAAAATCTCAAAGTTGCAAAAGTAATACCCATCCATAAGAAAAATGAGAAATACCTAGTTGATAACTACAGGCCAATCAGCCTACTCAGTACCCTAAACAAATTAATGGAAAAACTAATGTACAAAAGAGTTTACCAATTTCTTAACAAATACAAAATATTATACAAATACCAATTTGGATTTAGAGAGAATCACTCAGCAATAATGGCTCTGACTGAAATCTTAGACAACATACTACAAGACCTTGAAAATGGGAAACATGTTGCCGGAGTCTACTTAGACCTGAGCAAAGCATTTGATACCGTAGACCATGACATCCTACTCTCAAAACTTAGGCACAACGGAATTCGAGGCCAGGGACTTAAATGGTTTGAGAGTTACCTAAGCAATAGAAAGCAATTTACATACATAAACGGTAAACGATCCAAGCTAAACTCAATCAGCAATGGTGTCCCCCAAGGTTCTGTCCTGGGACCTCTCCTATTTTTGATCTACACAAATGATATAGTCAACTGTACAAAACAAGATGTCAAAACAAGGTTATTTGCAGATGATACCAACGGCTTCATAACCTCAAATTCACCCAAACAACTAAAACATTCAATTAAAACATTCCTTTCAGACATATTTACATGGTGCAATGATAACAAATTAACAGTAAACCTGAACAAAACATGCTACACAATATTTAAAAGCAGAAGTACAACCATTCCTGATTACCTAAACAACATAAAGATAAACAATAACACAATAAAGAGAGTCCCTTCTGTGAAATACCTAGGTATAATTCTAGATGAGAACCTCAACTGGGATGAACATATTGATGACTTAAATAATTCAATAATTAAAACGGCTAACTCATTTAAAATAATCAGACGACCGGTACATGAGGAAAATAAAAAATTACTATACTATGCATACGTTTACTCCAAAATCCAGTATGGTATAGAGGTGTATGGGAGAGCCAAATCATCAACCCTAAAAAAGATACAGACACAACAAAACAGAGCCTTGAAAATACTGTACTCTATCTCACCCCAACTAAATCACTTCATAAAGACCTGGACTTACTTATGGTAACTGACATTTATAAAATATACATTGCAAAATTTGTTTACAAGCAAAAGAATGGCCTCCTCCCTGAAATATTTGATAATCTCTTCAAAGAAAACAATCAGGTCCATTCCCATAACACACGACAGATAAATAACATACATCACAAACACACTAGAAACAAATATGGCAAAATAACAACTGAAAACCAAGGAACCAATATCTGGAACTCAATACCAGTAGAGATTAGAAACCTTCAAACTTTGAAAAACTTCTGTAAAAAAACTAAAGATAAGCTATCTCAATGCATACTAAATCGATTACCAGTAAAGAATATATATAATACCCCTATTAACATACATGCAAAATAACTACTGATACTGCATGTAAGTACATGAATCCATGACACAATATCCATATAATATTCCTATCATTACTTTGTTTCTTACTAACTGTGAAGAGACGCATCAGTAGCTCATCATAATCATTAGTTAAAAATGTAGCTTAGGTTTAATAATTTGTTATTGTCATCACTTATTCATTCACATCATGGAGACCAGCTAGATAAGCATCGCTTTTCTGGGATCCTTTCTGTCTGTAAGGAATTTGTATGCATTTATTGTATCACCTCAATTTATTGTAAACATACCTTGCAGAGAGTTAAAATAAAAGAATTGAATTGATTGAATTGTCTATCGTAACATATGGCCTACTCTATGGCCGTGGGCTTACATCAATACATGTACTATATCAAAGACCCGATAATACTAAGACGGCTCACTCAGCCTATACTGTGTAATCAAAATGATCAAACCCACCACTTGGTGTGCTGGCTGTTCTCTTGGTTAAAGGGACCAGATATCGGTCGCTGGCGACGGGAACTGTACTACGACAAATGCTCTCCAAGCACAACTTTGCTTAGTTTTTCTGTTTAAATAACCAAATACGTGTTTGGAGAGTGGTCGAGTCATTAAAATCGACCTGACGCCAACTTCGCTAGAACTGGGTCAGTAAGCTGACCGATATCAACACTGAGTTTGTCCCGAGCGTATTTTGACACATAGTTTCTGTGTACTTCCTAACTGAGATGGAGAAAGGTGTTTCTGTTTCAGACCAAGCACGAAAGAAGGGTAGGACCACTTCAAAAAGAAGATATGGTTAAACAGTTGCTATATTATATGTATAAATGTATATATGAATGTGAAAGATGTGTGATGATGGCGATGCTGATGATGATGCTGATGATGATGTATATATATGCATACAAAACGAATATTTATTTCAAGTAAGAATCTTCTTTTATTATTTTAATGACTAACAGGTAATATCCTATGTAAAATAAAGGTCTAGTAGGCTGTAGAAAAGACCACATTCTCCACGTAACAAATTCATGCATTTAAAACAACACATTTTTGTAATGAACATGTTGGCTTTTTTTTACTATGTCACATTAGGCCTTAATTTGTTTACATCTATCCCTCCAAAGTGTAAGAATACCAGTTCTACAAAGAAAATAACTCCTCTACTCTTTCCATAATTGTTTTTTGACCATTACATTGGCCCCATTTACCATGAAACGACCCATGTATGTTTGAACCATGTATTAGCAGTATACGCTGATACTGCTGCACGTGTCGGGTCAGAGCTTTGACAACCACATCAAAATTAACTCAGTATGTTTACACTTCAAATATCTCCTTAAGTTAGTCATTTTAAAGCAATGTTACTTCATACTAAAGTAAGGTAGATTATAATGATCAGCCGAATATATTTATCTCATAAAATGACAGAAACTCAAAACCATCGGACTAAGTAGGCCTACAATATATGACACTCTGCATTTCTAAATTATCTAAATTATGAGAATCTTTGTTGACAGGTGTCACCAGATAATTTCACGGACCTGAACAGAATAAAAGAACACTACTGCACGTCTAATTGGTCTGTGGAATTGGGTTCTATATAAGCTGTATTCACACAGGCAAAAAGTAAAACGATCTAGGCAAAGCGTTTTACGTGAGGCGTTTTAGAAGCGCATTCACACGGGCAGTACTTGGGCCGGAAATCGATATCAGCGCATGAGCAAGTCGATACTAACCAGCGCCAGTTTGGGTTCGTCGACGTCACCACGAGAGAGTGTGGGTTCGACCTAGATATGTATGGACTGAATCGTATTGGTTTGGAACGGTCAAAACTTCTGCTGGGCAGTGAAACCCTAAAAATAAATGATGAAAAAAATATATGTGCACAGCTAGTGGTTTCATAGACTAAATTATAAATATGCGCTTTTGATCGACCGGAAAGTCAACAAACCAAGGTCTCGACTGCGCATGCGTGTGATGTCATGAATCGCTTCATATGCGTTCACACGGGCAAGATAAAATGTTTCAGCCTAGATCGGTTCCTGTAGACCACCTCGCGAAGCGTTTTACAATAAACGATTTATATGAATCAATTCAGCCCTAAAACGTCTCAGCGTCGCGTTCACACGGCAAATGTGAGTCGAACTAGGCAAGTCGATTTATATGAATCGATTTAACTTCCCCGTGTGAATACAGCTTAATATAATGGATTTGAAATATCAATTAAATTCCAAACCTTAAAATCGATGAAAGGGGCTGTAACATGACCAAACCAACCATACTTATTCGCAATTATTGTGAATGTGATCAAATATGACGTGTCATAGTTTAAATAATTTGAAACAACATATTCTCGAGACATCATTTAGGGCCCAACCAATCTCTGCGGCCAAACTGTGGCTATTAGTGTCATTCAGCCATAAAGGTTACCCACGGTCACATAGGCTAAAACATAAATATTACAGACTTGGAAAGAAGTGTAAACTCTATCACTTAAAGTAAATTTGAAGCCTTTTGAAACAGAGCACTTGCTATCCGGACCACACTTCGTCCACACCTCTCTCTATCTATCTCCTCTCCACTGGCCATGCTCCTCCTTGATATTGTCTGAAAAGAGTTCCAGGAGGGGGAGCCCACCAGCATTTCACTTTCTACTGTTACTCTGTCCATGTCTTTGGGTCGCCGGCTGGTCACCATAGAGCAAATAGACACGGTCCTTTGACTCAACTCTCCTCATTTCTCTTTCCTATACTCTACCCTTTTGTTTTCTCCCAGGCTTACTTCTCCCCCTGATCAAGGGAGTTGTTTGCTTGGGTGGGGCCTTTTACCGTATCTTTTCTCTCGCTTTGTTCTTGTTGGTGGAACCGATGTACCCGCCTTTGCCCGTCCCTTCGTCCTAAACCCTTGCTGCTGTTGACTGGATACGAGTGCTCTGCTACCAGCGTACCGGAAAGATTCGAGGTTGCCCCAACGCTTTGATGTTTTGAATGTTGTAAAGACATCCCCAGCTTTTACAACTTCCCTACTGAAGATTAATCTTCAACCAAAGCTTGGACCGATTTATGGGAGCCTTTCTATATTGCTGCAGTTCTGTAGCCGGTAACCGTCGTAAGGTTACGAACCACCCCAAAAGCAAAAGCAAGCCTTTTGAATATGCCTTATTTATAACCTGTGTAAGTCCGCCCACCCCTTCCCTGTGTGACATCCCCAAACTACTAAAAATAGCCATGTGGTACTCAATCTAATGGTGCAGGGCCGACCAATCCTGGCGTATACTGGGTAGACCTGAAATATTCCATTTCACTGAGACGGATAGTTCTGACTACTTACTTAAAGCTGCATAATCCGATGAAATATCAAATTTTCAAAACCAAACCAATTATCTAGATTTGATTTTACATATCTAACTTAGATACTGACACAGTTATCAAGCATTTGTTTCTGCATAGAAGCAATACTGAGTCAATTTAATAGAATCTGTTACTGCAGAAGTCTATGGTGTCAGAGTGTTGGCAAGCTTGCCAAAACTAATTTTCCATGTTTGCACTCAAAATATCTCAAAAGTTTACCACTTAAAATAAAAGTAACTTTGAACTAATGTAAAGTAGATACTAGTGATCGATCTAATATATTTATCTCAGAAAAAATACAGAAAATCAAAACTATCGGACTATGCAACTTTAAGTATTTGATAGTTGTTGGTTTGGTGGGTACACTGGTTGTCATTACACAATGAGAGAACAACAGCTTTTTCCTGTGACTCGGCCCAGCAGTAGGCCTACTCCTTGTGCACCGCCAGAAGGTGCTGAGCAAACTCTGCATGACTTCCAATGTAAATCGGGGGAGCAGGACGTAGCTCAGGTGGTAGAGTGTTCACCTGTGAAGGTGTTGGTCATCCTATCGATCCTGCTCAGTGGACACATTTGCAGTTTGGACTATTTTCCGTTCCAACCAGTGGTCCACAACTGGTTCCTCAAAGGCTGTGGTATGTGCTGTCCTATCTGTGGGAAAGTGCATATATATCGTAGACCCCTGGCTGCTTATCAGAAAGAGTAGCCTGTGGGTGGCAGCAGGTTTCCTCCAAAGAAATATGTCAGAATGATCATGGTCGACATCCAATAGCCGATGATAAAAGTCAAAGTGCTCTAGAGGCGTCATTAATAAAACAAACTTTCCTTTCCTTTCCAAAACAAATCTGCTGCTGGTCCTCCCATATACCCAGCACGTCTCCTAAATATATGGTATATATTTTATCCCGAAGCATTTGTTTCTCTACTGTGCCAATATTTGGCATCCTGAGCTCCGTCTTAATCGATATATTAAAGGGAAATCTGATCTATGTCTATGGCATCTAAGAAAATATACATTAAAGGTTTGTTTATAGGCTTATTCTTAAGTCATCGATACAGTTCGTCCTAAAGGGAATATATATTATCAGCAAGTCAAGTACATCAATAAACCATTTCCACCACCATCCCGCCGTCTGGTGGCAGCGGGAAGAACTAGTGCACGTAGCAGCTGATGGTGGAACTGATGATTTCCACCACTAATGCGCCCCCTGAAAGCAGTGGCAAGAACTAGTGTTGTGGGTAGCTTGATTGATTGATTGGTGGTTGCTTTACGCCGTGTCGGCAGCATAGGCCATATTCACAGCGAGAAATGTTTGTTTTTTGTTCAAACCATCGCTTTTACATGTAAAAGCAGACAATCAATTATGTGCCAATAGACACTCATTAAATTTGAAAGCTCACAATCATATATTTGTGGTCAAGGGAAACAAATTCCCATAGAAAATGAAATGTTTTATTAATAATTGATAGAATTTATTTAGTAAACTATATGAGGTGGTACAGTCCAGCTGCCATCAAAAAGGCTCAAATGTTTTCTTGTTTTACTTTAGTAAAAAGGTCATGCATACTGTCTGCAGTGTAGAATTGTTGGTGCAGGGCCAAAAAATCAACGCAACTTAGTCAAATGTGTTTGAGTGTCAGCGGGGACTGGCACCAATGCATTCAGGGGGAGATTCCCCCTTGAGCAGAAAAGGGGGTGTAAGCCACGAGTGGCCACTGTTGTGGGTAGCAGTTCACTGTGCATGTTCCATGGAAAGGGTTTATTGAGCATCTGCCTGTATATGTAGGCTACTGCATCATCAGGTCTGCCAACTTCCTGTTCATAGATGCACACACAGAACCACAAGGTAGATCTGAAAATAATCGAGTACATAATGGCAATATTAACAAGTGAACCCAAGGATCTCGCTACATAGCATATAAGGGATGGCATGGCGGGCGGACCGGTCATCTATTAATTGGCAGCGTATGTTGACTTATTCAGTAAGCCCACCATCTGTTGGCAGCAACTTACACATAGGCCTACTGCCTATAAGTTTCTACCAGCTCTACCGATTCCCGGCATCCCGTTCCTGAATACTGGGGAGACCACTCAAACCTAGTATTTATATTCCGTTATTTGTGTTGTATACCTATTCCCTTATGTACTATCATGAATCCATTCTTTGATGTACATGATGGAGAATTACTAGCACTGCATACCTTTGTTGAAACAATAGATCCTTTTCTGCATAAATAGGGTTGACAAATCATTTCTTCTCTTTAAGTTAGAAAAATCTAATTCTAATGTGGATGGTACAATTAGATAGAAGAAATATATACCTTTATTTCGATCTATCTTTTATTTAAAGTTGCATAGTAGATGAAAAAATCAAATTTTCAAAACCAAAACACTCATTTAGATTTGATTCTACATATTCAACTTAGACACTGGTGCACTTATTAAGCATTTGTTGCTGCATAGAAGGGCATAATAAGTCAATTAATAGAAACCGTTACTATGGAAGTCTATGGTTTCAGAATTTTGGCGTGCTTGCCAAAATTATTTTGATATGTTTTGATGTCAAATATCTCCAAACTTAGCCATTTAGAATTAAAATTACTTCAAACAAAAGTAAAGTAGATTATAACGATTAGTATAATATATTTATCTCAGAAAATAGCAGAAACTCAAAAGCATCGGACTATGCAACTTTAATTTGGTGAACAACTTAGAACACACCAACTAATTGAAGTCCATTTTAAGGCTTTACACATATTCACCTAGACTTTTGGTTGATTTCGGGCCTTGGCTCATTGGATCATGGGGTGCCTAATAATAGCAATAGTTATCACGTTTTAGTCTCCTTTGGCTAACAACCACATATTTGTCAACCACCCAACAAATTCAATGAAGCATACAACACAACGATAAAAGAATGATAATTTTAATAATAAGTGTCCTGAGATTTAATATCCATATCTGAGAAAATAGTTCCTTTATGATATTTAATAATTAAGTGTCCTAAGATTTATAATTTCATTTTAAATAAGGATGACTTTCATAGTGATTGTCTAGTTTTGATTTAAACGAATTTAATGTCTCTGTCCACACACTATCATGTGGTAAACTGTTCCAGATGTTTGCAACCCGGAGTGTACACAATTTTGTCTGTAGTTATGGCCTTCCTCCGCTCTTCGAATTTCCAGTTTCCCCCTGTTTCCTCTTGCTTCCTGCTTTTGGGGTGTTGTTGTTTTACATCCTAACAACATCTAAGGTCATATCAGGACGGGTACCGATCTGTGACAGTGCGCACTCATGATGACTTTATAGTGATGCCCCACTGGGAGACCAGGCCACCAGCACCATGACCTGACACTGAGCCAACCAGTCCTTGCCCTATCCTAATAATGCCGAGCGCCAGGCTAGGAAGCGACAAGTATAAATTTTTAAGTCATTGGTTTGAATCAACCATTTCTGGGTCTTTCAGTCCTGGGTCAGTCCTGCTTTATATGAGTATCTATCTGTCCTTCTAACACTTGCTTAAACTTTGATTTGCTTCCAAGGAGTTTCGAAATCCTTTCTGATGTATTTGTCATTTTAACGCTATTAATATTATCAAGTACATTAATAGATGGGTCAAACTTATTAGGCAGGTGGCCATCTCGCAAACCCTCGGCTAGCTTGCACAGCATGGTAACAACGCGATCCCCAATATTCTGCTCGTCACATGCAATGACCTCATCCTTGTTGTTGAGGATCACCGTTTTAAGGATGAATGAACTGAGGTAGCGCAACGTCTGGTCACGGTCTCGCAATGCCTTCATGATTCGCAAGCACATTTGGTGACCAATCTGAGATTTCACCAAGCACTTCTTCTCCAGCAAGGAGAAGGACCCGCGCCAAGTCATCTTCTGCAACAGGCTAGGTACCGGTGCGTCCTCCTTCAGGCATTTCGGCACGAATAGCCTCCTTGGTGATAGTTCAAAAGTCGGCACAATGTCAATTTTGAACCAGATGTCGTCGCTGTCTTCACGACTGACGTCGACCTCCACTGCGGGACCATGCATTCGGATGTGGACCTTATGCAACTCAGTGCTGTTCTTGTTTTTGCACTTTATCATGATGCTGTAGCAGGCGCTTAACACCTTCTTGGGCATCACATAGTTGAGCTTCCTGTTCTTTTCTTCGCCCAAGTAGTCGACCAGCTTTGGATGTTGAGTGGCGTTGACCGCTAAAGTATAGAAGCCCGGATTGTCGGGAAGTGCTTCGGTCGTCACTCCATTGAAGTTCTCAAGGATAACCATCAAATCAAACTCCAGCGGTGTTGCGCTGCCCACGATCTTGGTGTTGTCGAAGGATGAGCCAGCCTCCTCCACGCGGGAGATCAGATGTTCATTCATCAAACTATTTATCAATAACTCTCTCACCGACGAGAATCTGATGGTCGCTGCTTCGATCTCAGCCATCGGGTAGTGAGCGGATTTCTTATGGAACTGCACAAGGGTCATATTAAACTCCGTTGAAAGGAACCACTCACTGGGTGAGAAAATAACAACCTTTTTGCTGCCGACTGGAATGCAGAACAGAACACAAGAATATATCTGGGTCTTTTCATGGTAAATAGGCAAAAGTGAGGGTGAACAATTAATATAGTGTATTTCCCTTTTTTTCTCACTGAGTAGTCAACTCTTGTCCATACATATACCAGTAATGTGAAGTAAAAGATAATTTAGGTTACCATCTTGTCAGAATAACACAAATTAATTGAGTAGCCAGCCTCAAATGTGGATGTAACATATGATTTATTAATAACAACAATTATTTAAGAACATTTATTGAATGAAACAATTAATTGTTGTGCTGTGATACTCTTAAGTATACAACTGCACTATAACAATATCTGTACAGGAAAGTTATATTCATTCCAATTTTGAGTTGTGGACATAACATAATAGGAGGGGACACCAAAAAACATAGGGGACTTCAATTTCAATTTTCTTTCAAACAGCTTCGTAGAATAATGATATTACTATCAAATATTTCTGGAATGAACATGTTGGAGTTTTTTTTAGTATGTCATATTAGGCCTTCATTTTTTCATATCTATCCCTCCAAAGTGTAAGAATACCAATTTTATAAAGAAAATAACTCCTCTACACTTCCCATAATTGTTTATGACCATGACATAGGGGAAAATACATTGGCCCTATTTACCATGAAACGACCCATATAGAAACACATTGATCAGCTATGCCATTATCACGTGACCCACACTTCTGAACTTGGTTGTCAAACAAAGAAGACTGCCTTCCACACTGAATTTGAGCTCATCTTACTTGTGTGACTGTACCGGTATATGTGTCTTCAATGCTTTCAAAGCCTTGTGAATAAATCAATCAATCAATCAATCAAACCCACAAGACATACGCCTAACATAATGCAGCTTCAAGCGATCATATTGCCGAATGAATTTCCACGTGGAAGGTTGTGGGATTTGAACCCATGGTGGTTGGGATTCGAACCCTGGCTGAGTCAAAGCGATGACTTAAAAATGGATACCTGTCGCTACTTAGCCTAGCATTCGGCCGTACTAGGATGTGGCAAGGAGCGGTGAAATAAGGAAACCAATTGTCTGTAGGCTAATTGAAATTTGCCCTGCTTAGTCAATAAATGTAATAAAAAATTAAAAATACAGGAGAGAAACATAAACAATGTTAAAGCAGGAATTTCAGCAACAGGATGAACCAGCCAATTTAGACCCTGGCCTTCCCTCACCCTAAATTATTTGTGGAAGGTGTCCTATTTCAGGAGGTCACATGGTGCTGCCTCCAGTCTTAATATATATATATATATATATGTATATATATATATATATATATTGATATATTGATATATTGATATAGTCTACTCTGTCTGTAGCAGACACCCATGGGACTGGAGCAAGATGGGAATGTGAAGGAAAAGATAGTTGAGGTTACCATTTTGCTAGTACCTCGGGAAAACACCAGTTATCCATCATCTATACCCAGGTAAGATTCATATAACAATAATATTTTACTTCGGTACTACGCCTCTGGCTACTCCTAGCCCAAGGAGAATTTTACGTAATCTCATTTTTTATCCTTTTATGTTGCAACCATACTATGTATATATGAGTACATAATTTAATGTTGTTTCTCACATGCTTCTAGTTGGTGAGTAGGCATGTCACCACGCCTTGACTTTTCCAGTCGTTTGTTGTAATGTTTTGCAAACGATCTAGCCATCTTCTACCCAGCGTGTACAAGAATTCTCTTAACTGAGATTCCTAATTGTCTTGTCTTGGAGACCATGGCTCCAAGCATTGAGTGAGACGCGTAGCATCCAGTGTTGACTCCTGCTTGTTTAAGCGCCTTGATAGTCCACCTTGTGAGAGTGTCTCTCGAGATAGCTTTATGTGGCCGTATAAAGCTGATTAGTAGTTGTTTGGAATTTCTGATTCCGTGTGACTTGGATATATAAGCCCTAATCGCGAAAACTACACATATCCGTTTATCCTCCGGAAAACTCGTAAAGTAGGTCCCCTATACGATCTGATTTAAGTAATGTCTGTAAATCAAATGTAGCTTCATCCTTATCTATTTCTAGTCCATCTAGTGAAAGTGCCACAATGGTTTGGTGCTAATTTAAATCCTAGGTCTTTCATTGACAAATGTCTGTTGCTAGGTCATGACTTGAATAACTTGAATACACCCAAAACCTATTGTATTTAGGTTTGGGTGGGTTTCTTTCGTACACCGATCTAATGAACCAGTGTACTAACTGGTGTTTCCCAATGGTTTGTCCATCTATTCTTGGTCGAATAATGGATAGGGCACATCTCGCTGCATTAATTGCACCGAATCCTAGTCCTTCATCTTCTAATATTCTTAGAAATCGTAATGCTTGAGTTATTGTAGGTTTTAACGGTTTGACTCCTTTGAGAAGGCAATGAAGGCCCCATTTCTTTAAATAACTGTTCCTTTTCACCAGGCATGTGATATTAGTCTTTCTTTTGTTATTTTGTCTAATCCAAATTGTTCTAAATGTTTTCTTAGGAAAGGAATGTCAAAAGGGGTGTTCTCGACACGTCTCCATGGACTGGTAGTGGTCCTTGATGTTGAAGGTTGTTCCTTTCCCTTGGGAATGTCATCAAGTCTTTTGCTGCTGATGTTATTGCCGCTAGCCATGGTTGTGTTTCCCATGCTGGTACTATAAGTACTGCGTGGGTGTGATCCATCTTGATCTTCCTGGCCACTCTGCTGATAATGCTGAATGAGGGGAATATGTGATAGAATTTATTATTCCAAATTAATGAAAATGCATCTACTCTCCAGGCTTTTGGCTCTGGATGCCAAGACACACATCTTGGTAACTTTTTGTTGTTGCGTGATGCAAAGAGATCAATGTCTGGCTTACCCCATTTGTGATAAATACTGTCGAAAATGTTGTGGCTCAATGACCATTCTCAAATGGTCATGGAAATGTCGGCATTTCCTTTCAGCCAAAGTGTTTTGGCTGCCTGGAATATGTGCGACTGTTAGCCATATTTCGTGTTTCTCTGCCCAATCCCAAATGAGTTTAGCCAGGTTGTTACATGGTTTGGTTTGTTTATTGTTTTACATCCTAGCAACATCTAAGGTCATATCAGGATGGGTCCCGACTTGTGGCAGTGGGCACTCATGGTGACTTTATAGTGCTGCCCCACTGGGAAACCAGGCCGCCGGCACCATGACCTGATATCCCACTCAGTCACATTATCCTGACACCGAGCCAACCAGTCCCTGCCCTATCCTGTGAATGCCGAGCGCCTGGCTAGGAAGCGACAAGTATCAATTTTTAAGTCATTGATTTGACTCGACCAGGGTTCGAACCCATGACCTATATCCCTCCCATATTGCGAATGTAAGCCATAGCTGTTGAGTTATCTGTTAGAACTCTTACATGATTTTTAGGGATGTGAATCAAACTGCGCAGTCCTAGGTAAATGGCTCTAAGCTCTAGTACATTAATGTGGTCAGAGATTTCATCTTCCATCCAACGGCCACCTGTTGTCTGTTCGTCTCTATGGGCCCCCAGCCTTCTAAGGAAGCATCTGTTGTGACCGTAGTGTTAGGCTCTCCCATTCTAATCGGGTTGGGTGAGTTGTTTATGTGTGAAAGCTACCAAATTATATCATTTTGGCCTTGTGGCGAAATTGTCATAAGCCGTTCGAAATTTCCTTTTGTGCGAGGCAGAGTCAATATAGAACCCCAGAAATTTTAGTTTGTTTGTTGGCGTTAGTACTGATTTAGTTTCATCTATATAGAAACCTAAATTTGTAAACGTTTTACATAATTTATCTACTGCTGCTTGGCATTGTTGTTGCGACAATAAATGAATCGTCAATGTATGAAAACATGATGTGTCCTTTCCTAGCCATTAGATAAAAAATTGGTTTGAGTAACCTTGTGAAAATGTGTGGACAGCAGGCCAGTCCATTTGGCATACACGTGAACTCATAAAGTTTGCCGTTCTAACAGAATCTTAAATACTTTTGATCATGTTTATAGATGGGCACTGTGTAGTATGCATCTTTAAGGTCAACGCTGGCTAGCCAAGCTCATTATGTGACTAAGTCTCTCGCTGTTTCTAACGAAAACATTTTTAAATGTTTGTATTCTACGAATTTGTTAAATAAGGTTAAGTAAAAAATTAGTCTAACATCCCCGTTTGGTTTTGGTCTTAAGAAAATATTCGAGATAAATTCCCCAGCAACGTATAGTGCTGGTTCTATAATGCCCTTTTCGCAAAACATAAGGACTTGACTGTTTAATGCTTCACGTTCCGAACCGTGAAACTGATATGGAAATGGTATTCTATTTTGAATAGGTTCATCTATTAATGGAATCCTTACATCTTCTGTGAGGTTAAGGATAGTTAAGTTATCTGTAACTTTATTCCATTCCGAAAGACAGTTATTGAGGTTACTGGCTTGAAAGGTATTGCTTACTGTTACGGTTGCTAATGTTTGAGTTGCCGCTTCTATTTGTTCCTGGGGTAGGGGAACAGCTTCTGAGTGTTGAACTCCCTCTTGAAGGGCCTGTTCCTGTCATTCCAGCCAAACGACTGACTCTGGCCCCTTCCTCTGGCTTGGAAGCAGAAGTTGGTTCCGAACCGGCCTCCTCGTTGGCCGGTTCTTCGTAGCGAAAATCCAGCCTCAGCTTCTTGAGGCGGTTGGAGTTGCCATCAGCCGATTTCTTTTTGTCAGTTTCCATGTGTTTTCCGCACTTGGAGCTGGTCTCCACTTGTTTGAACAAGTATTGTAGTTGTCCACAGAACATCTTGCCCTTATCCAGCGGCTTGCCCTTAATAGGCTTTGGTGCTACGAATAGGGTGTATTCCTTTCCATCATTGTCCGTGATCTTTTTGGATTGCGTCACCTCTTTTCCAGCATCTGTGCAGACCTCTTTAAAGACATTTTCAAACCGTCTGTAGGAGAAGAAGTTGCAAGTTGCTGTTAGTAACTCAATTCCTCCATTCATATCATCACAGAGTGACGAGAACTTGTTCTGTGCCATCATCCTGTTGGCAATGGGCGCAATGGCTGTAAGAGCCGAGAGTACCCCTTTGTGGACCGTGTAGAGAGCCGTCTCAAATTTGTCCTCTCTTCACTGAGTTTAGCCTCAGGATCCTTCTCTTTGATGGCAGATTCCGGAATTCCTTTAATTCCTGTGAATTTCTCCGCCATCTTGATTATGACCTCCGCTGGTTTGAAGGTGTTAAAGTGCCCTTGGATGGTCTTCCTCAGGAGCATTGCTATGTGTATTTTCTTGCGTCTAAGCACTTTACACTTTTTTGTTTCTTTACCACACGATTTAGCGTATTTGCCGGAGTTCTTGGTGTCGGAGTATAAACTCGTCATCGATGAGTCTAATGATGAGTCCGAAGAGGAGGATTTGTGTTTCCTCCTCTTCTTAGACATTATCTTAGTCTTCTTCACGAGGGGCTTCTTTTTACGGGCTCTCATGTACTCGTCCCCTTCTGACGAATTATCTCTCTTCTTGTGTTTGCGCTTCCGTGCAGACACACACACCTCCTCCTCCGAGTCGTCATCTGTTGAGGCCTGATCTTCTGAATAGTCCTCCCATTCCGACTCATTGGAGTCTTGCGGAACCTTGGTTCGCCTTTTCTTTGAGGTACCCACTCGAGATGGTAACATTTCTTCCATTTCCTAGCGGCTTAATTAATAACCAAACAATGGAAACATTGTTCTTTCGATCATGCCAATTACGATAGAAACTAAGCTATAAACAGTAATATCTTATCGAAAAGTTTAAACAAACTTTGTATGTCAATGCTAACATGAACTAAACCAACGTATCGAGTTTGAAAGATACTAACCTGTTTGGTTTTGTAGTAAATGTAGAAAAACTGCTGGAGCTGCTCACAACACATCCTCCGGCTGTGAGCTGATTATGCTAATTGCTGAACCCGGATGTGCTTCCTTCTCCCTGGGCTATGAGTAGCCAAAGACGTAGGACCAAGGTAAAATATATATATATATATATATATATATATATATATATATATATATATATATATGTCCTATATAGCGATATAGCGAATGGTAGACAGGAAGTGTGAACACTTATTTGTCTCTCATTTTTTTTGGTACATTAGTTGTCCCATGCAGGGGAAATCCCAGTCACAGACGACTAGTCTTTCCCACTCCACTGCTGGTCGATAGAAAGCCCGAGCCTACACTTTTACCGACCCAAGGGATTTTTAAGCTCCCACACCACATAGACATGGTATGAGAGCAACCGGCCTTTGATGACGCTGTAAGTTATACACACCGGTGGAAATCCAAATTGGCAGAGCTGGGGGCATGTCATATATATATATATTTATGTCCTATATATATATATATATATATGTCCTGTATATATATTTGTGTGTTTTTTAAGACTAGGTATTTGCAACAGTAGCTACAGCTCTTATCCATGTGGTCCGCACCCGTAGTAGGCCTACTCATTGGCCTATATTTCGTTATTTAAAAAGAAAGACCATGCAAAGTTTTGCTGGAGTGCATTTGTCGGAGTATTGTTCACATGCCAGCGGCCAATTAATAGCGGGCTATGGTAGAGCATCAAGTAATACTTGATTAAAATGTACTATGAATAGTGATACACTGTTCACATCTCTTTTGTATAGAAGTCTAATCGATGGTGAAATGGCCTATATACTTATTTTCAACCCATGAGGTTAAATTATTTTATAAAGATGTTTGTTGGGGTTTCATATCCTAGCAACATCTATGGTAATATCAGGGCATCTATCTACTTGTGACAGTGCACACTCACGGCGACTTTATAGTGCTTGCCCTACTGCGAGATCAGGCCACCAGCATCATGACCTGATATCCCACTTAGTCACACTATCCCAATACTGAGCTAACCATTTTTACCCTATCCTAGTAATGCCGAGTGCCAGGATAGGTAGCAAGAAGTATTAATTTTGTAAATCACTGGCTTGACTCGGCTAGGATTAGAACTCCCGACCTTCAACATGGGAAGTCCAAAATCAGAAATGGGAAAATGTCTTAGGTACGATTCAAGAATTAATGGATAAATGTGTCCAATTAAAACAATCAAGATGAGGGACAACCAGGACCCATGGATAGGTGAGGAAAAAATAGATAGTATCAAATTGAAGAGGAAATTTGGAGAGAAGGCTAGAATCACAAATAAGATAGATGACATCAACAACTACAACACTGCGAAAAGAAAAACCCTAAGGCTAGTCAGGCAGGCAAAGAGCACTTACATTGAAGAACAAGATAATAAATCGGGTAATGACTCCAAGAAGTTCTGGAAAAATGTAGAGATGGTATTACTGGGAGATAAGAAGAAAAGCAAAATAGTGCTAACAGATGGAGAAGGGAACACCATATCAAATGAGAGAGCACCAGATAGACTAAATAAACACTTCACAGAGATAGGAGCAAAGTTAGCAGAACAATTCAGAGGAAGATGGGAATACACAGGTGATGCAGTTGAAAATAGTAGAGACAGCAATAGTAAGAGAGAATGAAGTGATTAGACTAGTTAAGAGAATAGATCTAGGAAAGTCTTCAGGAATACAGAACCTATAAGCCAGAATAATTAAAGATGCTATGCTAGCCATACCAAATGTTATGTGACTTAATCAATAATTCATTTGAGATGGGTATTTTTCCCACGGCCTGGAAGCAGGCTACAGTGTACCAATACACAAGGGTGGAGACAAAGAGGACTTGGGAACTACCGCCCCATATCACTACTACCTCTGCCAGCCAAGCTGATAGATAAATTAATGTACAAGAAAATCATGAAATATCTAGATAGTGAGAAAATACTAAATGACAAACAGGGAGGGTTCAGAAAGGGATTCTCCAGAACAAAAACTATATTCAATCTAACAAATGACATACTAAGAGGTATGAATGAAGGTGGACAGACAACTGCCACATTCATAGATTTTAGCAAGGCATTCGATACAATGAATCATGACATACTAATAAAAAAGCTAGAAAGAGTAGGAATAAGAGGAAGAACACTAGACGGGATAAGGAATTACATCAGTGAGAGAAGTCAGAGAAAAAAGTAAATGGCAAAACATCAGAAAGTGCACAGCTAACCTGTGGAGTCCCTCAAGATTCAATATTAGGCCCACTCCTCTTCATCATTTACATCAATGATCTGGAGAAGTCCTTAGAGGGAATCAAATTCCAACTATATGCTGATGACACCGTGATATACACAACAAGCAATACCAGAAAAGAGAACAGAGATAAGATAAATGAGAAGCTAGTAGCTTTAGATAATTGGTGTAACTCCAACAAGATTTCCATAAACCACAAGAAGTCGAAGGTCCTAGTGTTTGGCAGTGGGAAAATCAACTATGGCAATGAGGAGACAATAAATTTGGGAGGAAAAGTTCTTGATTATCAGACCAACTACAGATATCTAGGGATGAATCTTGATAGGAAACTAAACTACAATGATAACATAAAAGAAGTTATCAAGAAGGCAAAGCACAAAATCTGGATATTAGCGAATACCAGAAAATACCTAACTACAAATATGGCTAATAAAATCTATAACGGTATGATACCACCATACTTCGACTATGGTGATGTAATATATATTGGGGATAACAAAAATATGTTGGATAAACTTCAAAGACTACAAAATAGAGCACTTAAGATATGTCTGAAGGTGGAACATAGACACCCAACTGATGATCTCCATAGGAAAGCAACAGTCAACACACTAAATGACAGGAGAAAAGCACATATCAAAATAGCAGCATTTAGGAAGCCTGGGAGGGTGCAGGTAACAAAAAAGGCAACAAGAGGTAGTGATGGCCCCAGACTGATAATAAAAAGAGCCAAAAACAGATCATATGAGAGGAGTACTGAGTACATGAAGGCAAGGGAATGGAATACACTGGAAGTAGAAGAAAGAAGTACAGGGACAATGAAACATATAAAACATGAATCAAAAGAGAGCTAATGCACTGTTAGACTAATGACAACAACAAATAAAATGAATTAAAAAAGAAAAAGAAAGATAGATAAATAACTAAATAACTAAATAGAAAATACACTGATAACTCAAGCAAAGTGTTAAAGGGTATAGATGCTAGGTATGATTCATACAAAAGGTAAACTTTAAACTTAAAATCAAAACCTAATGACAACTAACACAGCAAGGTGAAGACATTCAGAGAAATCAACTATTGGTAACCCAAACAATTATCCGATTGTAGAACGAACGAACTCACAGAGGTTTGGGGGATGTGGGAGAATGCTTACAAACAGAGAAAGAATGCATGCAGTAATTAGCTACACAACAACTGAAAGTAATAAAAAGAAGGGGAGTCACAAGACTATTACTGTCTAGCGGCAAAAACAAGTCGTTATACTTAACCGTTATGGGCATCATAAATACACCCATCACACACAACAACAAAAAGAACCAAAAAAAAGTCTATGCTCTATTGATTGGGCCAATGCGTCTGGCTTAAATATAGACATAATATTGTGGATTAAAAATAATTAGATTTCTTTATCTTCACCTTTGATTGGCGGGCCCATCTTCTCCCGTATTGAACTGCCGGAGCAGTTTCTTGTGTCCTGTAAATGCAACACACAGAAGTGGTGGAAATAATATAATTCATGTAGTTTTTGCGGTATGCAGTTGGAGGGGAAGGAAGGAGTGGGAGGAGCAAAAATGAGAGAAGGGTGAGAAGGAATAGGAGGGGAGGTGAGGAAGCAGAGAAGGAAGAAGGGGAAGGAGGAGAGAACGAGGAAGGGGAGTTGGAGTAGGAGGAGGTCGAGGGGAGAGTGCAAGGATGGAGGAGGGAGAGGGGTGAGATGGAGGAGGTGAAATGAGGGGAAGCAGAGGAGGAGCAAAGGAGGAGGAAGAAGGAGAGGCAGGAAGGGGAGCCGAAGGGGGAGGAGGTGAAAGAGGAGGAAGAAGAGAAAGAGGCTGGAGATAGCTGGGAAGGGAAGCAGTGGAGGAGGAGAAAAGGAAATAGAAGCATCAAATATTCGAAACCAAAACAATTACCTAGACTTTGGGGGGGGGGGGGTGATGAATTTATTTATCCTGTCCATAATGGATAAGTGTGTTACCATTTGTTTTCACCGCTGGGAAGCACTAGTCCAATTTGATTCAAATCTTTTGAATTTTGTCTTAGTAATAATAATTTAGGTTTTCTTGTTTCTTGCGCATGGGTTCTAGCTGTTTGTAGATTGCAAACAGTCCAAAATCTGGCTTTTACCATACATTGTATTAGTCCATTTTCCTATAATTTTATTGTGGCTTTCTTTTGTGCATTTCTATTGTAACTTGCTAATTTCATTAGTTGCTAGTAAAGGCCCTGTCACATTACGGCGTATGGCGGGAGTGTATTGAAAACCTACGTAAGTCATGCGGGTGCTGGCCTATGATGACCGTAGGTCGAGATTTTTTGAGCATGCACAACAAAATTTGGACGGACGGATTTATGAAAGTGTATGGCGGCGTATGCTCATACGCTTCACATCTGGCGGCATATGAGTAGCGTATGAGTAGCGTATGAGTAGCGTATACGGCGTATGCCGACGTATATGACGTAACGCGCCTACGCCGCCATACGCTCCCGCAAAAAGCCCTAATGTGACAGCCCCTTAAGGCCTTTAAGGTCTAATAATGCAGTTAAGCTCACACATTTTAATAGGCTTCTGTAGTTACTTGTTTGTGCTGTATTAAGGAAATGTACATCATCAGCCAGCATTTTGTCTGTGAACATTGGAGTCATGCCGTGCACCCACTCTAATAGGATCATGCTGGTCATGATTTTGTAGTTAACCTGTTGGGATGAGTTGTTTTCCTAGGTTACATTAGTTGTTGGTACTTTTTTAAACACAGCTATGTTTTCTGTGATTCTTGTTGCAGCCGGCAGTTTATTCCAGATATTGCCACTCATGATAGCTACACTGCAATCATATGTAACCTCCTGTTTTTTTAATTCTAGATTTGTTGCATGCATACAATCTTAGGTGATCCTGCTGCCTGTTTGTGAGAAATCTTACTCCTGCTATCTTATGCAGCTCTTGTGCTGGGAAGTTTACTCTTCCATAAACCCTTCACCAGGCATATTTTTAGTGCTCTATTTTGGAGCCTTTGCAGATCATGTAGTTGTGCCTTACTCCCTCCAATTAAGATTATATCTGCATCATGAAAATAATATGCCACCATAGATTTGAAGACCTTGATGGCCATGCTTTCTGTCATGTAATATCTAATCTTGGATATTAACCAGATTTTGTGATTAATTTTCGGGATAATGCCCTAGAGCTATGCATTCATTATAATTTAGGTGTTTACCTAGGGTTAGTCCCAAGTACTTATAGGTGTCAACTTGCTCTAGTGGCTTTTCCCCGAGTTCACATGTGTCATTTTGATCAAAATCTTTGTTTGTGGTAAAAAAAACAGTCTGAGGCTTTTTTTTATGTTGATTGTGATTTTGTTGGCATTGCACCATGTATCAAGTTTCAGTAATTTATGATTTAGTGTTTCAAGCACTTTTTTTGCCACATGACTTAGCCATAAATGACCATGTCATCTGCGCAAAGGTGAAGATTCGTTGTTGGGACCCAAATAAAGCGAGTGATATAAGGGAGTAGTCGATCTGTGGAGGTGGTCGGTTAGAGAGGTTTTACTGTATGTATATATATATATATATATATATATATGTTACCGGGTTGGCCTCATTGAGGAGGTCTCTCCCTCTAAGCAGAAGGTCGAAAACGACGACTTTTCCCTCCATTTCCATCACCTGGTAACAAACAATATATCACGACTTGCACACAATCGGTATGAAAAGAATATATGCTCATGGTAATAATACCTTGAATCAATATTTTTGTTTTGTTTCCTGATTGTACTTAATGTACTTTGTTCAAAGCATAACTTCATTATATACATGTCAGTTATGGTGTAATTTGAATTCGAATCTTTCAGAAAAGTATGTGTAGCATGTAGTAATAATATATTCAAATTGTTCATATTAAACCCCGTTCAGACACGGGCCTTAAGTCGCCTCAACTAGTTTGCCTAATCTAATCCACTTTGCGAAGTGGCCTACATTAGACGAACGAGTTGAGACAACTCAGCCCTAATTCGCCTCAGCGGAGCGTTCACATGCGTGATCTGAGTCGACTTAGATGAAGCGAACTAGTTGAGGCGACTTAAGGCCCGTGTGTGAATGGGGCTTTAGATTAAAACGGGTAATTCTTGGCGGGACAGGAGCTGGTCAGCCTGCCAAACTACAACACTGACACTGCAGCCACCTATAATTTGACTTTAATGATTCTAACTGTTCTCGATTTGATCTTAATGATTCTAACTGTTATTGACTGTACTTAAGGATTCTAACTGTTTTCGATTTGACCGATGATTACTGCCTGTTTTCTCTATTCCTCTAATTAAAGTTGTGTGGTAGTCCACGATGTTCACCGTTCCACGGTCTTTCACTCTGCCACGCACTAACGAAGAACGCCAATATTTAGTAACAGTACGCTTCCACTGGTTCATTACAAAACCTATCCGCTCTCCACGGTGTCAACAGTCAACTGACCCATCCCCTAACTTGTTAGGTCCCACATCGCCTCTATAGGTGGGTGGGGGGTGTGCTAGCCACACGCAGTAGAGGGCAGCCCAGTCGGAGGCCTGCCCGGTGGCTAGCATGCCGCCACCTAGCGCAGTTCAATGTAACTGCATAGGTGTGCAGCGTAGTGTCTGCCGCCATCGCGTGGTACTACTGGTAGTGGAGCTCATGTACAGACTACTACAGTTGCATGGTCATATGAAATATATTTTTTTCTAAAACAAAGCACTTATCTACATTTTGATTCTGTATATCCAACTTAGATAATGGTGATTTGCGACAGCATATACAGAATAATCAGTGAATTTATTCCCTCATCCCTTTGGGCACCTACGTTGAGAAAGCCATGAGGCCGGGAGGCCAGTCACCAATGAGGTCAATCTCATGACCTCATTAGTCTTTCCCTCATTCCCAGCACCATATATGGCTTTAGTCAGGTTCCAGGACATATAATGGGAGCTTGATGGCGCTCCATCCAACCTGGCCAGTAGAAGAGATAGGGGACCAGACTAGCTACACATTACTAGGTCAACTCACACCACGTGACCATCGCCAGATGGCAATCTGTGTCATAGCTACAGGAATTTTGGCAAGCTTATCGAAATTATTTTGTGTTCCTTCAGTTCAAATTTCTCCAAAACTAGCCACTTTTCATCAAAGTTAATCCAGAATATTGAATATAGGGTTGCAATGCAATATCGAGAAAGTGTAGGGAAGCCTAGCTTTGTGTCAGTCAAGAACAATCGAGCAATGTATAAACCAGTAACGGTATAACAGGTGTGTCGAGGAGTAATTAAGAGTCAAATATCATCATCAAGGGAAGGAAACATGAATAACAGTAAACAGAGCATCATCAACAATCAAAATAACAGTCTAGTATATCACCAACCCCCATAATATCGTATTCCCTACCTGTACGTCTTAAATCATTGGATATAGTTGAAGTTGCATAGTCCGATGAAGCATCAAATTTTCAAAACCAAAACACTTACTTAGATTTGATTCTACATATTTATATTAGATACTGGTACAGTTATTAAGCATTTGTTGTCACATAGAAGGGCAAGGGGAGTCAATTTAATAGAACCTGTTACTGCATAAGCCTATGGCATCAGAGTTTTGGCGTGCTTGCCAAAATTAATTTAGCATGTTGTCACTTCAAATATCTCCAAAGTTAGCCATTTAAACTCAAAGTTACTTCAACCTAAACTAAAGTAGCTTATAATGATAAAATTAATGTATTTATCTCAGAAAATGACAGAACCTCAAAGCCATCGGACTATGCAACTTTAAGTTCATCCATACCTATTATTCCCAAATGTCACACTATACTGGTCTTGTCACTGTGACAAAGGCATACTTGTATAGATGGTTGTAATTGTTCCCAGCTGGAAAAACAATGTTTTGGAAATGAGAAAAGACTATATTCCGATCAATAAAATCCAATTACCAGGAACCAAAGTTCACCTAAATGTCATACTATAGACCTACTGCTCTTGTCAGTGCATAGTATAAATGGTTGCAATTGTTCCCAGCTAGAAAAACTATGTTTTGAAAATGAGAAAACACTTATATATTCAGATAAATAAAATCCCATTACCAATAACCAACATGTCAGTCTATGTCAGACTGGGGACTGTCACCATGACTTACGGTTTTGGAGAACTGACATCAAACAAATTAGATGCCCCGTATCAGTACTAACCTTTTGGTTTAGTTCCACCATCAACATGTGGTGTTGGGCGGTATCCAATAGATTTTCCCAACGAAGCAGCTCCAATGTGGGAGAATCACAAGGGTACAATTCTGGGATGGACAGCTTCAGAATCAGCTTACCTAAAGACCAACCACACAGCACAAGATATTAGATAACATATTGTATATGTAACTACAGTAGTAGTATTAAAGTTGTGTAGTCTGAAAAAAATATCACATTTTCAAAAGCAAAATACTCATCTATGTTTGCACCTACATATCTAACTTAGTGGTTCATTTATTAAGCATATGTTGCTGCATAGAAGGGAATACTAAGCCAATTTAATAGAACATGTCACTGCCAAAACCTATAGCCGTGTTTACACGGGCAATTGTAAAGTGAATTAGACAAAGCGATTTATATGAAGCAAAGTAGTGGCGTGTTTACACACGGAGCGGTTTAAGGCGGAAATCGATATCTGCGCATGAGCAAGTCCAGACTAACCAGCACCAGTTTTGGTTAGTCGACGTCACCACGAGAGAGTGTGGGTTCGACCTAGATATGTATGGACTGAATCGTATTGGTTTGGAACAGTCAAAACTTCTGCTGGGCACTGAAAACCTTAAAATAAGTAATGAAAGAAATATCTGTGCACCTCTAGCAAGTCCATAGAGCAAATTTACCAGAAAGTCAACAAACTCAGGTCTCGACTGTGACATCATTAATCCGCCTCAACTAAACCGCTACCGTTTACACTATTATTTATAAACCGACTTTCATAAAGCGCTTAATATAAACTACCTCGCGACCTGGTTTATATAAAGCGAATAATATGAACCGATTCGGCCCTAATCCGCCATAAGTCGCGTTTACACGCCGAATGTAACCAGAACTAGACAAGGCAATTTATATGACGCGGCTTAACTCGCCCGTGTAAACAGGGCTTAAGAGTCAGAGTTTTGACAAGAATAATGACAAAATTAATTGTGCATGCTTACACTTCAGATATCTCCTAAATTAATCATCTTAAAGTAAAGTTATAGAGAGAAACAACATAGATAAATAAATAGCAATATTTTGTTTAATGTTAAGATGGCGAAACAAGTCTGTATTTCGGAGTGGAAGCACAGATAGTAGAGTGATAGATGGTTAAGTGGCATCATGACAACGTGATAATTGTCCATTTTGAAAGTGTTATAATTGTCCACGATCTGCGGTTGCACTAACAAGTCTATTAGTAAATCATTGTCTTAATTCAGTCAACGTTCAAACCCCCTGACCACCGATATGAAAAGCCAGCCATCACTCTTATTGATTCATCCACTATTTCCTGTGAAGAATAAATAACAAAATAGGTCAGTACATGAAAAATAAAAAGCAAATTGAGGGCCTCCAGGTTGCCCCTATCATTGCACATTATCACTCTTCCAATATGGCAGCCGTATTTTCTAACTGCATGTTGGGAGAGCCTCAAGCAACCTCACTTTGCCATCCTTAAGGGGCTGTCACATTAGGGTTTTTTGCGGGAGCGTACGGCGGCGTAGGCGCGTTACGTCATATACGTCGGCATACGCCGCCATATGCTATGCATACTCTACGCGTACGCTACGCATACGCCATCATGTGCTGGCCTATGCCGGCTTACGCCGTTGTACGCCGCCATACGCTTTCTCCTGCCCGTCCGTCCGTCCAAATTTTGTTGTGCATGCTAAAAAAATCTCGACCTACGGGAGCGTATGGTTCATACGCTACTCATATGCTTCTCATACGCCGGCATACGCTCCTCGTATGCTAGGGGTACGGCGGGTTATGCTATGGGTATGCTGGTGTACGCTACTCGTACGGTCAACTTGCGTCACGGCGTATCTCTGGTGTATGAAGCGTACGCAGAAGCTACAAGTTGCATATGGGAGCGTATGCAAAGCGGATGAGTAGCGTATGGCGGCGTATCGCAAGCAATGGTCTCGGTATATAAAGGCGACGCACACCTTCTTCGGTCATTCCTGCTCTGCTGCTCATACAGGATGGATGTCCAGGCACTCCAAGTACAGTTCCAGCATTTCTACAGAGTTGCCCTTTATCACCATGAGCTTGATCTATACCTCATGGTTCTTCTGGCGTCCCGTCTCCAGAGCAGAAGGAGGAGGGAGCGGCGGCGACGATCAGTGTGGGTCAGACCCTGGATTGGGAGGCGGCCACAGTTTGGCTTGTTCGACAAGCTGATGGTCGAGCTCCGCAGCGAGGACACCGTGTCGTTTGTGAACTTCATGCGGCTGCCTCCCCAGTTGTTTGACGAGATTGTGGCGCGAGTGGCACCGAGGATCGCAAAAAAACGGACCACCTTCAGGGTGCTCGAGCCGGCACTGAAAATAGCACTTACTCTGCGGCACCTGGCATCTGGCACAAAATACTCCTCCATGAAGTTTGGGTGGAGGGTGCCCCACAACACACAGTCGCTGATAGTGCGTGAAGTCTGTCAGGTCATCGTCGACGAGTACATGGCCGAGGTCATGACGTGTCCGACGACTCCAGAAGGGTGGCGTGCCGTCACGGACCTCTTTTTAGAGAAGTAGAACTTCCCCCATACCTGTGGCGCTCTGGATGGGAAGCACATCGCCTGCCGGTGCCCTCCAAAAGTGGGGTCGCTCTACTACAACTACAAGGGCTTTTACTCCGTGGTCCTGTTGGCGCTTGTAGATGCGGATTACAAATTGATCTGGGCAGATATTGGCGGTTTGGGCTCCGCATCTGATGCCCATATTTACAACGACTCCGAGCTGAAGGCGAACACTGAAGGTGGCACCATCGGCTTTCCGAACCCTGAACCGCTCGTCGACGGCCAGAACGATGTGCCGTATTTTCTGATCGCTGACGACGCCTTTGTCCTGCGGCCGACCATGATAAAGCTGTATGGCAAGAGGGGCTTGAACAATGACGAGCGACTCTTCAACTACCGGCTTTCCTGAGCTAGGAGAGTGGTGGAGAATGCCTTTGGCATTCTAGCTAACCGCTTCCAAGTGCTGCTGACGACTATGCAGCACCACCCCTCCAACGTGAAGATCATCGTCAAGGCGTGCATTGTTCTGCACAACCTCATGAGGACACGCTAGAGGGAGGAAGAGAGATACAGAGAGAGAGGGAGGGAGGAAGAGAGATAGAGAGAGGGAGGGAGGGAGGCAGGGAGGCAGGGAGGCAGGGAGGGAGAAAGGGGAAGGAGAAAGATAGGGTAGGGACTTGTGTCCTTAATATTTATTATAAATATTTTTAATTTTCAGTTGTTATTTATGTTTTAATTTTAATTTTAATTGTACTTTAATGTATAAATATTAAATGATGGCATGCCTTTACTGAACGCGGACACAAAAATTCAAATTTACAGTATATTTATTTATTTACACATCTTGACACATATTTACATATATACATAAAAATGTACAAACAATATATATACATACAATATATATGCATATATACATACAAATGTACAAAGATAAATAAAAACTAAGACTACATATCTACACATATATACAAATATTTACATTCACTTCTCTCCCTTGCCATTTGAAGTGGCATCAGCTGGCGACTGTGTGGCTGACTAGGGGAATAGGTCCAAGTTGGCCCCCAACATGCCAGAGATCCCCGACAGCCCCGACAAGTTCAATAGTCCGTCTGGGCTGGCCGACTCAGACAAGTTCACTTGGGTGGGGTCGACTTGTGTCGGAGTCGCGACGTCTGCGGCAGCGGAAGACGCCGGCCATGCCGCACCCACAGTGACCGGACCACCCGCGCGCACCACGACTCCGGGAGAGCCCCTCGTGTGCCCCACCATCCCTAGTGTCCGGAGTTGTCCAGGAGTCTGCGGCGGTGACGGCCGTACCACCATCGGAGCTGCGGCCGGCTCGTGACCCATGGGGAGCGGCTGTTGCAGAGTTGGAGGTAGAGGCTGAGGTGGAAGACTTGGCAGAGGCGGCAGAGGCTGTGGCTGATGATGTATGTGCGGCTGCCCCATATAGCGCTGCACATACTCCTGTGTCTGTGAAGCCCATGGTGATGCCGGTGGTGGCTGGTGAGTCCACTGGTGGGGTTGAGGCTGGTATGCCTTACTTGCAGACACAGGAGCAGGTGCAGGAGCAGGTGTAGGTGCATGAGCAGGTGCAGGAGCAGGTGCAGGTGCAGGAGCAGCCACATGAACTACCGGGGCCACGAATGTTCGTTCCTCCTCCTCCAGATGGTGCGACACCATGCGGTTGAGTGCACCACAAATCAACACAAACCGCTCCTCGGGCATCGTGAGGATCATGTCCCGCACATAGTTGGCGAATGCCACGCGCTTCGTCACCGTCGATGAAGGAGACGGCTGCATGACCTTGAGGATGTCCCCAGACTCGTCGAACCTCTTGTGGATGGCAGCGAGGAGGTTCTCGTCGACTGGGGCAGATGGCTTCTCTCTCCCCTTTCCCCGCTCTCGGAATGTAGCGGGGGGAGTGGGTGGAAGCTCGTCGTCCATCGCCACCTCCACATTGCTCGGCACATTATCGTCCAGGCTGACATCGAGCTGCGGAGCCGCGACAGGAGGGGCCAACTGCAAGACAAAATCATAAAATAACATAAGTAACATGAACGCAAATCTATATTTCGACAAAAGACATGACAAGTCAAGAGTAAATCAAAAATATATAAAGCAAAAATAATTAACGTTAAATGCAAACATGGATTTATAATGATTATATCTCGATACATCTATTGTCAATATCTCGATTTAAGAACAACAACACAACAACTCAACATTAAAGAAATAAATAACATTTAACAAATAACTAGAATATTTACATAAATACAACAAAAGCATAACATAAAATTAGAATACGAGCGGTTTTACGAGAATACTAACGGCCGCACTTGTCAGAATGATAAAAGATTATGTACTTACACTCCTGCAGGGCTCCGGTCGGTGATGGACGATGGACCGCAGGAACCCGAACTTGCGCAGGATCCACTCCTCCCACTCAGTCAGGTCAACGGCTCCGTCCCCGCTTTTTTTCTTGTGGAGCTGCGTGTTGGTGTCCCTGAGCGACTTGAACCACTTCTGGAGATGGACTGTTGTTGTCCCCAGAAGTGTCGCGTGCTCCTCCCACATCTTGGCCTTCCTGTCTGAGCGGCGGTAATCCGTCAGCTTCATATTCCACATGATGGGGTTCTCCTGGAGGAAGTCCAGCATCTGATCTTCCTTGAAGACCGACAGAGAATAGTCGCTCTTCTTTGCCCTCCGTCTCTTTGCCGAGGAGAGGCCACCGGTGCTGGTGGAGGCTGCGGAGGCGGTGGAGGCAGCGGACGACGCCCGTGAGCTGCCGAGAAGCAGGAGATGGCAGGCTGGAGCAGGGACGCCAGCGTTGTGTCTTCGACCTCTCCACTTCCATCTCCAGCTCCTCCAGTGGATAGTGGTGTTGTGGAGAGTGGTGTTGTGGAGAGTGTTGTTGTGGAGAGTGGTGTTGTGGAGAGTGATCTGGAGAGTGGCGAGGTGTGGAGGCAGGTGAGGATGCTGGTGATGGAGAGCATTGCAAAGTCTGCCTCTTTCTGCCTCTCCCAGGGCCTAGTCCTCCTCCTGTAGTTACAGCAGCTCTGGAGGCCGGTGTAGTAGTAGTAGTATGTGTAGTAGTAGTAGTAGCAGTAGCAGAAGCAGCAGCAGTAGTGGTGTTCCTCTTAGCAGGCATGGTGGCAGAGTGAGGGGAGACTGTTGCTGCAGGCTATATATACCCAGGAGCTACCCAGCGGCAGACCGTGGAGAGATAACATAGGTCGCGCATACGCTACGCATATGCTATGCATACGCTCCTCATACGCTCCTAAAATAATCATACGCTCTTCATACGCTCCTCATATGCTCCACATGCCACTCAAAACCGTCAAAAAATGTCACAGTACGCTCTCATACGCTCCTCGTACGCTCCTCAAAGGTTACGCATACGCTCAAAAACATCCGAGAGGTCACCAAAGGTCACGATACGTCGAACCGTGCAGTTTTTTCCCATTTTCGACGTAGGTTTTCAATACGCTCCCGCCATAGGCCGTAATGTGACAGGGCCTTTATATATATATCAAATCCTTGGTGGAAGGACGATCAACCAACCCTATTACCGTTATGGGAGGGTAGGTGGCAAAATTTGGCAGGGGAGCTGCTCCCATCACGCATCTGGGCCTGTATGCATGGGGCGGTGTTAGCGAGCCAAACCTGTGGTTAGCGGCGATCTCCGACTAACGGCGAAAAGTCAGTATGTATGAGGCCGGGTTAGGGAAACTCCGCGAGTTTAACATCGTCTACGCTAACCCCAAGCCATATCAAGTTTACCGTTGGTGTTAGGGACCGATTAGGCCCAAATCTATTCAATGCGATCATATTTAACAGAATTATTTATACTCAAAACATGAAATTTCATTAAATTAACCCTAAAATCGAACCGATATTAACGCCGCAGCTAAATCGGCAGTGATATTAATATAGTCGAAATGACGAATGTAAAGTAAACAAATCGCCGCCGCCACCACCGCCGCATCGACGTCGATATCCATACTGTCGATTGTCAACAAAACAGATCGCCGCCGACACCGCCGCCGCATCGGCGGCAATATATTAGGCCCAAATCTATTCAATGCTGTCATATTTAACAGAATTACATACGCCATAAGTGAAATTTTAACAATTTAACCCTAAATTCAAACCGATATTAACGCCGCGGCGAATCAACGAATGTAAACAGAACAAATCGCCGCCGCCCCCGCCGCCGCATCGGCGGCGATATATTATGGCAAAATCTATTCAAAGCTATCATATGTAACAGAATTACGTACTCTATAAGTGAATTTTTATCAAATTAACCGCAAAATTGAAGCAATATTAACGCTGCAGCTAAATCGGCGGCGATATTAATAGTGTCATATCAACGAATGCAAGCAAAACAAATCGCCGAGGCCGCCGATTCGGCGGCGATATTGGGAAATAGCAGTGCTCGCCGGGAACATGCCCAGAGGGATTTCCCAAATCTATAAATAACTTATAGGTTAGTTAACGCCACCACGCTTTGGACCCGTACATACCCCGTGACCGATTCTCCAACACCGGAGTTAGCTAACCCGAGCCCCGGCCTTAACACCGGAGCCGATAAATTATTCTTCATGCATACGGCCCCTGGATCGGGCGCTGTGGACGAAGTGCAGAGCCGCCGGCAGGTGGCGGTTAGGGTGTTTCTGGCAAAAGCCGGTAAGGGGCGCATAGGTATCTAGTCGTCATTTAGCTACATAGTTCTGACGGGGGGAACAGGTGGTGCCAGGGCGGATAATTCCAGCGGCGTGGTGCATTGTGGGATGTGTAAAACTAAAAGCAAAACAAACTTGCGCATGGCGCGTGTTGAAGCATTCAGTGAGTGCAGCTATGGTTCTGTTAGTTTGTTACAACACATTTCAGCTGCAGTTTGAAAGTTGTTATACTAAATTAAATCAATATCATGCATTAAGATGTAAATCGTGTATCTAATATCTACCTTTGCATGTACACAAAAGTCATTAGCGCGTCTTACACAATCTGCATTTAGTTCTAGACAAATCTAGATTTAAAACTATAACCAGTTTCCTACAGCTTTTGAAAACTATAGAATTAAACAAATATATATGAAATCATGGAATTTGGACTGTTATTGCATTTCTCTAGATTAAAATGTAGATTAGACCTTTACCAGGGAGCATGTGCCCTCAGCTGAAAGTTCTAGATTGATGGGGATGTGAACACCAGCCCAAGGCAAGGGCTAAGTACAGTGACTGACAGGTTTGTGGGGAATTGGATGTTTCTTGACTCAATATGCTTAAAGTTGCATAGTCCGATTGTTTTGAATTTCTGTATTTTTTCTGAGATAAATATATTAGATCGATCACTAGTATCTACTTTACATTAGGTCAAAGTAACTTTTATTTTAAATGGTAAACTTTTTAGATATTTTGAGTGCAAACATGGAAAATTAGTTTTGGCAAGCTTGTCAAAACTCTGACACCATAGACTTCAGCAGTAACAGGTTATGTTAAATTGACTCAATATTGCCTTCTACATAGAAACAAATGCTTAATAAGTGCATCAGTATCTAAAGCCCTGTTCACACGGGAAAAGTTTAAATCGAATTAGACAAGTCGAATTATATAAATCGATTTAGGGGCCCGTTCACATGGACCAAGTTTCAAAGTGTTTTAAAGTGTCTAGCGTTCACACGGGCACTGCTTGAATCAGTTTAAGGCAGAAGTGGATATCTGCGCATGACCGATTGGACCAACAACAGCAATGGTGGAACAGATAGCTCGTTGGATGATTTCCATTTTCATTGCGGAAGCTAGGGCTTCCACAATGGATATATCACATCGATCAAGACGGAATATTCAGCGCATAATTTCCCGTTCGCGTAGAAGGGTGCAGAATTTCCACCGGAGACAAGAGGAAGAGTGGTGATCGTTCATGCTGCAACTACTGACGGTCATGGCCCTGCAAGCCCCGGTGGAAAGGATCATGTTGTCAAGGGAAAGGTAGGCAGTCACAACCTAATTTGTTGCTGTTTAGCTCCGTACCCTTTTAAGTTACGCGCTGGTCACATTTAATTCTTACCATCTACCCCTTTTGCAGCATTTATGTAACGAGAAGGGTGTTGCGAAGTTGTGGGGAATTATATAAGCCAATCGAAGTAGTTTGTACGCTAAAATTTAGTGTGGTGCTAAAATGTACACTCCATTGTTATCACATACCATGGCGCCTTGATCTATCGAGAAAGATGGCGCGAAGTTTAGGCCGATTTATATAAGGCGATGTAGATTATTCTAAGTAGTGTGTACGCTCACATTTACTGTGGATGGTTGAATTTCCAGTTTTACTTTTCTCCACAAAATCTGCATCAAATCACTCAAAGGTGATTAAAATGTCCTATCAAACTATGCACATATGGTTCATGTATTAGTTGTCTACATGTTGTGAAATTTTAAGGATGTTTGATAGCTGGCCAAGAGACTTATTTAATCTGCAGCACTTGGTTACAATGTCCCCTCTGTCTCACACAGATTGCCAGTTGGCATTCAGACCTCACCATGGGTCATATAACAAGTAATATGGGTCACAAGTTTTGGCTGGTTTACGATAAGTTGAAATCGCTGTAACTTTCTTGATATTTACATTAGAAAAATTAGATCACTAGCAAGTTTAAGGTGTCTTCAAGTTCTTTCCATTGGAATATGTTCCGTTGAGATAAAATGGTTTGAAAAAAATTAATCACATAGCCTTTATATATATATCAAATCCTTGGTGGAAGGACGATCAACCCTATTACCGTTATGGGAGGGTAGGTGGCAAAATTTGGCAGGGGAGCTGCTCCCATCACGCATCTGGGCCTGTATGCATGGGGCGGTGTTAGCGAGCCAAACCTGTGGTTAGCGGCGATCTCCGAGTAACGGCGAAAAGTCAGTATGTAAATTAATCACATAGCTCCTAGGAATGTTTGCCCGTTTGTCTAACCAATACGATGCCACGAAGTTTATGCCGAATTACATAAGCCGACCTACATGAATCGAACTAGTTGCAATTAAAATTAAGTGTGTCGGTCATATAAGGCGAACTACTTTCCACTAGCATTTTTACTATTTACCTAAATGTTCTGCCCCCCTTACTACTTTTTCTAGGTCCTCCCACTGGTGGTCACACATCGTACAGGGGACTTTCGGCTGTGCTGAATGGGTGGCCAACTTCAGGATGCGGCGGACCACATTTCTCCACCTGGTCGACCAACTTCAGGTTCATATCGGGCGGGTGCACATGAACATGCGAAGGTGAGTTGGTACTGGTACGTTTGTTGGCCCTACAATCAGTAGGTATGTCCCAATCATTTTTAAACCCCTTCACTACTTAAACAAAAGGCACCACTGGAAACACCATGATTCGCAATTTAACCTGACACCAATATTATGTGAATAGGTGGAGTAATAAGCAAGTTATGCCATTTTCTAACTCTGAAAGAGGTAATTTTTCCAGTCAGGAAATGGTAATATTGTTCAACTAAGCTGTAAAGGGAAGCCCATACTACATAATCGCCAAGAATAATCACAATTGACCAATGCAAAGTAAGG
Source organism: Branchipolynoe longqiensis (assembly GCA_030323885.1). Taxonomy (NCBI): domain Eukaryota; kingdom Metazoa; phylum Annelida; class Polychaeta; order Phyllodocida; family Polynoidae; genus Branchipolynoe; species Branchipolynoe longqiensis. The sequence goes on from CM059188.1 coordinate 27,350,086, forward strand.
CGTTTTTCTATACCCCTCAAAAAAATATGTGCGTTTGGCGGGATGAGTTTTGTGGTCAGAATTTAACGGCCGCTAGTTGGCGTTTGTGCACATACGTACAATATGCACATAGAACCTTAACGTTTTCCCCATTATGCGCGCAGACTGTAATCCCAACTATATAAGGCGGACTAGATAAGGCGGACTAGATAAGCTGGACTAGATGAGGCGAAGTACAACTCCACATGCTAGATCGTCTTTTTGTGTAAAGTGTGCCGTGTCCGTATACTATAAGGTGATCTTGTTTTCTCAACTCATTTCAGATGCATTGAAGTCGAGGTGCGGGTAGCGGTTACCTTGTGGGTTTTGGCTACAGGATCGGACTATCGCAGCAGCGTATGACATCTCTTTGGGATCGCGAAGTCTACCTGCTGCGAGATTTTCCAGGAGACCTGTGCTGTCATCGTCCGTGTACTCATGCCAATATACATACGATTGCCGAAGCCTGAGCGCCTCACCGAAATCATTGACGGTTTCGAAAATCGGTTTGGGTTCCCCAACTGCGGAGGAGTAATCGATGGCACGCACATCCCCATCATCGCTCCCCAGCATCACCACACGGACTACTACAACCGCAAGGGATTTTATTCCATTGTGGCGCAAGTCGTGTGCGACCACGAGTACAAGGTAATGAACATTGCTGCGGGTTGGCCCGGTAGAGTTCACGATGCGCGAATGTTGGTGAACTCTACCGTATACGCGCAAGGTGAGGCTGGGGAGCTCTTCCCAGACAGGCCGCGCGCTGGGGAACGGCACTGTGCCTGTTGTGCTGCTTGGCGACCCGGCGTACCCACTCCGTCCATGGCTGATGAAGCCGTATGCCGACACTGGATTACTGTCATGCGAGCAAACCACGTTCAACTACCGCCTGTCCCGTGCTTGTATGACGATTGAGAATACCTTCGGCCGGTGTAAGGCCCGCTGGAGGATTCTTCTTCGTCATACGGACATCAGGACAGAGGACGTAACCAAAGTTCTCCTTGTGTGCTTCACATTGAACAACATATGTGAGGTGCACAAGGAGACATTCGACGTGGAGTGGGACGCCGTGCCACTTGAAGAGCCACACAACGCCGGGCCCGTAGCCGACACAGACGGGAATGGCCGTGATGTACGTGATGCGTATATGGAGTACTTCAGTTCATGAACAGAATCGACGGATTGTTAGTTCGCCTCATGTAGTTGGCGTCATGTTTAAATCACCTTATCTAGTTCGCATTAAATTTGCCCCTGTTGAACTAAATCGACTCACAGACGGTTAGTGACTTTGATTAGTTAAACCGACTTTGGCGATTCATGGTTAAATGTCGTGGTTGTGTAATCTATTACATTATTTCCCTTCCTGTAGGTCACCCATCGCCACGCGGATGAATTAATGTAGTCGTTAAAACAAATGGAACAAAGCTGTAATATTGGGAACTACTATAACAATTTATTACAGTAGGAGAGGTCAAGCACCAAGTAACAATGATGTGGTGGAAAAAATGATGTGGTTCAGAAAAAATATGTACATGAAATGTTCTTGCAACAGTGTTACAATAATCTGAAAGGAAAAATTAACACAAAATCACAATTTGTAATACAAGTTCTCTGGGGTGCTGGTGGAAGGTCCAGCAGCCGGGTAATTTTGGCGGGTGACCAGGGTGATCCTGGTGACCCCGTCTGTCGTGGCACTCTGGAACTGTTGCGCCGCGTTCTGTGGGGGATGTTGCGCGTTCAGCACCATCTGCAGCATGCGCTCCTCGTGCTGCTGTCGTTTGTGCAGGGGCGCATCCTCGCGTGCCTCGCGCCGCTCCTCCCTCCTGTCCTCCATCTCAAGCTCGCGCTTGAGACGGTTTTCCTCCCTCTCGTTCAGGAGGGCGGCCGCCGATTCCTGGCCCTCGACGAACTTCGTCAGGAGCCCGTCCAGGAATCTTTCGGTCTTTCCCGGCCCTTTGCCTTTGTGTCTGCGCATGCCTGTAATATAAAAAACCGTGTTTATAACCGCAATGTTTTTGCCTTACACCGCTAAATCGCCTAAACTAATTCGATTCATGTAACACCGCCCCTGAGGTACATTAGTTACGTTGATTAAATCCCCGCTCACACAAACACGCCTTAAATCGGCTTAACTAAATCAAATTAACTAGTCCGGCTTAAAACGTTTGTGGAAATGTGTCGCTACATCCATTTTGTCCTAAGTCGACTCATACAAAGCAGTTTGTGAGTTCAATTAGTTCAACCAATTTAACTTAAGTCGGTTTAAGTTGGAAGTGTGAAAGCAGCGGTAAATCAATATAGTTAGCGTGGCTTAATTAAATCGATTTACAGATGCACGTATGAACACATGATTATTATTTCTTTTTTAGTTAAACTCCACTGGTTCAACACACAACATTTTGCTCTAGTAAACTGATAAATCAGGTAATATAATAAGGATCATGTGACACTGTGCCTGAGCCAGATTAATTACCGTGACTTACCTAGCTAACTTGTACAGCACTGGTACATGTAACAGATACAATAACAACAACATTGGGTTTTATTACACCCCTTCAGCGTCGCACGTAGGTTGTATCTTGTACCACTGTTTATTTTGTTGCCCTTATTTTTTTCAGCAATTAACAAATGTGTACACATATGATAGTGGTTCCTTCCTGGTGATGTTACATTAGCGCGCCGTAGATTTAATTTACTAGAAACATCCTTACCTCGCTGTGGGCGTGGAATTGCTGCAGTGGCCTGGCTGCCTCCTGGAGCTGGGTCAGCTGGCTGCACCTGTGAGGGGCCCGACGCCTCACTCTGCAGGTCGACCTCCACGTCCACTAGCACATCCTCCGCCACCTCCTCCTCAGCCCCCACAACTAGCTCTTCTGCCTCGTTGTCTGGAGAACAAAGGATAAATGATATTTTATGTTGCGCTCACACCATCCATAACAGATGTTTGGAAGTTATATGAGCTAACCTTTAACATGTGATGTTGTTTCAAGTATGGATGTCCCACAAATTGTTAGTAATGTACAGATAAGTGGACACAACTAGTTAGTTTCATGTACAACGCTTCATGACAATAGACGGTAATGTGTATAATATAGTATTGTATAGTATGTTGTTCTTATCACCCACTCATAACAGTTGGTTGTAAGTTTCCCGTAAAGCGACTGAACTAGTTCACTTCATGTACAACGATTCATGAGCTCCATTATGTAATCCGTAACGTTTGAATTTATGTGGGAACTATGGATGTGATACTGGTTTTGCTTCAGGTAAAACGCATCTATTCTTTTCTCATCTGTGTCGTGTCAAAATAATGTGTGCGTCTACATCTTTGTCTATTGGCACATAATTGATTGTCTGCTTTTACATGTAAAAGCGATGGTTTGAACAAAAAACAAACATTTCTCGCCGTGAATATGGCCTATGCTGCCGACATGGCGTAAAGCAACCACCAATCAATCAATCAATCACATCTTTATATGAACGTGGTTGGTATAATTCTGTGTACGAAACGCACACGCAACATGGTAAACGACGCTTGCCCTTACCTGCTTGCTGCGCGACCGCGTAGGTGTCCACATAGGTGAGTGGAGCTGCTGTTGGACGCGTGCCCAGGATGGCATTGAGCTCGCTGTAGTAGCGGAAACTCTGGTGACCCCTGCCGCTGCAACTGGAAACACATGTGACAGTAACACATTAGTTAAACTGGATAAGGGTAGCCAACATCATGGCAACTTTGTTATTCCTAATTGTTTCAACTCTTACCAACAATCATGTTCACATATCTCGTGCCGCTGCAAGACGATTCTCACATTAATAAAAAACGATCACATGGAAATGGGTTGCTTAAACACATCCGCCTTCTGTTTTTGGCCCTACACTGAGGCTCCGAATGAAACCTCATTTGGAGGCCTTGGGCATGGATTTGGAGGTGTTGGAGGATGCCAAAGTCCCAGAACATCCCCCGTGGTCGTTGAGAAAGCCATCGGTTATCCTCCGACTCACGGAACTGAGGAAGTCTGGGACACAACCACTCGAGTACCAAGGACTGCATGCAGAGATTCAAGGCCAGTTTGCAGACCACCTCTCCATATACACTGATGGTTCGAAAGACCAAAGCCGGGTAGCTGCTGTGGCAGTCTGCCGACGGGAAAGATTTGGTGTACGTTTGCCCGATCAGAGCTCGATTCTCACTGCAGAAGCCCGAGCACTCCTTCTCGCTTTGGAGTGTATCGAGGTATCCAACCACACTAACTATGTTATATACAGTGATTCGTTCTCTTGCCTCCTGGCTGTTGCTGGACTGAAAACGAATCACCCTATTCTAGCAACGGTCATTTATAAAATGAACCAACTGACAACGGATGGGTATGACATCCACCTGTGCTGGGTGCCTGGCCATGCCGGCATACAAGGAAACGAACAAGCTGATCGGGCTGCGAAGAAGGCCCTGAACTGTGATCTTGAACCATGTCTGATCCCTCACTCCGATCTGAAACCACTAATAGCCACCCACATAAAATCCAAATGGCAACATGAGTGGGATGAAACCATTAATAAACTTAAAGAAATTGAACCATCTGTGGTAAAGCCACCACAGACTCATGCGGGAGGTCGGCGGGACCAAGTGGTCCTTAGCCGCTGCTGTATTGGCCACTCGTGGCTTACACATGCTTTTCTGCTCAAGGGGGAACCTCCCCCTGAATGTATTGGGTGTCAGTCCCCGCTGACACTCAAACACATTTTACTAAGTTGCGTTGATTTTTTGGCCCTGCACCAACAGTTCTACACTGCAGACAGTATGCATGACCTTTTTACTAAGGTAAAACAGGAAAACATTTTAGCCTTTTTGAGGGCAGCTGGACTGTACCACGTTATATAGTTTACTAAATAGATTCTATCAATTATTAATAAAACTTTTCTTTTTCTATGGGAATTTGTTTCCCTTGACCACAAATATATGATTGTGAGCTTTCTAATTTAATGAGTGTCTATTAGCACATAATTGATTGTCTGCTTTTACATGTAAAAGCGATGGTCTGAACAAAAAACAAACATTTCTCGCCGTGAATATGGCCTATGCTGCCGACACGGCGTAAAGCAACCACCAATCAATCAATCAATCATGTTTTTCATCTTTAATTGGCCCCGCCCCCCTATCAATATAATCAGTACATACGTCGTGTAATCAGGGCCATATCAGATTGGCTAGTGAATTCAATGACCGCCATCATGTGTAATAACCCCAAATACACAAACTCTCACCCTATACAAGTATCCCTGGCAGCATTTAGGAAATCAGTGTACTTTTATCGCCGGTGCTTACACAGGTTTCTTCCCAGTCAGAACAATGGCCTGCAGAATCGGTTTTGGACGATCGCGCCCTCAAAATGTATTTAGCCAACCACAATGACACTATAGACATGGGAAATTGTTTTGTTAACAGAGCAAACATACATACTTGTTGTTGTCCTTGACTTTGCGATAGCGTTGGGTCAGTGACTTTATCTTCGACCGACATGAGGCCGCATCCCTCTCTCTACGCCCTTCCTCACACAGGCGGCTGAGTCGGGTGGCGAGCCGGCAATATATATTAATATTGCGGCCGGAACTCTCTAGCTCTCGTTGTACTGTATCGTCCGACCAAAAGGTGATTAGAACGCGCACCTGCCGGTCGTCCCAGTTGTCCCTGCGCATAATTGCGTCGTGAGCGGCGGTGAAGGAAGAGGACATCGTTTTGTTGCTTGCCGTTCAGTCACGTTTGACTATCCGGCATGAATGGCAAATCGGCGCAAGCAACCGGAAGAAAACAAAACAATCGCTCGAGTGCGCATGCGTGTGACGTCATTAACCCGCCTCAACTAAGTCGCTTGCGTTCACAAGGGCGATATAAGTCGATTCAAATAATTCGCTTCATATAAACCACCTGCGGGGGTGGTTTATAAATTTTGGCTTATATGAATCGAATCAGCCCTAAACCGACTCAGCCGCGCATTCACACGGCAAATGTGAGCCGAACTAGGCAAGTCGATTTATATGATTCGAATTAACTGCCCTGTGTGAACAGGGCTTAAGTTAGATATGCAAAATCAAACCTAGATAATTGGTTTGGTTTTGAAAATTTGATATTTCATCGGACTATGCAGCTTTAAATATATGCATAGCTGTGTATTAAATATATTCATTACATTTATGCATTAGGGGGTCTATGTTAAGGCCAAATTGTTCGATTTTATTGAAAATACTAGAAACACGGAAGCTTTGTGTTGCGTGTGTAGGTAAAACCAATAGACATGTCCATTTGTTTTGCTTTGGATTCTGTTTTCAGCGCATGCGCAGTTGGAATTACGAACTGGTCTATTTTCACATAACAACCATGACATTAGATAAAAGAGTCACCCCTATGCAGAGTAGGGGTGAAGAACAATCCTTTAGAAAAAGTGGAAAAATGCTGGGTAAGTGAAATGAACACATAAATTCATAATTTAAGAAGCAAAATATATTCTATTAATTTGAAAATATAATAAAACATGTAGTTTAATATACTTTAAAAGTCAAATCGACCGCATTTTGTGGTCGTCATGTTGTCTTTTTTGCATTCTCTCCCATTTCACCAACTATACGCCAATATAGGTAGCCATTGGATACTGGAACAAGGAACTCTCACTTCTTGTTCCATACTAAAGCGGTTTTCGCTCGTATTTAAACTACGTTGTCATCACCCCAACTCTGGGTAGGAGTGAATATTTTATCTACCAGGACTTACCTCCTAGTTTCTTCTGAAGGTTCTCATCGGTCAAAGTTATCTTGTAAACTGTTGGACTCTCCGGAACCACTAGAAAAATAAAATTTTCTAGGATGGTACAAATGCTTTTTGATGTCTGTCTAACGTCTCAAACTCCCTATTTTTAGGGGTTTTCATGCGTTCTAATAAGATCAAAGTGATCTATATCGCTAAGGGCAAACATGTAACACATCTTAGGGTTCTAAAAGTAGCTTAGAACCCCAGGAAAGGCAAAAAGCCTACGTTGAAACAACTCAAAGTGTGATCGGAGTTGTTGACCAGAAACGCTTCACATCCCTGGGCTGCGAAAGCACTGATGGCAACAGCCCGAGGTAAAAAATATATACATAATAATGTCCATTTTATTTGTTAAAATCCAGAATATTATATATCTAAGTATGTGGAACTACTTGCAATGCAATATTCATTCCGGTGTCGCAGTTTCAACGCCCGGTCAGTTTCAATGGCCCGTATAGACTCAAACTCAAGGCATTGTCAATGGTCGTGAGCAATCTTCATACAGAAAATACAGCAAAAGTGAAATATCTCTAAAACTACACCACCTATTAACAAATCGCTTGGTACACATACAGAAAACATCTTTACCAAAAAGTCTGTATTAAATTTATAAGGTTAGGGTTCTTGATTTGTATTAATTTTGAATAAAAGTAAGGTTTTGCACTGCGCGTACCGTCAAACTCAAGGCATTGTCAATGGTCGCTAGCAATCTTCATACAGAAAATACTGGAAATGTGATATATCTCTAAAAGCACACCACCTAGAAACAAATCGCTTTGTACACTTGTAGAAAACATCTTTACCAAAAACATTATATTAAATTTATAAGGTTAGTGACGATGATGTTAGATTTTGACTCATGCGCATGAAACTGACCGGGCGTTGAAACTGCGACACCGGGTCTGCAAACTGTGTCATGCTGACACCTGGTGGATGAAAGTAGCACTATAACACACTGGGTCATTTCCTGACCTAAAGATAGTAATGTCATCAGTAAATAGAATGAATTTAAGAAGCGATGAGACATCACAAATATCATTTATATATAAAATGAACAACTTAGGACCCAGAATTGAACCCTGAGGGACTCCACATACCACATTTGCTAAGTCTGAGTCCTCATTATCTAAATTTACACATTGTTGTCTATTTTGTAAATAACTAGTGAGCCACTTATTGGCAATGCCTCTGATACCATAGTGATTTAATTTTTGTATTAACAAATTATGGTCAATTGTCAGTGGGGTAGCACTATGCAATTGCTATGAGTGCGTACTGTCACTATTGCATGCCACACATCATATGTCGTAAGACAAACTAATAAAATTTACATTTTGAGCTAAGAAACATACAATTCCACACAAAACAATCAGTCACTTTAAGCCTGATATCCACATCACCATTATTAATTCTTGTTCTAAATATTAAAATGCCAAATGTGTCAACATACACTTGTTTCTGAGAAATATATAACCAATATCTGATTAACCCTACTCATTTTCCCGTTCTACATATGTCATTAACCATAGGATATAAATAAAAACATTAATAAAATAAGTAAAACTGACTCTGGCTATGGCTCTAACACTAGACTGAGTGCCCTGATTTGTCTAAATCTAAATGCACATGGCATAAGATATGCATATTATATTGATGTAAATGCAATGCTGGATAAAAGATTAATATCTTACTTTATTATATATATTTCTTTATTTGGTATTCTATGTTTCAAACAAGAGCTGAGATGAGCTGAAACTAGCACATTTCATAGCTGCACCCAGTGTATAGGTACCCGCATTTCCGCAAGGTGGCATATTAAAATAGCCAACATGTCTGACTGCCATTTTTGTGACCAAATCAAAGTTACTATGGTTGCAAAGCGGGCAGTTTTGCACATGCCCAGAAGGCCTCACAATGGTGGCAATACACTAAAAAAAATTGGGATAGAATTTCATCTATTATTATGTCATTTTCCCTCCTGGCAATTCATTCCGAGCACTTTTTTGGAGGATCTGAAGTTTGGCATCATCAGAAAAGCAAAGTAAATGGCAATAGCAGTAGGTAAAACTAGTATAGCTGTGTAATTTACATATTTTTAAATCATATAATCATGGTTCAAACCAGCCTGGACCTATCGCCCGTGTGTTTTGAACGGCCAAAAGTGTTGCGAGTTGGACATCATTAGCAGACTGCGGCGGTCACTTTCTCCGACCGTGCTGGTGTGGGTGACCCAGATGTTGGTGGGAGGCTTCCCCTGATTGTCGATTTTCATTGGCTATTTGGGGGAATTCCTCACAGATTATAGGCTATGACGTAGAAGACTAACTTGGCTTTCACCTCGTTTTCGATTTGTTCAAATCCGTGGCGCCATTGTTTATGAGCTGTCGACTCAGAAATTGTGCTCCTGTTTCACTCATCAATACACAACAATCGGATGTTCAAGATCTTTTCAAAGGTATGTAGGATATTACATAAACATGTTTTCTTAATTATGATGAAGTCTCATTGTGATTTCATTGTGCGGAGTAATGTTTGTTGCTCCGATCATAGCCATGGTTATGTTGGCTGGACTTGGCTGGTTACATAGTTTGGACTGGATCGTCGGTGTTATGTGCCGATCATGGTCACGTGACCAGAATGCTTTTACCTGATTGGCTGATACGATGTATTTACAAAACAAACGCCATGTCCTCAGGCCATGTGCTCATGGTTGTTATTTTCTAAGTCATTTGTCTACTTTCTTGTGGGCTTTTTAGGTAAATTTGGCCAGTTTGTAACTTGAATAATACTAATTTGGGTAAATATATTATGTTTTTGTTGGATTTTAAAGGTAAATTTGGCCAGTTTAAAACTTGAATAATACTAATGTGATCTCTTTAAGGTAAATTTGGCCAGTTTATAACTTGAATAATAATAGTTTGGGTTAATATATTATGTTCCTGTGGGCTTTTTAGGTAAATTTGTCCCCTTGAGTCTTTTGAACATGTCTGGTTAGGAAAGATTTTAGTCAACAGTTACAATAAATATAAATCTTTATATAAATGAATTGTCTTCCACAATCCCCTGAATAACGGACCTTCTTCATTCAGAGAATATTATGTAATAGTCATTCATTTGTTCTTCCAGTTATGGCTTCCACATCCACAAAAAGCAGACAGTGCTGATCCTCCATCCAGTACCACAACCAGTCCATGTCATCTGGCTCTAGCAGAGCTGGCAGCTACTGATGCAGTTTCCTTAACCAATGAAGTGATATACACTTTCATGCAAAATACTGGGCTATATCAGAAGAGAAAAAATTGAAATCTCCCAATTACATGGAAAATAATATGTGATGTTTTGTCAAAGACTTTTAGTGTTAATGAAACTGATGTATGCAAGATCCGGAAAAGTTTTGGGTCAGTTTGTGAAACTAGAACTATGTATATGAAAGACATTTCAAAAGGTGGTGTATATGTTGAAAGGCTACACCAATTCTCGGAGAAAAAGTACAATTTACCTAACTCCACTGGGCAGGCCACGAGAGGTAATCTCCCAAGCGTAGAAAAGGAATTGATTCAATCATTATCTCTTGAAGCTTGTTGATTACAATTTGAAAATGATAAACTTACGAAAGTAAATAAGAACCTAACTAGTGAGAAAAAACTATATGAGAGTAAACAAGGAAAACGGAGGAAAAGAAAGTCAAATGTAAAAGTTGTGAATCGGCCCTTGTTCCGTATTGAAGAGAGATTGCAAAGATGGAAACAAAAGTATAATGCCAGTCAGACTGAATTAAGACAACAGCAGTTAACGGTGCGCAAAATAAAATCTACTGTCAAAGGGTTGTGGCTTAGGTTCAAAACTAGTGCTAAGAAAAACAACTCATTGCTGATTGAGCATAGTCACTGTCAGAAGGAGTTAGAAAGGTTTCATGAGGAAATTAGGAAGAAGAATGAATTGATTAAATACTTGGAAAACGAATATTTGGAAACTGAGGAAAAACTGGCAGAAACTAATTCTAAAGGAGCGCAAATGACAATTCATACTTTACAAGATGGCAAAACATTTAGTCGTCATATATGAGAGGCCAGCTATTACTTGCAAAATTTAGGATTAGGTGAAGAAAAAGTAAGCGAAGCTCTTCCGTTAATAGTAAAATCAATATGTGGAAAGGAATTGGAAGGTCCATTGCCAAATCACAAAGCTCAGAACCGTTTTGGAAATGAACTGAAAGCTCTCAGTAGACAACAAATCAAAGACATTTTGGTGAAGGAAAAGGATATCACATTGATGTTTGATGGAACCACCAAACATTGTCATCATTTGAGTGAGATAGAAATAGGTACAAAATCTAGTGGTGTATACTTGGTGGGCATTAAGGAACAAAGTGGTGGCAAAGCCACAGACTATGTTTTTTTTTGGTGGTAAATATTTTTTTTATTCATCTGAATACATATTTTGTAAGCGCCGGGGCACTGGTCTTCCAGCCGTTGGAGTGGTCGCATTTCATCTATACATAGTGGAAGTGGAATGTGTTGCATTGTGTGCAGCACAACCCATTCTGACATAAAAGAAAGTGGGGAGCAGCCTATGCTGCATAGTGTACAGCATATGTACTGAACATAGTGCAAGGTATGCATCAAGATTGAGTGTGCAGTAATGTACACTAGTGGTTAAATCATATGCTGTGTTTGTATATCAGTTAGATTTGGTTTTAATAATGGTTAGTCTTTAAATAGTGCCATGTTGTGCATGTATAGTGGTTTATATTGTGTGCATTGCTGGTTGAAGATGTAGTTATGTAGTGGTGGTAATGGGTCTAAAGTAGGGGTAGTGGGTCTCGAGTCATTGAGTTATAATAGTTGTTTTGTCAAATGTGGATATGGGGGGGAGGGGTTCATGGGTAGGGGGCGCGGACACGCAGGGAGAGAGCAGGCATGAGAGAGGGCGAAGTCAATGGGTCGTTCAGCAGGTCGTATTATATATTTGCAGTGCCAGGTTTTGGGCCTGAATAACCAGGTGAGCTCTGTATGCATTTTTAAAGGCAAGAAGCGAACCCGCTTCTCTGGTTTTGGTTGGGAGCTTATTCCACATGACACTTCCTTTGTAAATCGGAGCTCTCATTAACTTATTTGTATTAGGGTTGGGCACCTCGAGCAGAGTCGATGTCCCCCTTCTCGTTACCCTGGTTATGCGATCTATGTATTTGTCATCACTCGCACGTTTATACATCAACATCATTAGGTGTAGGTTCCTACGTACATCCAGAGTGTCCAGCCCTGCTCTGCTATGCATTTCAACCACACTTAGTATCTTGCCTTGGAATACTGTTCTGAGGGCTCTGTTTTGGGTTCTTTGTAATTTGGTCTCTTGCTGCTTCGTTAGTAATCCATAGATGATATCATTGTAGTCTATAATTGGTAATATTGTTGACTTGTACAGCTGCAGCGCAGTATTCTCACTTACATATGACCTTATTTTTCTGAATGTGTTCATTTTTAGTGCCAGTGTTTGGTTAAGTCTTGCCAGCTGTTGGGTACCAGTTAGAGTCGCATCGAGAGTTGTGCCTAGGTACTTATAGGAGTTCACTTCACGGAGCACTAAGCCACCCATCTGCAGTTGTATTGGCCGGGCCCTCACCTTCCTGGCTTTGGTTCCATAGATTATGTACTCAGTTTTAGTGCCATTTAGTGTTAGTTTATTCTCATGGCACCATGTGTTCACTCCATCCAGCGCCATTCCAGCCTCGGTTGCGGCTATGGCAAGGTCATTGTTATGTATTGTTAGTGCTGCATCATCGGCAAATAATGTGAAAGATGCTTTGTTGGAAACTAGAGGTAGGTCATTTATAAATATTAGAAACAGTAGGGGTCCCAGAGTGGAGCCCTGTGGAACTCCTGTTTTTATTTCTCGAGTGATCGAGTTGGTGTCACTTAGTTTTGTGTATTGCTTCCTATTGCTGAGGTAATTTGTGAGGAAGCTATGTGCTCTATTGCCTAGCCCAGCTCGTTCTATTTTATGCATGAGGATTTTGTGGTCGATCGTATCAAATGCCTTCTTGAAATCAAGGAAGACTGCGATAGTAAGATCACCCTTGTCTATGTTTGACAAAAGTTCGTCCAGTAGAGACGCCAGTGCCCCGGTGGTGGACCTATTTTTCCTGAAGCCATTTTGCTGGTAGGTCAAATAGTTAGAGGACTCAAGGAATGTCTTAATTTGGTCATGTATTATTTGTTCTATGATCTTCCCAGGCAGTGGGAGGATCGATATTGGGCGTAGTTCACTACAGGTTTGCGGGATGTTGACTTTAGGTATGGGCGTCACTGTGGCCACTTTCCAGTCATCAGGGAAGATGCCTGTACTGATTATTAGGTTATATAAATGTGTAAATTCTGCACTCAGTGTTGTGATCGCACTTTTTATCAAAGTGGTACTGATGTCCTTCATTCCTGATGATTTGTAGATAGATATTTTGTTAGTTCTATCAAGGATTTCATCCTGGGTGGTTTCCAGAAGGTCATACTTTTCTTTATTTAGTTTGGTATGGAAGGTTTTGTGTTGATCATCCTTCTGTTTGAATTTATTGGCTAGTTTCTCACCTATATCTATGAAATAGTTATTGATTTCCTCTGCCAGTAATTCATCTGGGATTTTAATACCAGTCTCTTCACTTGCAAGGCCACTGATTCTTGTCTCTTTTTTAGGTTCGATTTGGTTTATTTCATACCAACATTTTCTGGCATTCTGTTTATATTTGTCTATCTGGACTTGATAATACCTTGCTTTGGCTTTCCTTACTTCACTCCTAGCCTTTCTGACCATACATTTAGCTATGAATTCATCCCCTGGATCTTTTGTTTTCTCAAACTTTTGGATAAAGTAATCTCTATCCTTTTGAAGCTCTAGTAGTTCATCATTAAGGTAACCTCCCATGGTGATTCTGGTGGTGATCTCGGTTAGGGGACAGTGCCTGTCAGCTGCAATAGTGATTGTTGCGTTTAGCATATCCCAACATAGGTTGGGGTCTCTCATATCCAGAAATTCAGCACTGTTTATTTCTTTGAGTGTGCCGGCCAATTCATTAAAATTGCAGTTCCTATAAGAGCGTCCCCAGTGGGTGGTGATTCTTTTGTCATTTCTTATTTTTTTCTTTATTATAAATATTGGTTTGTGGTCGCTTATGTTATAGTTAAGGACTCCAGCCTTTGTACAATGTTTGATATTGGTAAGTGCCAGGTCTATTGTTTTGTTAGTGGTTTTAGTTACCCTGGTTGGCTGCTGGATCATTTGTTGCAACTCATGTTCAGCTGCAAGTTGCTTTATTATCCCTCCCATCGTAGGCCTCTTGCCATTATATTCTTCATTGAAGTCGCCTATGACGAGTATCTCATATTTATCGATATTGGCTATATTATTCAAAGAGTTACTTATTTGCCCAATTCCTTCATTTAGGTTGCCATTTGGGGGTCTATATACATTGCCGATGAGTATTAGTTTTGTATGGGGTCTGGTGACTACAGCCCACTGTAGTTCAATATTGCTATTTGATAGGTTATGCTCAGCATGTTTACCGCATCAACATGGAGATCTTGCTTAAAGTAAATACCTAGTCCACCACCAGCTTTGGTCTGCCCACTAAGTTGCTTTGTTTTTCTATCAGCCCTTATAAATTGGTAACCTGGTATAGATGTGAGTCTGTCTTCAACTGTTCTATTGAGCCATGTTTCTGATATAGTGAAGACATCAAAACCAGACCCGGGTAGGTCGGCTCTTAGCTGGTTGATCTTATGTGTGAGGCTACATACGTTTAGGTGGCCAATCTTTAGTCCTGGCAGGCCCTTCAGATCTGTTAGAGGAAGTGCGCCCAGATGACACGGTCCCAAGGGCCCCAGGCCACCATCATTCTGCCCCCCTCCCTGGAAATACGGTCCGCCCCGTCCCCCAAAGGCCCCCCCCCAAAGTGAGTGTGAATGTGGTTGTGTATTTACTTATGTCATGGTGTATAGCGTATTCTTTGTTGGGCATGGATGCTTGCCCAGTACTACCACCTAGCGGGCATCCAGCTTTAGCTAAACCTGATATTTGGGTTTTAGCCATGATGTGGTGGTGGTTGTTGGCTTAGGCTGAGTTCAGTTTTAGTTGCGGTTTTCTCAATGGGGGGGGGGGGGGATGATATTAGTGTATCATGTTGGTTAATTAATGTATGGTCTACTTAATAGGTTCTTGTCAATGTTGTTTGAGTTGATGATATATGACAGTTAGACAGGTATCAGTGACAGCTGAGTGTGGTCAATAGTAGATAGTGTCACCACTTAGATATTGGTAATCGGGTATTGACATTTGCTGGAGTTGGTGTTGGGCGATCAAGTAAACGCCCAAGCCAGGGTCAGTATGACAAATGTACATTAAGGACTGTTGTGACTGTGCCATATTAGGCGTACCAGTTCCAAAGGTTGAGTCCAGCCCTTCCATCAGCACGAAGCTCACACTGACCAGCTCCATCAGCACCATGAATTGAGGTGCAGAGCAGTAGTATTCAAATCTTTGTCCATCAATTTCTAACATACAAATAAATATCAAGCGGTGTTACCTGTGGGCTCCGGTCAGAGGTCTACCCTTAGCATATAAAGGCATGATTATATACAGTTTGAAGCAAAGTTGTTTACATAATAGTGCTTTGGTTGTGCTTGAAGGTGGCCACAGCAACAAGGGCACATGCACAAATAGCTTGGCATCCATACATAGTGCTCTCAGGCATATACGTTACACATGAAGGGCAGGGTTCAAGGAGAGCTTAATAAATCTGACAGGGGAGTTTGTGTTCCTTAAGTCATACCAGTCAAGTCTGCACTAGCAGACCATACATATAGAGGGGAGTCAAATAGGCAATTTGTAGATCCAAACCGGATCAATGGTCTGGGCCAGCTGACTGACACGCCCCAATAGCAGATTCCAAAGCAGAATCAAGGTGTACAGTAGTTGTACATAAGTAAGGGTAGTGGTGCAGAAGGTCAATCAATTTATGGCCCTCACACAAATAATAACCTGCAAACATAAAACACCATGGTCTGCGGGCCAGGTCAGAGGTCACAGTGCTTGCCAATAACATATAGAGCATTGAATACATACAGATGGGATTAGAGTCATAGACAGTAATGCCTTAGTTGTGTCCAGTGGTAAGTTCAGGTGCCACCATTGATGATCACAACCATAAGGGCATATACACACATATACATGTAAAAGTCAGTCGAATAGGTAATTGGCAGATTAGAACTCAAGTATGGTTTGGATCAGCAGACTACATAACCCAAATAGTAGATCGCTGATGCACTTAGTAGGCTAGTCTACTTGCTGTTTCAGAGTCCAGTGTTTGAGATGATGGGTCAGTGAGTTGTGGTCATGATGATCCTGATGCTGCACTCCCGGAGTTCTGGTGCTGGTAGCGGTGTCATACAGGGGGTGCAATGTTTTCTGGTCTTGGCATTGGCAACGATGACGGGCAGTGACACTGGCGACGGGCAGCCATGGTGGTGATCGGCATTGCTCGTGAGTATGCTCTACTGAATGGAAAGTGGGAAAACATTGGCAGTATTTTGATTCTAGGTTGCCTAGATCGCAACCATATAATGGAATATGATGCAAGCTCAAGAAGTACAAGTGTGAATTTTAATTTTTTAGTTTTGTAAACCAACAACACGGGCAGAATTACAAGTACATAGTTGATAGAAGCAGTCAAGTACTAGTTGTTAAGATAGTGTTGTATGCTACCAGTACATAGTGGATTAGAATATCTAAATAGTAGCTGGTAAGGTAGTGCAAATGAGAATTTATTTTATTTTCTATTTATCTTTATTTATTTATTTTTATTTTATTTTTTATTAAACAGGCGTCATTACAACTGTACAGTTCATTGGAACAGTCAAATGCTGGTCGGCAAGATAGTGCTGCATATGCAACAACTACACAGTAGATTGGGACAGTTAGGAGCTAGATGACAATCTAGTGCAGAAAAAAGATCATAAGTCTACTCAGCTTCGGGATGTTGGTGGCAGGGCGTTCCAAGTTGTTTGTCAATAGTAGGATGGCCCTGTCCGTCTTGGTGATCTGCTTGGCCCTGTACTGCTTAGTATGTAGGTTAGCATGGTATTGGTCGCTGGGCTGTACATATTAGCGATGATAAGTCCACTCAAAGTAGGCATGCACTCCGCTCCTTGTCCGGGTGGCCTATGCATGCATCCAAATGAATGATCACACAAGTGTCCAAACTATTGTTCCTGCTTTCCTCAGTCGGTTGTGTGATGCTGTTTACGGAATTATCTGCTTGTTCCATCGCTCAGTTTTTATTTATTTATTATGGCTCCTGCCAGTCCTGATATTGTCTCGCTTAGCTGCCAATGCATGTCCCAGTTTATTGAGCCCAGAATAGGATCTATCTCTTAGGGCTCTGCTATGAAGGGTGGCTCCAATTCCGAAATATGTGTTGTTGGTCGCTTCATTTAGTTTAATGTGACCAGTAGCCACAAGCATGTCCGCCAAGTCAGGATTTTGATCAAACTTTTGATCAATGACCCTTGTTAGGATGGCTTCTCTGCTGTGTCGCCATTCAGCCGATTCTGGTATCTGTTCCGCGATGCGCTTTGCTTCCATTGGTGTTTGGGCAGCCAGCACCTGACCCAGTTTTACCTTGTCGTTTGCCAAGTGGCATTTTGCTGCCTGGAGGCAGTGTTCGGCTGTTGGATAAACCGTGTTATCATCACTGATCGGCGAAGGGTGGAAGTTGGATAGGAATGAGTGTTCTGAGTGGAAGTAAAGTTCCTCATGTATTTCAACTGTTTTTGCCTTGGATAGTGAGAACTTTTCTGGTAGGGTGGCAGCATGCTTAAATTTGTGACCATCTATCACAATACCATTGCTGTGCACCCTAACCTCCGCACCACTACTTCTAGCAAGTACTGCCACTGACCGGAATTCCTCACGGCACTTGCGTGTGGCCTGGGTCACAACGTCATTAAGGTAGATGCCAGCATATCGATCTGACTTGTTTAGCTTGGCCCGAGCAAAGTAGAAGGAGTTTCTAGCAAGTACAGTCTTGAATATGATCATGATTGGTCTGGGTCTGGTGCCCGTGTGAGCATTCCTATGTGAGGTAGCTTGATTTGCATATGTGCGATTTGGTAATTTCCTACCGATCCTATATGCTGCTCCTATGTCTGGCATTCCAACACCTGTGGGGCTAAGGAATCTGATCAGATCCGTCATGTACGCTTTCAGGTCTTCTGTCTCATCTTCTTCTTTCCCATCCAGTCTAATGTTGCATATCTTTGCATTATTCTCCAACTCATTCACCCGCTCGGACAATAGTTTGTTAGACTGGCGTCTTAATTTGAGATCATGGGTGATGATGCGGAGAGAGCGCCTGTCCTTTTCCCTTTCCTGGTTGCTAGTTACTAACAGAACCGACAACCTTGCTACTTCGGCAGCTGTCTCTCCGGCCATCGATTTCACCTCTCTAATGCTATCATCCACCCTTGCCTCCATTTGATCAAACCTCACCAAGATCTGGGTAAGTGCTGAGTCAGCTATTGCTTCATTTGTTTTGTGTGGTGATCTGATGGGTGACCCAGTTACTGATGGGGATGGGGCAGTATTGGGGAATGCAGAAGCTGATCCCACTGTGGCCTTTCCACGCGTCCTGGATTTCTCACTAGCAGTTTTTTGTGACATCATGGATGAGTGGTGCTCACACAAATTGAATTTATATCTGAGTGTGCTATTTGGCTCAGGCTGGCAGGATTTAGGCCAAGTCAATCAGCCGCACTATTGTTTTCCAACTGAGTGGTCACCCAATATCTATTCCAAACTGCCAGTCGCCGGTCACACAATGTCACCGTCACATGCCGCCACACCGTGTCACAGACTGTCTAACCACTTCCATCAAATTGTTCGCAAATTGTACACATATTAATTTCCGGACTCTGATTCAAAACTTGTCAATGGTTACTCGTCATTAGTGGGTACTTGACGTGCTTGCTTCTGGTCAAGTTTACAAAGGTGTTTATTTTATTTTAATTTAAACACTCATGTTTTAACGATCCATTTGTTGTCATAGACTCATATATATGTTGCCAATTATGAACGAGTCCATTCCTCACCGTAAACCAATTTACTGAGCCAACTGCAAGTGTGCTTATTTTAATATCAGTTTCATAGTAGTTAGTTGACCATTCTTTGGGGTGCTACTTGACCGGACACACGCCACACATAGTTCAGCACTGTCTTGATTTGTTTGGGTTACCCGCGCAATCACTGTCACTGTAATGTTTTGATTCACTGAATGGTGCGATTTCCCTTGTTGTTTTGTGGATTATTGCTATAGTAAATATTAGTTTTAATTGTTCCTATGTGATAATACTGTGTCAACCACCATCAGTCTTACACAGTTTAGTTATTACCCCCATTGGTTAGTAATCAGTTTTTGAGTGGCCCTCATATTAATATTGTCTGTATGACAGTGGCATTTGTTTGTTCTCCTGTTAATCTGTGTGAGGGCTTGTGCCGTTTGAGATGATAGTTTCTGTAGTCATTCTCAGCCGATAGCGTGCGGGTGATAATACAGCAGGTCGCGGTCACGCGGTCATTTTCAAATGAAAGTATTTAAGTCAGACTCACAATTTTGACCCGAGATGAAACATTCAACCTACCCATAATGTCACCGAGACAGTACTGTTGGGAGTAACTATTTGGATTCTAGACGCATGCCGAACCGCATTTGCGGTGATATTATTAGTGTCAAATCGACGAGTGTAAAGTAAACAAATCGCTGCCGCCGCCGCCGTCGATTCGTCATACGATATAAACTTCGTGTTGAGGCTATCAAAAATTCATTTAGTGATACTGAAGGCTAGACATCTTTAACAAGTGAAATAGTGTCTACCATGCATGATGTTGCAAATACTATGAGTGATCGTGTTGTTGTGAACAAATGTGTTGAGGATATACTTTGTTCCGAAAAAGGAACTGACATGAATGCTATAATTGAAAAAGTAGAAGCGAGGGTGATGTTTAAGACAAACAAAACTGACCAATGGCTTCAGGCACAAATTGACAGTACAAGGCAGGCTCGTATTGACATTGCCCACCAAGAAACAAGGAAGATGCTGGAGAAGGAAAAGGAACAGCAAATTCAGCTGAAGGAGCGTCATCAAGAACACTTGAAGGCAGCCAGACGCCAGGTATAAAAAAAAGAAGAAATGGCCAGCGACCGGCAAGAAAGAATTATTGAAAATCTAATTGACTGTGGTGGTTTATGGTGTACAAAACTAAATATGAAAGATTCTCTCTCTAGAATAAAAACAAAGGGTGCAAAGGCGAATGCACTCAAGTCACAAATACAAGTGCAAGAAAAGTTGTTATCATCAAAAGGGCTTGATATTTTATTGACCAAGTCCACCATAGATAACATGGAAGTTTACTTTGAAACGCTTCTGGATATTCCAGTACCAGCTGAAAAAACTGTTTTGGTTTCTATCCTCTCAGATTACAGTTCTCTGGTAGGGAAAGCATTCCAACAGAAGTGGGATGAAGGAGCTAGGATTATTGACTGTTTTGGTGAGGTGGTTGCCTTAGTTGATAATGAATTCTGCCTCAGATTTCCTGATTCAGGATTGTTATCTGACAATAGCAGAAATTGTTTCTGATGTTATAAGTGGAGACTTTACTGTATTGTGTCCGAGTTAAGTAAGAAATGCATAGCCTGACTTTTATGATTGTGATGATGTAAATAAATAAATGTTATGACCGGATGAATTGTTTCCCGGATGAAGATCACATGGATATGCAATGTTGATTAAATAAATAAATCTTAAATAAATAATAGCCAAAAGTGATGTCAGCTGAGTGATTTATAGCTTGACTTTATGATTGTGGTGATGTAAATAAATAAATGTTATGACCGGATGAATTGTTTCCTGGATGAAGATCGCAATATTGATTAAATAAATAAATCTTAAATAAATAATAGACATAAGTGATGTCTCCACGTTTTCAATTATTTCTGTTACCATGGCAACCACAGAATAGCATAGTAACAGTTGTTATGCATGCTCTTTTCATTTACTGAATGACAAGAATGTTTCAAAGCTTGGCATGGATTCATGGCATACTTACCAAAACATAATGCACATGACTTCTTAGACTTAGCTACTTTTGGATGAAGGAACTTTAAAGTTCATCATATGTTGCCATGGCAACCATCTTTTTGCCTACAAATTGCCAGAAGTAGTTAAACCTTACATGTAAATCAAATTATTATACACATATTGTAGGTTGTATACATACAAAATAAGGAGTAACCCTGGTAGCTACTTGTTTTGTAGATTTTAATGCGATCTGTCATGCTGGTTGCCATAGAAATCATTATTTTATTCAAGAGGGAATCCTTAAGTTCTAAAAGTGAGATCAGATCTGAAATCAGCCCCCTTGAAAGCATATATGTGCTAATTTTCATAAGTTTTGAATAACAAATAAAGTAGCTTCATCTAGTTTACCTGACAAAATTGGCATAATTGGTCCCTTATTTACTTCACTTGCGTGGACCAGACGGGATGGCCGAATGAGTTAGAGCGTCCGTCTCCCGTGTTGGTAGATCGTGGGGTCATGGGTTCGAACCCTGGTCGAGTCAAACCAATGACTTAGAAATTGATACTTGTCGCTTCCTAGCCTGGCGCTCAGCATTATTAGGATAGGACAAGGACTGTTTGGCTCAGTGTCAGGATAATGTGACTGAGTGGGATATCAAGTCATGGTGCTGGTGGCCTGGTCTTCCAGTGGGGCAGCACTATAAAGTCACCATGAGTGCGCACTGTCACAAGTCAGTACCCTGCCTGATATGACCTTAGATGTTGCTAGGACACAAAACAACAACAAACAAACTTCACTTGCCTTACTATATTAACAGTAGAAAAACCCATCATTATTTACAACTTCAAATCGCAATAACTTTTTCCATAGTGAATTTTTTTTTGTTAACTAAGAAGTGTTTTTATCTGTAAATTGAGCTTTTTAATTCTAGACCAGTCAGATAAGAAAAAAAGAATTCACAATTGTTATGCATGTGCCTACAGTGTATTACTAATTAGCATGTGCCATGTGGTTCTCGCGGGTTTGTTTTGCTCTGATGCATTCAACAATGCACCGCGCCGCTGGAACCTATACTATACGCCGCTGTAGTCTATACTTAAAGTCATTCTCGATGTCGGACATCCGGGCACTTTTGGGGTTCACGGTGTGGTGGTTTCAGCGGGTTCCCGTGCTCAGAGGTGTCCCTCGCTTCTGCGCTGCTTCTGCGCATGCGCGGATTTCGCATCAACTCGGGTCACCTGAGCCACTTATTGGCGCATGCGCATATCCTACAAACTCGGGTCGAATAATCGAATACGCTTCTCCGCGCTCGGGTGGACAATCTTTTTTTTTTTTTTAATAACCGATAAAAATACAGCAAAATAGGATTTAAAGTATTTTATGATGGCCCAGTTTACCTATATTTCCATTTAATTAATCTAAGTTATTCTTTTTATGCACATGGCACGTGTATTTGTCGACTCCACTCGCCGTGTTCTATTTGAATTTCTGACGACTCGGATGACCCGAGTCGCCCGGGTCGTGTTAATCGATTACGGCCCGTTGATGCGAAATCCGTGCATGCGCAGAAGCAGCGCAGAAGCGAGGGACACCTCTGAGCACGGGAACCCGCTGAAACCACCACAACGGCGCGCGAAGGGTAAACAAATGCCACTCTCATAGAAACAACATTAAAACTACCCTAACTATCACAGTGATTTGTGCTTTTTGGTGCTTTGAAAGCAAATTTCTCGTTTCTATTAAATAGTTCAGATCTTTCTCTATAATTTCACATTCAGCTTTTTTTTATCAGCCAATTGGAAGTTCTTGAATTTATTTGGCGAAAATAGTTTTTGAGGCCATGATCTGGTAAGGCTAACACTGGCACTGACAATCAGAATATCCCAACTTTCACTATTAACTCTGATTTTAATACTTTCAGAGAAAATTGCTCTTAGGTTAAATTAAATACCTCAGATCTTCCTCTTCAATCGCCCATTAAGATATTTTTAATCTACCCGATGAAAGTTTTAAAATTTATTTGGCAAAAATAAATGCTCCGCATAGACATAGCATTGCTGCGGCACAGATCACTGCGATGTTTTACCCTTCGCGGTGTGGCGGTTTCAGCGTGTTCCCGTGCTCAGACGTGTACCTCGCTTCTGCGTATGCGTCAGAATCTAATAAACATGGCTGTAATCGATTAACACTACCCGGGCGACTCGGGTCATCCCAGTCGTCAGAATTTCAAATAGAACACGGCGAGTGGAGTCGACAAATACACGTGCCGTGTGCAAAAAAAGAATAACTTAGATTAATTAAATGGAAATATAGGTAAACTAGGCCATCATAAAATACTTTAAATCCTATTTTGCTGTATTTTTTATCGGTTATTAAAAAAAAAAAAATTGTCCACCCGAGCGCAGAGAAGCGTATTCGATTATTCGACCCGAGTTTGTAGGATGTGCGCATGCGCCAATAAGTGACTCGGGTGACCCGAGTTGATGCGCAATCCGCGCATGCGCAGAAGCAACGGGACACGGCTGAGCACGGGAACACGCTGAAACCGCCACAGCGGGCTAGTTTCCGGGGTTGTGACGTCACGCCGACATCGAGACGGGTACCGACTTGTGACGGTGCGTTGTTTTGTTTTTGGGGAGTTTTCAGTCGCATTGGTGCGCTGAAGGCTGCAAATCTGCAGCACTGAATGGGCACCACTGAAAGCAGTCCCATGTGGTCGGGAGTTGGGTTCCGGTGTGTAGTGATCAGAGGAATTGAGGGGTAGGGGGGAGGGGGCGGAGGAGGAACAAGGCAGCCTAAGAGTCCAACCAATGTCCTCTGAGAGGGCCGGGGGAGGCTGGGTGGTTGGTGTAGTTTTACACCCCAGTAAGACCCTAGGCCATACCAGGATGTGCACCGACTTGTAACAGCGCGCACTCATGGCGACTTTATAGTGCTGCCCCACTGGTAAATCAGGCCGCCGGCGCCATGACCCGATGTCCCACACAGTCACATTATCCTGACACTGTGCGTCCAGTCCCTGTCCTGATTTCATAACGCCAAGCGCCTAGCAGCAACAGGTACCCATTTTATAAGTCATTGGTTTGACTCGACCAGGATCCAAACTTCAGTCCCTCGAGACCCACCGGTATGCACCGTAAGTCCGGCCAAGGCCAGAGGAAGAAGTGAAGTGAGGATGGGATTAGTTAGGCAGAGGGTGGGGTTACCTGTTTGTTGCAGTGAAAATGAGTGGTTAGTTAGTAGTGGCACCAAGTCAGGTATGGCGATGAGGTGGGGCCTGCTAGTCCCCGATGTCATGAACTGGTCGACCGACAGTGTTGATGATGTCTGCATTCTGGCGGTAGAAGCGCGCAAGTGCGTTCCAGGATGACTTGGAAATCCTGGAGAGGATAGCCAGAGCGGCCCTATTGTCGCTGAGTTGGCGGTTAGCATCCTCCATGAAGTCGCTGATGGCAGATCAAAGCTTCCCAAAATGGCGACCGCTGTGCGTCATCGCTCGGAATTGATTACAACAGGTGGCAGCACCTGACCTTGCGTTGACCTCAGTGACCCAGTTTATGTTTTATGTAGGACACTTTCCAAATAACCCAGTTTAGACTTGTAATGTGGAACACTTCTCATATAATTTATATATTAATCAGGTCCTGCTGAGTTCTAAATGGCTGGGTGAGAGTGGAGAGAAGGGAGAGTTTCAATGTTTTATAGTAGTAGGCCTACATGCAACCTACACCACCACACCTACATGCAAGAAACGTATTTGATATAACAAGCAATATTTGTGAGTACATCCACAGTAACAGGTCAGAGGTCAGAGGTCGTGTATCTAGGTCCTCTGTCAGTACACCGACCACTATGGTTAGTACCATGGATATGTTGTCTAATCTAGGACCGCGGCCACCGAAATGAAATGTAGTGATGTTGGAATACTGGGTCAGCAGTAACTACAGCGCCGCCCCAGAGCCTTGTAATGCCCGGTACACACCTACCGTTTACGATCGTTTTTCCGCACCCACCTAGCGTATACGATCTAAAACTGCCCAAAAGTCGTGAGGTGTGCACTCCCCTAGCACACCTACCGATTGCGATTCGCGATTTTTAGGGCTAAAACGGTAGGTGTGTGCTAGCTTTACGATTGCGATTCGCGATTCGAAAAATGAATCGGCCCGTTTTCAGTTTTAAGCAGATCGGGAGTTTTAGTGCGCGAATCGTAAACGGTAGGTGTGTACCGGCCATAATATTAGCCCAGTCCAACTCAAACAACTTAAGCCCCAGTCACACCTACCCCGATCAGGGGCCGGACCGTGGTCCGTGGTGATCCGGCTGGCCCAGCCTCATCCAGGGTCTGCCCCGGATGTTTTTAAAAAACATCCGGGGCGATCCGGCATCATCCGGGGGTGGTCCGGGTGGATCGGGGTAGTCTGTGTAGCGTCCGGGGCTGTCCAGGCGTTTTCTAACCCGGATGAGCCACAGTTTAACCCGGACTAGCCCCGACGTAGCCACGGACAACTCCCGGACTGCCCAGATAAGATCCGGACAAGCCGGATGAGCACTGATCACCACAGATAGCCTGGTTTACCAGTGATCAGTCCAGGATGAGCCCCGTTTTTGTATATATATAGCAGGAGCAAGTCCACAAGTCCGGGACTGATCCGTGACTACTCCGTGGATACACTGGGTAGTCCTGATGTGGTCCGGATAGACCGGGGGCTAGACCGTGTAGGTGTGACTGTGACCCCCAAAACGACTAAAATAGCAATTTTTATCCGGGGCTGTCCTGGACAGTCCGGGGGAGTGGTCCGGCTAAAAATCCGGGCTCGTCCGGGTATGTGTGACTGGGAGAGCTGTCTCCGTGGAGACTGTCTACAGATTCACCCCGTACATGTATACATGTATACATGTATACATGTACCCGTTTGGCAGGAAATTGCAAACCCCTGGAAATTTCACACCCCGGGGTTTGAACTGTCTACAGATTCACCCCGTACATGTATGTATACATGTAGGCCTACGGGGTGAATCTGTTATCTAGGAGCTGTTGTGTCAGTATGAGGAACCTTCAGTGCACTACAAATACTTTGTTTTTTGTTGTTTTACGTCCTAGAAATATCTAATGTCATATCAGGATAGGTACCAACTTGTCTTGTGACAGTGTACACTCCATGGAGTCGTGCCATGGAAACTTTATCACGCAGTCACATTATCCTGATACTGTGCTAACCAGTCCTTGTCCTATCCTATTAATGCCGAGCGCCAATCGATTATTTTAAGTCATCGGTTTGACTCGGCTGGGATTCGAACTCCCGACCTTCCAATACAATGCTAACGACAGCCTACTTCCACGTAAGGTCATCTCAGACAGTACAACACATCCGACTCGATCCACAATAACACTGGACTTAGCTGATATAGATTTCAGTTTACGGAAGCGATACTTAATTAATAAATACCTTCAAAGTCTTCCGGATATATTTCCTTCATTGCGATGATTTCTTCATTCACGACCTCGGGCAGAGAAACCATGTTGAGGTCTGATTTGCGTCAAATATCAGTCGAGAAATGAATGACTGGGAAGCGTTGTTGTTAAGTGCTCCTGCAAGCCGCCTCTCATCGAGTCTCAGCGTTTCAGTTTCGATCCTGCTCTGCCGTGTTTGTGTGACTCGTCTCCTATCACAACGATCGTGGCATCTGCACCCGGGGAGCGGGTAAGGGCTGTAACTTGTAAGATACGTCTGCTTATCTGGGGTTCAGTGTGACAACTGGCCTCATTCCGTGTGTTATATATACATTATAGTTTTTTTAATTTATTGTTGTTTTGCCTCCTAGCAACATCCATTTACCTCGGTACTTAGGCGTACATATCAGGACGGGTACCGACTTGTGACAGTGCGCGCCTGTGGCGACTTTATAGTGCTGCCCCACTGGAAGACCAGGCCGCTAGCACCATGACCTGATATCCCACTCAGTCATATTATCCTGACACTGAGCCAACCAGTCCTTGCCCGATCCTAATAATGCCGAGCACCTGGCTAGGAAGCGATCAACAAGTATGCATTTTTATGTCATTGGTTTGACTCGACTGGGTTCGAACCCACAAACTCATGAGTTCACCCTTTATATATATATATATATATATATATATATATATATATATATATATATATATATAGATATATATATATATTTTACCTCGGTATATAGCCTCAGGCTAGCCGCAGGCTAGGGAGAGGTAAGCACATCCGGGTACAGCAATTAGCATAAGCAGCTCACGGCGGGAGGACGTTCGCTGAGCTGCTCCAGCAGGATTTAACTACTACAACACTTTAACTAACTGTAAGTATTGAGAAACTGCATTTAAAGTCTTAAGGATGGTTTATAGCATCCCATTATGAAAGCTTAGAACTTTCTCAGGTCCAATTTGGACATAAAAGGTGTTATAAAAAACACAAGGATAAGAATGTGCATAACCGAAACCGATACCGCTTGACATAGCGAAACCTGTGTTCAGACAGGCAGAGATGTTAACCGAGTTGCATCTCCTAAGGAAATTCCTCCGAACCCTAAAAGAGGGTTTTGTTGGGGATGATCCTGGGTTTCTTTTATAGACTCCCCAGACCGGTTTTTGAGGCGAGCCTCCGAGTTTCGTAATATTTTCTTCAACTTGCTGGCGCAGAATGCCGCGGGTGGGAGAAGTGTACGAAACAGAGAGAGCGGGCGTGCCAATGGCCGCCCCCCCCGTTTGGTTGGTTTCACTACCCATAAAACCTACGGCAAAACTTAGCTTAACGCCTGTATACAGAACGGTTTAAACACGTTACTATATACCATACGCCATAATACCTCACTCTAGCTCACTTTGTGAACATGTTGAGATGATACCGGTACTAAGTAACCTTTGTCGTTACAGAAACCGATGGCCACCAAGCGAAACAAGGTTCCGCCGGCAGCGGCAGAGGGCCGCGTGCCTTCTGGATACGATTCCTCACCACCGCAGACGGCACCGCCATCTCCACAGCCGGGGGCTGATCCTTTGGACAAGGATAGTGGGGATGAGGAGCTGGAAGACAAAATCCTACGGATTATGGGCAAATACAACACACAAGCCACACGGCCTCCTTCTCCTCCTATCCCCGAGGATGACTGGGAAGATTTCTCAGATGATGAAACCGAATCGGCATTTGAGGTTCCGCAACCGAAACCCAAGAAGCGGAAAAGACTTGGTAGTAGCTCCGGTGATGAATTCACCAAGGTCAATAAGAAACAAGTGAAGAAGACAAAGAAAAACAAAAAGAAAAAGAAGAAGGACTCATCATCGGATAAATCAAATGATTCGTCCACAACTGACTCCGATTCAGAGACGGAGAGAGTGGGCATTTATGCCAGGATAGGGGCAAAGATCAAGAAGAAATGCCCGTTGGCGAAAGCAAAGAGGTTGCGGACTACAACCATGATGAGGGAAACGCTGAAAGGACATTTCCACACTTTCAAACCTGTGGAGGTGATCAACAAGCTGACCGAACAAATTTCGGGAATTAAAGGAGTCCCCCAGTCCATCAGTAAAGAAATGGATGCAGGCATCCATCTCTCAGATGAGAGACGGCGTTATGAGAACGCGTTCTGCACGATTCACAAAGCGGTGCTCGGAGCGCTTACATCGATAACTCCGGTAGCGAATCGGATGCAAGCTGAGAATTCATTCTCGTCGCTTGCACGAGTGATGGACAGAGGGATTGCGCTGCTTACAGCAGCGTCGAACTTCATGACGTTTCGGCGTTTTGAAAACGTCTTCAAGGCGGTTACAACAGATGCTGGCAAAGAAGTCGCCAGATCGAAGAAAGTAACTGACAATGATGGTAAGGAGTACACTCTTTACCTACCGCCAAAGCCGGTGCTAGGCAAGCCATTGGACAAAACCAAAATGTTTGGCGGTCAGCTAGCGCACCTCTTCAAAGCTGTCGAGGTAGACACTAAAAGCGCTAAAAACACGGATGGTACCAAAAGGTTTGACAACACCAACAAATTCCGACGCCCCCGCTCGGATTTTCGCTTCCGGAGAGGAGGAAGGCCGGGACGAGGAGGTCCCTCATTCGGCTTCAATCCCAGAGGACGAGGCAGAGGAGAACGCCAGAACACGGGTTGGAACGACAACCGCGGATACAAAAGGGAGTTTACACCCAAACCCCAATTCCCGCGGCCAGGAGCCAAGTAGAGACACAGACTCCTACACTCAACACGGTGTCTGAAGAGACACAAACTTATGTAAGCAAGTTTAATGCAGGCAACATCCTTAACTGTTTGCACAAATGGGTTAACATTACATCTGATAGGGAAATTTTGGATATAGTAAAAGGAGTTCAAATACCTTTCACAGACATACCAACACAGGAAAGAGTTCCGTTCCCATACAAATTTAACATAGCAGAAAAACGCCAAATAGATTTTCAGGTTTCGCTGTTTGAAACAAAAGGTATTATTGAAAGAGTACAAAACACAAAAGGACAGTTTATTTCTAATGTCTTTTCTAGGCCCAAACCAAATGGCGAAATTCGCATGATTTTGGATTTGACTAAGTTAAATAAATTGGTAACATACAAACATTTTAAAATGTTCTCACTAGAAACGGCGAGAGACTTAATTACGCCGCATGCCTGGCTTGCCAGTGTAGACTTAAGAGACGCGTATTATACAGTTCCTATTTGCAAAGAACACAGAAAATTTTTGAGATTTATTTGGAACGGTTCCCTTTTCCAATTTACTTGCATGCCCAATGGTTTAGCCTGCGCACCTCGACTGTTTACAAAGTTATTAAAACCTGTTTTTGCTGTTATGGGAAGATTAGGACATACAATGTTTCCATACATAGATGATTCCTTTATTATGGCAGAATCCTTTAACAAATGCCATTTGGCAGTGAATGATTTGTGTACTTTATTAACAGAATTAGGGTTCTACATACACGACAAAAAGTCAGTTTTTGTCCCGAATAAGGAATTAAAATGCCTGGGGTTTTTAATCAACACCAAAGCAATGACCGTTTCATTAACGGAACAGAAACTACAGAAGTTTCATGAGACGGCCTCCCAGCTGCTTGACATATCTAGGCCAAAGATTAGACAGGTCGCTGTCCTTATCGGTATAATGGTTTCATATGCGCCGGCTGTTCTTTATGGGGCGGCGCACTTCAAGTCTCTAGAAATAGACAAGAATAGAGCGTTAGCGCGTACAAAAGGTAACTTTGAAAGAATAATGTACATTTCCCAGGATGGTTACACAGATATATCTTGGTGGATCGAGAATATCAATAACTCTTCCAATCCCATTAGAATGGATCAACCCAACACGGTAGTTACTACCGATGCGTCATTACAAGGTTGGGGAGCTCATCGAAATGATGTAGCAACAGGAGGGAGATGGTTAGAAAACGAAAAATCAGACCATATTAATGTTCTTGAATTAAGAGCGATTTACTTAGGCCTCTTAAGCCTAATTAAAATACCCAAAAATACTGTTCAACTGCTTACAGATAACACTACGGCCATGGCATATGTCAGGAATATGGGAGGTACAAAGTCAAAAGAGTGCAATAACTTGGCACAAAGTATTTGGAACTGGGCGCAAAAACATCAAATATGGTTAACCATTTCACATATCCCAGGATCGCAAAACGTCCTGGCCGACAAAAAGAGTAGAGTCTTTCACGACCATTTAGAATGGAATTTGAATATAAAAATTTTCAACAAAATTTGTCGCCAATGGGGTTCACCTACGGTTGACTTATTCGCATCAAGGAATAACTTTAAAGTTAACAGATATGTTTCATGGCACCCAGAACCATTTGCTTGGCACATAGATGCTTTCTCACTGATTTGGGAAAATGAATTTTATTATATTTTCCCCCCTTTCAACATCATTACCAGAGTGGCACGAAAGATAAAGATGGACCGGTCTCACGCCATCCTGATCGTCCCCGAATGGGACACACAGCCGTGGCTAGCAGGACTAGCCTCGACAGCCAGAGATTGCCTCAGATTCCCAAAATCCCGAGGAAATCTAACTCACCAAGGCCCTCTGGAACATCACGGCAACGTAGCAACAACACCGTTGCTTGCATTCCTTTTCTAAATAAATACCTAGAACAATTTGGTTTAGACAAAATTACACAAGAACGGCTAGTGTCACATGCGTGGAGAAAAGGAACAGTTAAAATGTATACCACATATTTGAAAAAATGGGGCGTTTATTGTCTTATTCACAAGGTTAAACCCATGAACCCAACTATTGCCCAAGTGTGCAGATTCTTTAGAATGTTAGAACAAGAAGGGCTAGGTTACGGCGCAATTAATGCTGCCAGGTGCGCTCTCTCGATTATCCTTCCCAGAACAAGGGGAGATACAATGGGTAAACACCATGTTATATCATGGGTACTAAAGGGAATTTATGAACGAAACCCACCTAAACCAAAATATGACCGATTTTGGGATGTGTCACTGGTATTTAAAATGTTTAACGATTGGCCACATAATAGGTTTCTAGATATAAAACAATTAGGGTCTAAGTTAGCACTGTTATTACTGTTAGTCACAGGTCATCGAGGCCAGACTATAGTGGCACTTTCACTCGATGGACTGGAAATAGATAGAAGGCAAGCGACCTTCGATTTGACAACATTGTTAAAATCTAATCGTTTAGGTGACCCTTTGTCGTCAATTGATGTAACACAATTCAAGGACAATCCGAAACTGTGTGTAGTTTCCGCGATCAGAACATATATATCCAAGACACAAGGAGTTAGAAACTCAAGACAATTGTTGATAAGCTTTATTAAGCCACACAAGGGCATATCAAGAGATACGCTCGCCAGATGGACAATTAATGTCCTAAAGATGGCAGGAGTGGATACGGACAAATATGCGTCACACTCAACAAGAGGAGCCATGGTGTCAAAGGCACGCCTCTTAGGCATTTCGGTCAAGCGCATACTAGCGCATGCAGGATGGAAGACCGAACGATCGTTTGCTAGACATTATAACAAGCGATTGGAAAAGCCAAGTGGCGTCGCACGGCGACTGCTACAACATTAAGGTCAAAAAAGGTGAGAACATACCATTGTCACATATAAGGTTAACCAACGTTCCATACCACAAAACATAAACAAATAAAATAAAATAAAATATCAGGATAAAATGATATTACGTAAAGTCTCCCTAGCCTGCGGCTAGCCTGAGGCTATATACCGAGGTAAAATAGATTAGTTAGACGAATCTTACCTTGGTATAGATGATGGATAACTGTTGTTTTCCCGAGGTATAAGCCTCGGCTAGACGTGGGTGAGGGCCCACCCTCCACACCCTGCCACGTCTAGTCCCTTGCTTGTACCAAGGAAACATTAGTATTTAGAATTTTAGAGATCATTTTATCCTGAATTAGTAGGTAAAGATTGCTGTACCCGGATGTGCTTACCTCTCCCTCAAGAGAGGTAAGCTAACCATTCCAGCAACCCTATCCGTATGGATGAACCAAACACAATAGTCACTACAGATGCCTCTTTAGAAGTCTGGGGTGCACATAGAGAAAATGAAGCTACAGGTGGTCGCTGGCTAGAGGATGAAATAGACGACCACATAAATGCTTTAGAATTACAAGCAGTTTACTTAGGACTCACAAGCCTAGTTAAAATACCTAAACTTAATGTCCAGATAACACTACCGCAATGGCCTATATTAGGAACATGGGAGGGACAAAGTCCTCAGCCTGCAATACAATTGCCAAACTCATTTGGAACTGGGCTGAAAACAGGAAGTTTGGATAACAGTCGCACACATACCAGGCACTCAAAACACATTAGCCGATAAAAAGAGTCGCCATTTCCATGATCACTTGGAATGGTCGCTTAGCACAGACATATTTAACACAATTTTTCAGAAGTGGGGTAAACCAGACATAGACCTTTTTGCCTCTCGTAGAAACAAAAAACTTGATAAATATGTATCTTGGCATCCAGAGCCTCACTCGTGGCGAGTCGATGCTTTCTCTTTTGTCTGGGATAATTCATTTTATTATATCTTTCCCCCATTCAGCCTGATCAGCAGAGTAGCCAGAAAAATCAGGCTAAACCAAACACATGCAGTGTTGATAGTACCGGACTGGAACACTCAGCCATGGCGAGCAGCAGTGGAGTGGGAAGCAAAAGACTTTTTTTAATTCCCAAGAGGCCCAGTAAATCTACAACACCAGGGCAAAGTGACAACCCAAGGGGATGTATCCACAACACCAATGTTGGCTTTCCTTTTCTAAGCACTTACTAACAAAGGTATGGCTTGGATAAAATCACCCAGTCTAGGCTAATCTCGCACGCCTGGAGACCTGGCACTGTAAAGCTTTACTCCAGCTATTTAAAGAAATGGGGCCTACACTGCTTACTATATAAAGTCAAACCAATGGAACCTTCCATCGCACAAGTAGGGCGTTTTTTCGCTTCTTGGAAGGTGAGGGACTAGGCTACGGAGCGATTAATGCAGCGCGATGCGCATTATCGGTCATTTTACCTAGAATTGATTCACAAACAATTGGTGAACATGAAGTCATCCATTGGATTATGAGATCTATATATGAACGAAACCCACCAAAACCAAACTTTTTTCCAAGGCTGGCCAGAAAACAAACTTCTTTCTGTCCAACAACTAGGGTATAAGTTAGCAGTACTCTTGCTGTTAGTTACCGGACACAGAGGACAAACAATTGTGGCCCTCTCGTTACGAGGCCTAGACATTGACAAAGACGAGGCTACATTTGATTTGGACAAGCTACTAAAATCAAACAGAACGGTAGACCCTCTCTCATCTATACATGTAACTAGTTTTCCACAAGATAAGAAATTGTGTGTAGTGTCGGCCATTAGGGCTTATATATCCAAGACCAAGGGAATACATCACTCCAGACAGCTTTTGGTGAGCTTTATCAAGCCACACAAAGCTATCTCCCGAGACACGCTCGTGAGATGGACGATAAAAGTGCTAAAGTCCGCAGGCATAGATACAGGACGCTATGCTTCGCACTCGACACGAGGTGCGATGGCTTCCAAGGCAAGAAAGTTGGGGATCTCAGTCAGAAGGATCCTAACTCACGCCGGCTGGAAGACGGCCAAGTCGTTTGCTAAACATTACAACAAACGACTAGAAAAGACAAGCGGGGTGGCTGCCCGCCTACTCACCAACTAACAAGACCTGGTGAGATGTAAACATTTTAATTTTACTACTGATACATTAACATGTTCATCAGATTAGGAAGGATAAAAATTAGGCTACGTAAAGGTCTCCCTCGACCTCGAGCAGCCAGAGGCTTAGTACCGAGGTAAAATAGTATAGTTATACGAATCTTACCTGGTACAGATGATGGATAACTCTTGTTTTCCCGAGGTACAAGCTTCGGATGGTCGTGGGCTAGGGTGCGCCCACCACACCCTGCCACGACCATTACGTTTGCTTGAGCCAAACGAAAACATCAGATTTCCATCATAAAGCTCATTTTTATCCTGATTAATTAGGTGAAGATTGCTGTACCCGGATGTTGCTTCCTTCTCCATAGCCTACGACCATCCGAGGCTTGTACCTCGGGAAAACAAGAGTTATCCATCATCTGTACCAGGTAAGATTCGTATAACTATACTAGATATATATATATTTTACCTCAGTACTAAGCCTCTGGCCAGTCATAGCCCAGGGAGAAGGAAGCACATCTGGGTCCAGCTATTAGCATAATCTACTCACAACGGGAGGATGTTTGTTGAGTAGCTCGGCAGTTTTCGACCTAAAGCGGCGTTACTAACGAGTACGTATCGGTTTTGAAGACACGTTATGATAAATGTATGTTTACGTTGCTTTACTGTAATGTTTTAAAACTTCATTTGGAGTTTTAAATGATTTATAGCTGGTTCACAATGTGTTACGACATCGATAGAACAATGTCGCCATTGATCTTTGTTATATTGTTGCCGCCCGTTGCCGAACGCGAACGTAGAGATGTTTGGTTGAAGCCATTAACATCGTCAGGGAAATTATTTTTTCCTGGGTTTCTTTTAAGATTCCCCAATGATTGTTTTTACTTAGACATACATTACCAGCAATCCTGAACTTAATTTTTCCGCTGCAAGCTCATGGCGCTTCGATCGATTCTGCCCATCATCCAATCAGCATCGGCCACAAGATGCGGAGTACGCATCGATTATAGATATTTCAATGACAAGTTTGTTTCAATTAAGAAAAATGGAATAAAGATCTGTTCTAATTGGATGTAAGGATTATGGAACAATGAATGAATAAATAAGAATACATATTTCAATAAAAATAAACTGGTTTGATGGATTTATTTCTTATTTTATGTGTCAACTTCAACCCCCATGTGAACACGGCAAAATATTTAGCTACACAACTGAAACTGTGCCTACGGTGCTGCCATCTGTGAGAGCTATCGGCCACTAAAATACATGCTGCCGTATTCTCTCACTAGCTCGTAGAAGCTGGGCAGTTTAGCTATTTTCTGTGAATATAGTGGGAAAACATGGCATTTTCTCCCAAATTTTCAACATATAGATGGACCTACAGAAAAGTTAGCAAGTTTAGCCCAATTTTCGGCAGGTAAGAGCTTGCTGTATGTAGAAACTCATCTGCTATCAGTGCTATACGTTTATTATGATAGAAATGTGATAAATGCCGTTGCCATGGATTCGCTATAGGAATGATGGTACTCGTGGTGATGGTGAGTTGTCGCAGCGCTAGTCAACAGGTTCAGTATTGCTGGTAATGACCTCCGAGTCTCGTAGCATTTTCTCCAACTCATTGGCAAATAACGCCACAGGAGGGAGAAGTGTATGGGATAGAGAGTGTGGGAGGCTACCACTACACTGGTCACTACCCCTCGTTTGGTTTTGGTTTCAAACCATTAACCTACGACACTCACTGATTATCACATGCCCGTGTTAAAACGGTTTAAACACGTTCTTAGCACCTGTAATGCACAAATTGGGATGTATTTATATACCTTGTGTGACATTTGGTTGAGCATTCCCTAACTTTCCTTTCGATTGTTCCAGGGTTACTATGGCTACGAAGCGTAGTAAGACCGAGGCTC
This sequence comes from Branchipolynoe longqiensis, assembly GCA_030323885.1. Classification (NCBI taxonomy): domain Eukaryota; kingdom Metazoa; phylum Annelida; class Polychaeta; order Phyllodocida; family Polynoidae; genus Branchipolynoe; species Branchipolynoe longqiensis. The sequence goes on from CM059188.1 coordinate 27,386,147, forward strand.
CCCATCCGATTACGGATGCTGAAGAACCGCCTTCACCGCCGCTGTGAGTCCCGCTGCTGCGGGTCCAAAGGTCGCCCGAACATACGGTTTCGGAGGAAGCGGGGGGTCAGAGGCAGGGCCTTCTGACCTGGATGCGCGTTGTACTTTGCTTCTCCAAACTAAGTTGGAGGAGATACTCCCTGCCAGCTCGAGGCATAAGACGCCTAAACAGATCGAGGAATCCAAAGAATCAGAGTGGGAGGACTACTCCGGCGAGCACAATTCCTCGGAGGAAGACTCCTCGCAAGAAAGGGTCCCAATGAGGAAGAGAAAGCATACCAAAAAGAAGGTTGGTTCTTCCGACGGTGTTCACTACACCAGCGCAAGGAAGAAGCCCGTGGTGAGAAAGAAGAGCAAGAAGCAAAAGATGAAGAAGAGCAAGTAAGACTCTTCTTCAGACTCTTCACCAGACTTGTCTTCGACAGAGTCTGGCTCGGACACACAGCATGCAGGGAAGTACGCACAGATGAGTGGTAAGATCCATAAGAAGTGCAAGGTTGAGAAGGCAAAGAAAGTCTTAACAACCACGATGATGAGGAAAACCATCCAAGGGCATTTTAATACCTTCAAGCCAGCGGAGGTGATTACTAAGCTGGGCGAGAAGCTTACAGGGATCAAAGGAATCCCAGACTCGGTGATTAAGGAAATGGACAGTGATGTTAAGCTGAGTGAGGACCGGAAGAAATTTGAAAGGGTCCTCCACACAGTTCATAAGGCTGTGTTGGGAGCATTGGTGGTGATCGCACCGATTGCCAATCGGATGCAGTCAGAGAATAAGTTCTTTTCTCTCTGTGGACAAATGGATGGGGGAATTGCTATGCTATCAGCAGCTATCAATTTTCTGTCCTACTGGCGTTTTGAGAACATTTTCAAAGCCATCTGCACTGATGGAGGAAAAGAAAAGAAGTGGCTAGGTCCAAGAAGGTATAGTGGACAATGATGGGAAGGAGTACGCCTTGTTCTTTCCTCCCAAGCCGGTGAAAGGCAAACCACTGGATAAGTCCGAGATGTTTGGAGGACAGCTCCAATACTTATTCAAGCAGGTGGAGACGGGCAGCAAGTGTGGCAAGCACATGGATGCCGACAAAAAGAAAGCTGGTGACGCAAATCCTGCATGATTTAAGAAAGCCAGGCAGGATTTTCGAAACCATCAAACCATACGAGGAGGCCGGTCGGGGATGGGCTACGGTTACCAGTCGAGAGGAAGGGGACAACGACAGTCCTTCGGGTGGAACGACGGGAACTGCCCATTCAAGAGAGAGTTCACACCGCAGAAGCCGTTCCCTCGCCCAGGCAACAAATAGAAGTTGCCACATAGACTAACACACAGACTCCTGTAAGCATCTTTGAGGCAGGAAATATTAAGAAATATCTTAATAATTGGCGAGATATTATGGATAATCAGACGATACTGAGTATTGTAGAGGGAGTTAGAATCCCATTGATGCAAGAGCCAGTACAGAATAGAATACCTTTTCCGTACCAGTTTGATTTAACAGAAAGAGAAGCGTTAAATGAACAAGTTCTAAAATTCTGTGATAAAGGTATTATTGAGCCAGTACTTCATGTAGCAGGCGAATTTATTTACAATATATTTTCTAGACCCAAACCAAATGGGGATATTATACTAATTTTGGACTTAACTAAATTAAATAAATTAGTTCAATATAAGCATTTTAAAATGTTTTCTTTAGAAACCGCTCGGGATTTGGTAACCCAAAACTCCTGGCTTGCTAGTGTTGATCTCAGGGATGCGTATTATACAGTCCCAATTTACAAACCAGACAGAAAATTTCTTCGCTTTTGTTGGAATGAACAGCTCTATGAGTTTACATGTATGCCGAATGGATTAGCGTGTGCACCATGTTTATTTACTAAATTACTAAAACCAATTTTTTCGCATATGGTGAGAAAAGGACATATTATGTTCCCTTATATTGATGATTTGTTTATTGTTGCTCAAACACAAACAGAATGTCAAACGGCAGTCAACGATTTATGTGACACATTCACCAAATTAGGTTTTTATATAGATGACACAAAATCAGTATTGAAACCAACTAAGACTTTAAAGTGTTTGGGATTTTTTGTGGACACAATAGACATGACAGTCTCATTAACGCAAAAAAAACTAGATAAGTTTGTGACTACGACAGACCAATTATTCAAATTAAATAGGCCAAAGATTAGGCAGGTGGCTGTACTTATAGGAATTATGATAGCTTATGCCCCAGCTATTCTTTATGGAAAAGCTTATATAAAATCGCTAGAGATAGATAAGAACTTAGCATTGGCCCGTACTAAAGGTAATTTTGAACGGAAAATGACTATTTCGCCACAAGGCTTGGAAGATATTATGTGGTGGTATTCACACATTGATTCTTCACCTAACCCAATTTGAATGGGGGAACCCAACACCATTGTCATGACCGATGCGTCGTTAGAAGGATGGGGTGCTCATAGAGAACAAGCAACAGGGGGGACGTTGGTTGCAGAATGAAATTTCTGATCACCTTAACCTGTTAGAACTTAGAGCGATTTATCTGGGTTTACGCAGCTTAGTGTGCATACCTAAATTTCATGTTCGGGTGTTAACAGATAACACTACAGCTATGGCTTATCTTCGTAATATGGGAGGGGCCAGATCCAAACCTTGTAACCAGGTAGCCAAATTAATTTGGAATTGAGCCCAAGAACATGATATATGGTTAACGGTGGCGCATATTCCAGCCAGTCAGAATACGTTAGCGGATAGGAAAAGCCACCATTTTCATGATCATTTGGAATGGTCATTGAGTCAGAATATTTTTTAACACATTTGCCTTAAATGGGGAACACCACAAGTGGATTTGTTTGCATCACGAAACAACAACAAGATATCAAAATATGTATTTTGGCATCCAGAACCAGATGCTTGGCGAGTGGATGCTTTTTCTTTGGTTTGGAATAATGAATTCTATTATATTTTCCCACCATTCAGCATTATCAGCAGAGTGGCCAGAAAGATCAGAATGGATCGCTCACACACAATTCTAGTAGTACCGGAATGGGACGCACAGCCATGGCTGGCGGCAGTGTCATTGGGAGTGAGAGACATGCTCAGATTCCCACGAGCAAGGACAAATTTACAGCACCAAGGGCCGCTCACGACACACGGAGACGTGTCAACGACACCCGCTTGGCATTCCTTTTTTGAACAAACATTTAGAGCAATATGGCCTAGACAAAATTACACAACAAAGGTTAATTTCACAAGCCTGGAGAAAAGGCACAGTTAAATTGTATACTAGTTATTTAAAGAAATGGGGACTTCATTGTTTGATTAAGAAAGTGAAGCCATTAAAGCCTACAATAGCTCAAGTTGTCAGATTTTTAAGAATGCTAGAAGATGAAGGATTAGGATTTGGAGCGATTAATGCAGCAAGATGTGCTCTGTCAATTATTCTACCAAGAATAGATGGACAAACGGTTGGGAAACACCAAGTTGTACATTGGTTTTTAAGGTCGGTTTATGAAAGAAATCCACCGAAACCAAAATATAACAGATTTTGGGATGTGTCAGTAGTATTCAAGCTTTTTAAGTCATGGCCTAGAATTAAACAATATCGATTAAGGAACTAGGATTTAAATTAGCAGTCCTATTACTGCGAGTGAGAGGCCATAGAGGCCAGACAATAGTGGCTTTGTCCTTAGATGGACTAGAGATAGACAGTAAGGAGGCAACATTCGATTTAGACCAATTACTAAAAATCGAACCGCACAGGGGATCCACTGTCCATGGTGCATGTAAATAGTTTTCCTGAGGAGCGACGTATTTGTGTTGTGTCCGCCATTAAGGATTATTTATCCAAGACGAGAGGAATAAGGAATTCCAGACAGTTATTGATTAGCTTTATTAAGCCGCATAAGGCTATCTCGAGAGACACTCTCGCAAGATGGACCATTAAGGTACTAAAGGAAGCAGGCATCAATACAGGATGCTATGCATCTCATTCAACGAGAGGGGCCATCGTCTCTTAAGCAAGACAATTAGGAATCTCAGTGAAGAGAATCCTAGCCCATGCAGGCTGGAAGACGGCTAGATCATTTGCAAAACATTACAACAAATGACTAGAGGAGTCAAGTGGCCGTGCGCCTCGATTACTCACCAACTAACAAGACGGGTGAGAAATTAAAATTGTTTATTATTTGATACTAAACATGTGATGTATTAAAATAAGAATAACAAAGGATCAAAATGAGTTACGTAAAAGTCTCCCTGGGCTAGGACTAGCCAGAGGCTTAGTACCGAGGTAAAATAGTATAGTTATATGAATCTTACCTGGGTACAGATGATGGATAACTCTTGTTTTCCCGAGGTACAAGCCTCGGATAGTCGTGGGCTAGGGCCCGCCTACCCAACCCTGCCACGACTATTACATTTGCTTGTGCCAAAACGAAAACATAAAAGTATCCTTACAAGTTTAAGATCATTTTTATCCTGGATAAGTAGGTAAAGATTGCTGGACCCGGATGTGCTTCCTTCTCCCTAGCCCATGACTATCCGAGGCTTGTACCTCGGGAAAACAACAGTTATCCATCATGTGTACCCAGGTAAGATTTGTATAACTATATATATATATATACAGACACACATACACTCACAAATATAAGGTTGGGATACTCTGGTCAATCGGTGCAGAGGAAGGGTTTCACCCCTCACTGTGTTCCCCGGGTCTCCTGGAGGGGAAGCCACCTTTGCTGCACTTGTGGCAGGTGGTTCTTCTGGCTCTTCTCCAATTTCTCCTGTTCCTGTGTCCTCCCCCTGATGCTCATGCTCAGGTAGGTAGGGTTCTTTGACTTAAAGGAGATGCCTCCTGTTTTGGATGTACTCCCCTCCATCCTCCGTTCTGACTCGGTATGAACTTGGTCTCACCTCCTCTAGTACCACTGCCCTTCTGTACCAATGCTTCTCTCTCACTCGCACCACCTGATCTCAGCCCAGTGGTGGCAAGTCTTTCACTGTTTGATCATATCGTTCCTTTTGTTTGCTCCTCATCTTCTGTCGTTTACTATCTCCACACTCTCTCTTGTCCTTGGACTTCCCCGCTGTTATACCCAGTAGCTGGCTCCTAAGCTTCCTGCCCATCAGCAATTCAGCCGGAGACTTACCCATCTCTCTGGGAGGCTTCCTGTACTGAAGAAGGGTGAGGTAGATGTCTCCTCCATCCTCCCAGGTTCTGTTGAGAAGCCCCTTAATAGTTCCCACAGCACACTCACCCTGCCCATTTGATTGGGGGTATCCTGGACTGTTTGTCAGATGCTCAAACTCGTACTCCTGGGTGAATCGTCTAAATGCACTTGATGCAAACTGAGGCCCATTGTCACCCATGACTACTTGTGGTATCCCATGCCTCGCAAACAGGCTCTTGACATGTATTATCACTTTGTCCGAGCTTGTGTGTGTCAAGAGTGCGATCTCCGGAAAGTTGGACCAGTAATCGACACAGATCACATAGTCCTTTCCACACCAGTGGAATAAGTCCAGCACCACCTTGTCCCATGACCCACGAGCGACATGCTCCTCCAGGTGCTAGTAGATCTCCTTGAGTTCTGTGTCCACCAGGTACCTGACATCTGTCCATGATGTAGCTGTATCTCTGCAGCTTCAGCATCAGCCTTTGGAGTGGTGGTGTAATGTCAATGAGTACCTTCTGGCTAAGCACAATGAGGGGTTTATGATCTGTCTCTAGAATCACACTCTTTAGACCAAAGATATAATGGTGGAACTTCTCACACCCGTATGCGATGCGTAGGCTTTACTTCTCAATCTGAGCATATCTTTTTCTCACACTCAGTCAACCGTCTGGCCCCATATGCCACTGGCTTCCATTCCTTATTATGCAGCTAGAGGAGAACAGCCCCCAGCCCATCCTTTGATGCATCTGTCGATACTTTGGTCTCTAATACTGGATCGAAGAATGCTAGTACAGGCATGGTGGACAGAATTCTTGATCTCCTGCCACTCTTTTTCATGCACTGCCTGCCACTGCCACTGCCACACTACACTCTTCCCCAATAACTCCCTGAGGTTCTTGCAGCGACTTGCAAGATTGGGAACAAACCTCCCCACAAAGTTAATTGAACCTAGAGCCCTCTGTATGCCCTCCTTATTCTTAGGCATCTCCATCTCTAGTATTGCTGCGATTCAGTCACTTGAGGGACGCACCCCATCTCCACTCAGGTGCTGCCCAATGAACACCACCTCATTTTTCTTCAGCTCACATTTCTTCCAGTTCATGAGCAGGCCGTATTTTTTTATTCTGGCCTTCACCTACACCAGCCTGAGATCATGCTCCTCTTCTGTTGACCGCCACACTAACATATTGTCCATGCACACCTTTACCCCCTCTATATCCCCAAACATTTGTTCCATATTCCTGTGGAACACCTCAGGGGCAGAGCATAGACCATGTAGCGGCCGGTCCATGTAGCGGGCGAACAGGGTGTTAAAGGTGGTGAGTGGTTTTGACATATCATCCAACGGAACCTGCCAGAATGCCTGAGAGGCATCCAGCTTCAAAAAGAACTTTGCACCTGCCATACCGGGTAACTGCAAAGATTCCGGCCCTCATTGGGAGCTGGAATCGCTCTCGCAAGATCGCCTTGTTAAGTTCCTTTGGGTCTAGACACACTCTCAAGCTTCCATTAGGTTTGGTTACCACCACCATGCTGCACCCACTCTGTGGGCTCCTGCACCTTTTCAATCACCCCCAGTTTGACCATTCTCTCTAGTTCCTCCTTCAGCTTGTCTCTGATGGCCACTGGGCCCGTCTTGTCACATTAACCACTTGTCTGTTGTCTCCAACCAGCACAATTTTATGAACAATTGGCAATGCCGTCAACTTGCCCATCCATCTGTCACTCACCTCTGGCAGTACACATTTCTTCAGGTCTGTGGCCTCCTCTTCTGCTTCTTTATTGTTCATAACACTGTACACCCTTTTTTATCAAACCTAGCCTTTCATAAGCCACCACTCCTAGGATGCTCGGGCTGTTGTTGACAATGATAAACCTCAGTGGATGACTTCCGGCTTTTGCACGAATTGTTACCACAAATGAGCCCATTATAATCACTGAGTCTGACTCCCTTATGCACTTTAGATCTATCCCATAGCTTACCATTGTCCTCCTTATTTAATAGATTTGCTCCTGCTCCTGTATCCAGCTTCATAGGGACTAACTTCCCATTTATATCAACTGCATGTACCCACTGTGAGTCTTTCCCCATAGTCTGGTCTGTTAGGGGAAAAATTGTGCAGATTTGTCTACAAGCATGAAATTTGGCACACTTGTAGTTTGTGACCTGCTGAATTCAAATCTGCCGGGAGCCAAAGCCAATTCTCAATGGGGGTTGCCATATTGGACAATTAAAAATGGCCGCCACAAAAAAAAGGATTTTTACATTACGTTACAAATCAAAACACTTTGGTAGGGTTTTGGACCTCAGGGATTCTAAATCTGATGTCTGTTTGACAGTAGCCTTGATAGGAAATGCAATATTGGAAAATCCAATATGGCTGCCTGTAAAATTCTAATTTTGCATAACTTTGACACTTTTAGTCATAGAATCACAATCATAACCTCTATTTTGTAGGTTTTGTATTTCAAGGATTTCAAATTCTTCCCCTAACCGACCAGACTTCTTGTTTGAAAGTGTCATGGGCTCAGCTTGATGAGGGCCAGGACATTGCTAAGACGCTTCAGACACACAATGCCAAATATCACAAAGTCGAGGACTCTGACTCAGTCTTCAAACTGTCTGCTTTGCGACAGTTGTAGAGAACACTTGTGGAGGAACAGGGAATTACATGTTCTGCTATCAGGGAACCACATGCCACACGGTTCAAGGAGTATCTTCTGAAGCTGCTTCCTGAGTGGACAGAGTTCTCCCAGGGCAAGGAAGTCTATATCTCTAGCAACCAGAAGGTTGGAGTTATACTAGCTGAAGCCCAAAAGTTACAGATAGGTCAGGATGATGCTTTGTTGTTGATGCAAGCAGCAGTAATACTTAGGAAATGCTGTCTCCAGAGGCAAGAACCATTTACTGGTTCTTTTGCCTCTGATTCCCTGACAGTTCCCATCCCTGGACAGCTGAGAAGCTTCCTCAACATCCTGCTTCAGGGCCCCTCAATCTTGCGAGAACAGAGCAATGAGGATTTGCAGGCGCAGGTAGAAGGCAGGGCAAGAGTTGCAAGTGCCATTGCTCAGCAGATTATTTATAATACCTGCAGTGGTTCACATCATCCCACAAAGTACAGCAACATCCATCACAACAAAGAACATGAGACCCCTTTCCCTTTGTACCAGGGCCTCAAGCTGCATGGTGAGGGTAGACAGAAGAAAGTGATCAATAATGCCAATACCTTTGGGGTTTCTGTGTCTTACAGTCGTGTTTTGGAGATGAGGCGATCCATGGCACGAGCAGTGGTCAAACAGTTTGTCCAGGATGGAGTTGTGGGGTCTTCGTGACCGTTGATGTAGACAACTTGGATAGCAACAACCAAGGTAACTTCTCCCGGGATGAGTTCCATGGGACAGCAATCAGCGTGATAAACCACCTGTCTTGGAACAACCAAGGAGTACAGCGACACTCTATCCAGCTGGATCCTACAGACACTTCTGTTCCACCACTTCCTGAATCCTACGTAGTGGTTCAGCCAGCTGAATTCTCAAGCAATGATTTGCATGTACCATGTACTCCAGGTCTCAATTCTCGGCCATCTCATAATCTGCTACACAGAGCCAAAGTCAAGGATGAGTCCTGGATGGCACAGGTGTCCACAGTGCTTAAACAGGACACATTGCCAGAAGGTGAAGTTATCACCAGGTCAGGCTACAACTCCCGACTCATGAGTGGTGACTCTGTGAAACCTAAGGCAGTGATAGGGGTTCTACCTCTGTTCCCTGACACTACAGCCACACCTTCTATGATGAAACATGCAATGCATCTCACAATGCAAGGCACAGAGGCCCTCAACCCTGGTCAAACTCCTGTACTTGGTGGTGACCAGCCTCTGTATGCCATCGCTAAGCAGCTGCAGTTGTCATTCCCTGACACAATGGGGGAAGATAAGCTGGTCCTGATGATGGGCGCGCTACACATAGAGGACGAAATGCACCTGATGATTGGTAAGTTGCTGCGAGACTCTGGGTGGAGCAACATTCTTACTCAGGCGCAGGTCCTCACATCTGGCCATGCCCAGTCTGTGCTGGATGAGCATCATATAAAGCGCACTCGCTATGCTCACCAGGTCTCTGCCATGGGTCTGTATCTCCTCAGACAGAAGTCATACTCCAATTACTGCTCTGGTGTTGAGGGACCACCTGAGTCTCTAGAGATGTGGGCTCAAAGGTCCAGAACTCACAATCCCATGTTCATGTTCTGGTCTACCATCATGGACCTGGAGCTCCTAATGTGCCGATTCATCCGTTCTCTCCCTGAGGGAGACTTCCTGCTGTATGTGCAGGTCTGTGATGAGCTGTGCTCCTGGTTCCATGTGATGGGCCACACAAACTATGCTCGTTGGCTACCAGTGCATGTGTGGGATATGGTCCAGTTGCCTGAGAAGCACCCACTGATGTATGCTGAGTTTCTCAAGGGGAACTTTGTTGTCCAGAGGTCACCTCACAAGTTCAGCCTCATTGGCAAGGACCAATCGCATGAGCAGTCAAACAAGAACCTTCAGGCCCATGGTGGTGCAGTTGGTCTGTATGAAAACCCTGAGGCACTCACTCTTTTCATGCTAGCAGGTCCTGACTGTTCTCGATGTATCGAGGAGTTTGAGGCTGTGTTGGAAACTGCAAGCTCACGCACTGCTCATCACGAAGAAGCAAGTGCTTTGCAGACTAAGTACAAGGAAGATGTTCTGTCATTTGTGGAGATAATTGAACAGCTAGGTAATCCCTTTGACAATGGCCATGAGCTTTTGGCTCTACACACAGACAGGAGGTCATGAAAGATGAAGTTGTTGCATCGCTTGCCCAGCTTCATAACCTTGGAAAAGATCTGCATGCCAAGTTTATAACACAGACTCTAGAGCAGGACACTTTGACAATAACAATCACTATCAAACGACAAAATGTCCTCACATTTGCCAATCGCCCTGGTACCACAAAAAAAGGAGGCACATCAGGCGGTGCTCAGAGAAACTATACCCTCATAACCAAGCTTTTCCTGTCCTTACAGTCTCGACCTGATGCAGACATGGAAGAGTTCTTTCGGTATGAGAATCAGAGAGAACCACCTAGTCTCTCCAACCAAGGATCACTCAGGTCTGGCAAAAAGTCTGACATTCTAGAGCACCTAAAGGCACCCACTGGTCGCTCAGCTGCGACCAAAGCAGCCACAGTTGTGGTACTTGACATGGCAGCTGTTGTCCACATGGTGCGGCCGACCTCAGCACACACATTCACTAATTATGTGTCACAGCATTTGGTGCCATTTCTGGAGTCACAGGTAACTCCAACTGTCACACGGGTAGATGCTGTCTGGGACACCTACCCAGAGGACAACCTCAAAACCCTGATACAACATCGTCGTGGCTCAGGCCCACGTACCAGGATTGGGGATGGTCAGACCCGTATTCCAAAGCAGGACTGGAACACTGGGTTCCTCAAGAATACTGACAACAAGAGGGAACTGTTCCCCTTCCGGAGTGCACAGCTTGTGAAGCAGGATCTGGGTGGGAGGCTTCTCCTCAGCACCAACAATGAGAGTCTTCTCTCCAACAAACAACATGACGTGTCTGGTCTTCAGCCATGTAACCACATTGAGGCTGATACCAGGATACTGCTCCCTCTTGCCCATGCAGCACAGCAATGCCACCAGGTTGCATTGGTCCGCACAGTCGACAGTGATGTGGTCATCCTGGCCATTCACAGTGTCACACTAGTCACAGCATGAGATATGATTGATACATTTATTGATTGATTGATTTACTGCCTTTTTCATTGGATAGTGTTTTTTTTTTTTTGGTAAAGTATTTATTCATCTGAACATGACATTTGTCAGCGCCGGGGCACTGGTCTTCCGGCCATCTTACTATTACTAGTATTAGAATAAGTTTGATCAGTGCTGTATTAGTTACAGCACCGATCCTGTAGAATTACGGGAGTGGCTCCTGCTGTATAATGTACAGCAACAGTCACTGTAGTTCATGCAAAAATGAGGAGCAGCACCGAGTAGAAGGTGTATACTCGGGGCAACTCAAATAATCGTTGTGGGTTACATTTTTTTTTTTTCTTATAAAACAAGTTAAGTTCAGAGTTGACAAGACATTTTGCCTGTCTTATATAATGTTTGATGTGTTTAAACAGATTGATAGTTGTGTAGGATGTTCGGTGTGTTGATGGTTTGTTCATGATCATGGTTAAGGGTGGTGGCAGGGGAGGGGGGCCCATTGGGGTGGGTGGTACGGGGGAAAAACCCACCGGAGAGCAAGCGAGGATCCGGGGTGGCAGTAGCTCAGGGCTTTGCTAGTAATTACTGCAGTAGTCATTTAAGGGCCTGAATAACCAGGTGGGCTCTATATGCATTTTTGAAGGCAAGTATTGTTTGCGTTTCTCTGACTCTGATAGGGAGGTCATTCCACATGACACTACCTTTGTAGATTGGTGCTCCGGTATATTTATTTGTTGAAGGGTGTGGTACATTGAGCAGAGTGGAGGCTCCTCTTCTTGTTATTCTATTTGTGCGGTCAATGAATTTTTCATCTTTTGCGCGTTTGTGCATTAGTGCCATCAGGTGTAGGTCCCTTCGTTCTGAGAGAGTGTCCAATTTTGCTTTCTTGTGCAGTTCAGCCACACTGAGGGTCTTGCCTTGGTAAACTGTTCTCAGTGCTCGGTTCTGAATTCTTTGCAGTTTGATCTTTTGTTGTTTTGTTAAGAGCTCATATATGATGTCATTGTAATCTATAACAGGCAATATTGTAGTCTTGTACAGGAGTAGTGCAGTGTTTTCACTTATGAATTTCCTTAATTTCCTAAAAGTTGTCAGTTTTAGTGCCAGCGTTTGATTCAGTCTCGCCATTTGTCGATTCCCATTTAGAGTGGAGTCAAGAGTTGTGCCCAGGTATTTGTAGGAGTCCACTTCACGAAGTAAGGTTCCATCCATATGTAGTTGGATTTGAGGGGCTCTTGATTTTCTCATTTTCGTCCCATAGATCACATACTCTGTCTTGGCACTATTTACTGTTAGTTTATTTTCATAGCACCATGTATTCACCTTATCTAACACCATGTCTGTCTGGGCTGCCGCTGCCATAATATCTCTATTGTGTACTGTGAGTGCTGCATCATCAGCAAATAATGTAAATGTTGCTCTATCAGATACTAGTGGTAGGTCATTAATAAAGATTAGGAATAGCAGGGGTCCTAGGGTGGAGCCCTGTGGCACACCGGTCTTGACCCTACAGGTGGTGGACTCATTCTTGTTTAGTTTTGTGCACTGCATCCTGTTCTTGAGGTAATTTGTGAAGAACTGATGTGCTTTGTTGCCTAATCCAGCTCTTACTACTTTCTGCATCAGGATCTCGTGGTCAATTGTATCAAATGCCTTCTTGAAGTCAAGGAAGACAGTGATTGTTAGTTCGCCTTTATCCATGTTGCCCAAAAGTTCATCCAGTAGAGATGCCAGAGCCCCTGTTGTGGATTTGTTTTTCCTAAATCCGTTTTGCTGGTAGGTCAGATAGTTGGATGATTCAAGGAATGCTTTAACTTGGTCATGTATAATCTGTTCAATAATTTTTCCTGGAAGTGGGAGGATTGAAATTGGTCGCAGTTCACTGCAGTATCTTGGGTTATTGGTCTTGGGGATTGGGGTGACTGTAGCTACTTTCCATGCATCGGGGAAGATGCCTGTTTTAATTATTAAGTTGTACATATGTGTGAATTCCCTAATTAGTGTTGTTATTGCCATCTTTATCAAGGCAGTACTGATGTCTTTTATACCAGACGATTTATAGGATGATATTTGATTTGTTCTGTCTAGGATTTCATCACATGATGTTTCTTGGATATCATAGTTGTGGTTATTTAGTTTGGCTTGGTAACATTTTTGTTGGGCTGTTCCTTGGTTAAATTTACTGGCTAGCTTTTCTCCTATCTCGATGAAATAATTATTGATTTCTTCAGGAAGTAGGTTATCCGGTATTACGTTGCCAGATTCTTCATTGGAAAGGCTACTAATTTTGGTCTGGCTTTCTGGTTCAATCTGTTTGAGTACATGCCAGCATTTTTTGGCATTGTTTCGATGTTTGTATAGTTGGTCTTGGAGGAATCTTGCTTTGGCCTTTCTGACTTCATTTCTTGTTTTCCTGGTCATGCATTTGGCTATGAACTCATCACCAGGGTCTTTTGATATTTCAAATTTGTGTCTGAAGTAGTCTCTGTCTTGTTGTAGTTCTGTTAGTTCTTCATTAAGGTACCCAGCTGTGTTAGTTCTAATAGTGAGCTCTACTAGGGGACAATGCCTGTCAGCCGCTTTTGTTATTGTTGTGTTAAGCATTTCCCAGCATTTGTTTGGGTCTTGTTCCACTAGGAGCTCTCTTTGGTTGAATTCCTGCAGTGAGTTTTCCAATTCTCTCTGGTCACAGTTTCGGTATGAGCGTCCCCAGTAAGTGGCAGATCTCTTGTCATTCCTTATTTTCTTTTTTAGTATGTATATTGGTTTATGGTCACTTATATTATAGTTGATAACTCCTGCATTTGTGCAGTGCTTAATGTTGGTGAATGCTAGGTCTATTGTTTTGTCAGAGGTTCTGGTTATTCTGGTTGGTTTGTGTATCATTTGCTGGAGCTCATGATCTGCTGCAAATTGTTTCATTGTTCCCCACAGAGTCTGTTTCTTTTCATTGTAATCCACATTAAAGTCTCCTAGTATGAGTATCTCATATTTGTCCATGTCGGTTATTTGTCTCATGGATTCGTTTAGAAGGTCAATTCCTTCGTTTAGATTGCCATCTGGCGGCCTATATATGTTGCCGATGAGTATACTCTTGGTGTGAGGTCTTATTACAATTGCCCATTGTAGTTCGATGTTGTAGTTGGAGAGGTTAAGGTCCTCATATTTCGATGTATCAGTATGTAGCTCATTTTTTGAATAAATTCCCAGTCCACCTCCTTGTTATATTTATGCTCTTGTACCTCCTATTGTGTGCATACTTGGTATGTTTTGTGTGTGTGCATGGTGCTCTCATGCAGTAATGTCCATAGTCCTAGGCACTCAAAGCTGTTGTCTATACATGGTAATACTGTAGCTGGTAGTAAAAGGAAAATTAAATCCCACTTCTGATCACTAGTTTAGTATACTTCCATATAACCGAACCCCTACCCCCACAAGCGCACAACCATAACCCGACATGAAACAACGCGTCGATGGCAATGCTGCTTTTACCCAGGACATGCAACCAGCACCAACCACTGACAATTGGGATGACCCATAACACTGAGAAACATTGACAATATGATGACACCCATAAGTTAGAAGTAGGCCAGTTTCTCTGCAGATAGTACACTGTGGGCCTTATACATCTTTGGTCTTTTGTTGTGAACATAGTTTGTCCTGAGAGGGCTCGGTTCAACCAAGCTCTATTGTTTCCCTTTGTGAGATGAGGAGATGGTGTTGACTCAGTGCAATTGTTGGTGTGCTGCTTGCCGGGGGCCTACAGCATCCTCTGGTACTGTTCATGGTGGCACTTGGTATCCTCGTCACCAGCTGTGGCACCACGCTGGCGAGTGAGGCATCCTCTGGTACTGGTCATGGTGGCACGTGGCACTTGTCATCCTCGGCGCCAGTTGTGGTATCACGCTGGTAAGTGAGGCAGGGGGGTCCGGGTGAACACTGCTCAAAGACAATCACAAGGAGAGACACCGGCAGTTTTTTATGATACAGGGGGGGGGGGGGGGGTCTTCACATTTGACATAGTTCTGAAGTATGGTTCAGTAAATCATTGCCCACATTTTCAGTTAAGTAAGGTTTCAGGCCAATCTACCACTAGTACCAGGCCTGTCAAATCATTATTAGTATTACTTTTGTGTTTTCTATCAGTACTATCTTAGGTCTAAGACAGCTGCTATTTATAGGAGTGGAATTAGCTGTGAAATCAATCGAAGGATACACTGTGTGTCCATAAGTTCACCAAAAAAAAGGAATCCTCTCAGGACACTACCTCCCTTCGAACATTGTGCGCTGTGAGTGGGTGCATCAGAGCAATAAACAAACCAATCACAGTGTAGTAGAGATCCCCACTCCTAGCTTGTATCCATTACAGCTCACTTCGGGTAGGACAAATTTGATAATTTGAAGTTTGAAAAACTTGGAACGATCATAAAGACATGATTTTGCCAAATACTTTTCGTACAAAAATTAATATGACATAGAAATATTTGTTTCTCTCTACAAATCTGTGTAGATTGTCAACCACCATTTAGCACTCACTCTAATCCGCTTATGCATTTGCTGAGGATAAACTGCTTTGTTTCTTACACGGTGTCCCTTAATCCCAACAGAACACATTCATTTGAAGCAGATGTCCCTGTGTTTTCAGTGTAACCGTTTCTGTGCTGTTTTGTGTCAATCATTACAATGGACAAAAAATGAAGTGTTATCACCCCCCCACACCTGCAATCAGTATTATAAGTATTATAAGAGCCCTCAACTGTACCATTTGCAAATTAACTTAGTGAAAGGATAAATTCAGTTTGTAGTACCCAGCATCAGATGTGTTTAGTCATACTTAACTCCTCTTCCTTCATTTCGTCAGTTGCTATTTTGGCCGGTGTTCACCACCATCCTGGCAACAGCCGCGTTGAATCGTGCTAGGTTTGTGTTTGATTTGCTGGCTGGAATTGAGATGGGGGGGAAAACCTGGCAGTACCTCGCTTATGAGTGTGGAAGGGGAGGGGGCAATGATCCGTGTTCATGCTTTGTCCGGTATATTGTATTTGATTTCAAGGTAATGCATGGTGGGAAATCTTGCTGCTACAATGACTGAGTATCAATATTGTATGCTATAATGTGAGTTGAATCAATAGGGGGGATATCGAGTAGGTTCTAGCATGAAAATTAGTTTGAACACAGGGTAACTTCTTCAAAATGTATTCTTAGGCAGTATACTAGGCTGTTAAATGTAAGATGCAGTTAAATTATATTTGACCACTGTGATGTTACTTGGTGAGTTTGTTAGTTGGCAAGGTTCTGTGGTTGTATGGTCTTGATGGTCTTGATTATTTGGGTGGCCCAGTACCGTCTTGTTTCGGGGTGGGCATGGCACCCATCACTCAGTCGTCCATAGTAATGGTGATATGACCTATTGAAGTATGCATGCACTCTACTTGCTGCCCAGGTTGTTGGTATCTCATTTTCCTTGTTTAGTGCCACTAATTGGCGATTGATGGTTAATATTGATTTGTTGAGAAGGTCTTGACTAGTGTCTGTCTTCTTGGATGTTGCACAATATGTTAGGTATTGGTCAGTAGACATTTTACTACGGCTTCTGTTGTTGTAGTCTGCCAGATCAAGCCCTGTGAGGGTGGCAAAGGATATTTTAGTCGTTATTGCGCCATTGATGACTTCTATCGCTTCTCTGGCTGCACTCAGGACTCTATTGACTATGTCTTGTTCATTATTGGATCTTAATTTTGTTATTTTGGTTATTGGGTCCCTTTCAGTGACATCACAGATACCGGCTAACACTACTATGAAATCAGGTTTCCTGGTTTGTATGATGTTTACTGATTTGTGAACTGCACCCAGTATACCTGTGCCCCTGTGTGTGCGCACCATGGTTTCACCTATGTTGCAGGTATCTGCCAGGATGCCTTGTAGGCCAGACCCACGGGAGTCCGCAATGATCAGAGTTAACATTGTTGCTGGTTTCGGTTCTAGGTGTGACAGTTAAGTGTGTTCTTGGCTTGTTTTGTGTTGGGTTTGGCTATCCAAGGTCGATCCGAAATAGGGAAGGACCTTTAGATAGCTAATGGTTTTAGTTTTAAGCGTGGCAGTTAATTGTATTCTTGGCTTGTAGTCATTTGAGCTTGTCTTGTGTTGGGTTTGGCCATCCAAGGTCGATCCGAAATAGGGAAGGACCTTTAGATAGTTAATGGTTTTAGTTCCAAGTGTGGCAGTTAATTGTATTCTTGGCTTGTAGATGTTTGAGCCTGTTTAGTGTTGTGGTTGGCTATCCAAGGTCGATCCGAAATAGGGAAGGACTACTAGGTCTGATGTGTGCCTGATGGATTGTGTGTACCCCTGTGTCCTGTGGATCGCCACTATTGCTTAAGGACTGGGCTGTTGCCGTTGATTTGGAGAATTTAGGATTTGTTTGTGTCTGTATGTGTGTTTCGTGCAGTATGTTACCCAGATACTTTCCCAAAGTGGGAAGGACATGTGGGCAGTTGGTTATATATATTGTGCATCAATCCTGGACCAATCTTGTTTAGATGTAATTTTACCTAGTTTAATTTTATACCCCCTGCAGACCTGTCCTGTGTATGTCCACCCACTCTTAACATTCTGTGAAAACTGCACTGCAATCTGGTTGTTTACCGCACTAGTCTCTGCCTGTCCTGTACCTGGTGAGTGCTTGTACCGCTGACTGAAGGAGGGGAGAGGGTGGTGCTCCGGGCTGCAATTGTGAAAAGTAGGGTATGGGTATGCTGATGGTAGTGAGGCCGCTGGCCAGCTTATTGTGTGCGGGCTTGTGTATGTAGGTTGGTGTGTAGGTGGAATGCACCCATGTGTGCCCCTCCCCCTACCATTCTGTCAAGACCAGATGACAAAGCACCAGGTGAGTTGTTAGTCTTTGGATTGCACCATGTAACCAGGATGTTAGGATGTGGTTCCGCTGAGCAGTAGCCCTACCCTAGTGGAGCCATTGTAGTGCAGGTGGGTCAATGGATTTGTTGAGTTTGCTAAAAATTATCTCCCTTAGCTTGTACCCTTTAAAGCTGTACAGTCTGACCAAAAAGATAATTACAATAAAATAAAAATAGTATTGTGCCGTTAGGGTCACGGAAAGAAAGTCTAAATTAGTTTATGCAGTAACATATGGTAACATATGGGTCGCTCTCAGAAGCCATGCACCAATATTGTGACATCAGTACCAGAAAATCAAAAATGCTGCCAAAGTCCTATAAGCAAGTTTCCTCAATGTGTATGTCCTTTTGCATCTGAATAATTGAAAATAAACATATTCTGGCATTTTTAAGTAGGTCAAATGATGCTCACACCCAATAAATAGCAGTATAGCATGGAAACCAATCTGACTCCAAAATCAAATATTTTCTACACAAAACTTGACATTTCTTAGGACATTTCACACGCCACTTGCTTTATAAACAGTAGTAATAATAATTTGAAACCTCATTGCTATGGTTTTGTCTTATTTGTGAATATTAAAGAGAAAAGCAA
This sequence comes from Branchipolynoe longqiensis, assembly GCA_030323885.1. Lineage (NCBI taxonomy): Eukaryota > Metazoa > Annelida > Polychaeta > Phyllodocida > Polynoidae > Branchipolynoe > Branchipolynoe longqiensis. The sequence goes on from CM059188.1 coordinate 27,404,637, forward strand.
GAAAATATTAGCAGAGTAACGGATTAGCAGAGTAACAAAGTGGAAACAAACAATCTTACACAAATGTTCGGCTCAAATTTCAATGTTTAGGGGCAATTTCAGGATTTATCTTTTACTATACCATAACTGGGTCCATGCATAGTGTCAAATGGTGAAAATAATTCCTTGATGGTTATTAGCCTGATTTTGTTGATCAATAAAGGATACCTATGAAAAGACGTTTTACTTATGATTCCATTACTTTAAGTGTCAAAGTTAGGCAAAATTCATTATAATATTACAATTTATTTTGGCGAGTGTTAAGATTACTGTCAAACAGACATCAGATTTAGAATCCCTGAGGTTTCAAAACCCTAGCAAAGTGTTTTGATTTGTAACTGTATGACTTCTTCTTGGCAAGTAATGTAAAAATAATTTTTTTTGTGGCGGCCATTTTGAATTGTCCAATATGGCAACACCATTGAGAATTGGCTTTGGCTCCCGGCTGATTTGAATTCAGCAGGTCACAAACTACAAGTGTGCCAAATTTCATGCTTGTAGACAAATCTGCACAATCCCTCCTTAAAATCCCCCTAACAGACCAGACTACCAGCCATATATGGTGAATGCCAACTACAGATGTGTCATCCGGTGCAACTTTCACCGTTTCAGCCATCCCCACAAATAGTTCTGGTTCGTAGTCCGAGCTATCAACATGCTCGTCGTCAAATGTTTCAACCACTCTCACCGTTGCCATACACATCTTTGTATAGTTACCTTTTATCAAGCACTTCCCACACCTAAACTTCCATGCTGGGCAGTTCCTGGGTCTGTGCCTGTGACCACACCGACAGCAGTCATAACCATTTCCACAGGTCTCCAGCTTGTTATGATTTTGTGATTAAAGATGACGGCTTTGACCGCTTCCCACTTGATCTCCACCTGACTGAGTCGGTCGGCGACTAATGGCAGCTAGTCTCATGAGATGTGTCAAAGCCAAACAAATCTGTGCGAAGCAGTTCCATGACAAAAGCTCACAAGACATAAGCTCACACCCTTATTGAAAAAAGAGCCATTTCGACCATTCTGTCAAATGCATTGGCTAGGCACTCACTAGCATATTATTAGGAAAGAAGGGGAGGGATCTGGGGCGATTTATAGAAGAAGTGAGACAGGATATGAAGGAATATATATAGGCCTATAGAATGGTGCTAGTATGTAAAACCTGAAACCCTGAAATGAGCACATTACTTTTTAATCAAAGAAGGAAAATATATTCACGCGCATCTTCAAATTTACCTGTCATTATTTATTTGAAAATTATAATAAAACATTTACGCGAAGAGACTTTATAAGTCAAATCGAGAGCATTCTTGGGTCGCCATCTTGCTTGTCTACATGCTCTGCCATTGAATCAACTCCCCAGGACCTTTTTAAACCACTTTTCAGGTAAGAAATTCTTTTTTTAAGGCAGGAAAAAATGACATAATAATGATTATATATGGACACATTAACTCTTTGTGGTCTTACTTCACCAGGTTTCTGTATACTATTTTTATCAATCAAAAGAAGCAACTAGTGACTTAACATCTTTATTATACTTAACAAGTGTCCTAGATTAGTTAATACGCCACACACCTGGCCATTCAACAGTTTGTCAATACAAATTTGCCCTCTCCTTCAAAATTCAATGGTTTTTTTCCAGCATTTGGTCAAATTTTCAGGGTCTTTTCAAGTATTTAAGGCCTTTTCAAGAGACAGTCAAATTCAAGGCCTTTTCAAGGTTGTGTGAACCCTCTATCCAAGTTAGATCCGTAGTATAAAATCTGGCCAGGTGTTTTTAGAAATATGCTTTTGTCAGATTATGTAATTTTACATGTGAAGAGTTCAGGCGCAAAACCACATAAACGCCAAGCCAAAGATGCACATAAAATAACATTGGAATCGAACCTTTAAAAAGTTAGTTTTCTTAATATTCCTACTCTTTTTTTCATTGCTCCATAATCATGTGATCATATGAAAAGTGGAATTAGTGAGCGTTACAAATTATTTTCAGGCAAGAATATTTTATTTAAACTACATTTGTGTTGAGTTGGCGTGACAATAACGGGATAAGACATGAGAGATAGGTATGCAGATTTATTTATTTTGTGTAATGCATTTCACTTTACAAAATGTAGTTTATCACACCGAGATTATTATACATAACCAATCACTACATTAACGAAATGCCGAGATGTAAGCAATGCCTTAAGTAGGCAAGAGCAGCATAAAGGTACCGTTACTTAAATCTACATTCAACATTATTATTACAAACACCGTCCTAATTTACGACATTTGCCAATCACACATCACACAAGAGGAAATGCTTTAAATTATATCACCATCATTAAAAGAGAGTATTTCTTCTTTATTATTCCGAGCAGGGTCGGATTAACTTCCACCCGGACCCCTAGGCTGAGCTAATACACCCACTTATTTTTTTAATATTTTGTATGCTCATAGCTGCCATACCTTCCGGGTCCATAGGCCTAAACCTACTCAGCCTATTAGTTAATCCGCCACTGATTCCGAGGGGAAAATGGCAAAAGTAATAATGCCGTCTTGCTTAATGCATGATGATAAATTCGAAATTGATTTCATAACAGTTGCATGTCTGATACCAAGTAATTACATCTAAAGCTGCGTTTACACGGCCAAAAGTAAAACGATTCAAGACAAAGCGTTCTACCTGAAACGTTCTCGTGGCGCGTTTACACGGACCAAATTTGAAACTGTCCGCAACCGGGAACCAGCAGCCTACTGTAGCCGGCGAGCACTGCTATTTGTTTAGTTTACACTTGGTGATTCGACGCCGATGTAGCTGCTACGTTAATATCGCTTGGAATTTAAGGTTAATTTAATTAAATTTCATTATTTGAGTCTGTCATTCTGTTAAATATGATCGCATTCACTAGATTTCGGCATAATCGGGCCCTAACACTGCCGGGCACCAGCGATTAGCTACTGCTCCCCCTGTTGCCGGCGAGCACTGCTATTGTACACAATCGCCGCCTGGGAACCAGCTGAAACGTTTCCCGTAGACCACCTCCTGAGGTGGTATTCGCGGAACGTTCCAGCTGGAACGTTTCAGCCCTAAAACGCCGCAGTGGTGCGTTTACACGGCCACATTTAAAACGTTCTAGGCAACTGGTTCTACATAGGACGTTTCAAGTCGCTCGTGTAAACGCAGCTTTAGGCCAAACAAATTTTAAAATATTGGTGATCGTCCTTTTGAAATAAAAATCCGGGTCGGGCGGGCGGTTTTTATTTCCATCTAAAGTTTTTTATGGAGACATGTAACCAGAGGCGATGCCCGAATGAGTTGAGCATCTGCCTCCCGTTATGGCAAATCGTGGTGTAAAATATTCCGATAATAATGCATTGGTGAGGGAATGCAAATGTTCTATTTGTGAAACAGGTATATAGGGCCAGGTGGATAGATGTTTTTGTAGTTGCTGGTGGTGCTTGATTCATTAGTAAATAGACATTGTGGTGCTATTAAGATAGTGTGTAAGGGGCACTTAGAGCTCTACCCACTACCCCCTCCGACATCTGATAGTCATGGATCACCACACACTCAGCTCATGGCAGGTAGTGACCAAAGGAGCCACACCACGTGCTGGTGGTGGGCAGATCACTGTAACCATGGGGACCATAAATGCTTGATTCTCATTGGTAGAGCTAGAAATGCTTGATTCTCATTGGGAGAATGTGGACAGGTGATATACTACATTGGATCCATATACCATATAAATAATAAACCTGAGGGCTTGGCTCTCTCTTCTTTCACTCTTTATACTCTTCCGTTCTCTTTGCCTGTATTGATTTCACTATAGCCTGCCTACACAGCCACAGATTTGAGCCGTGGACTTTACAGTGGGATTCGAACCCTGGTCGAGTCAAACCAGTGACGTAAAAATTAATACGAAAATTGAATTGCTGCTAGTCCGACAGATTTTTAACAGTTTAAATTTCAAAAATATTCAGGGGCCGCCGATTCTTCAGGCACGGGCGAGGACGATCACCATTTTAAAAAAAATAGTTGGCCTACTAGCACTCTTCTCAATTACAGGGTCCGTACACATATAAAGTTAGGGAATTCAAGGCTATTTCAAGGCTGTTTTTGATAGGAATTCAAGACTATTTTCATTTGGATTTCAGGAAGAAAAACAACAATGCTGAATGGCAATTTCAGACTAATTTAGAACAGTGGGAAGCTTTAATGGAATTCAAGGCTTTTCAAGAATAATTATCAAATATAGGTTAAAATTCAACTTTTCAAGGCCTTGAAATGGGGTAAATGAAATTCAAGGCTTTCCAGGCCCCGTACGGACCCTGTAATAATAATAATAATAATAATAATAATAATAATAATAATAATAATAATAATAATAATAATAATCTTCACAATCAATTACGTATTAGCGCTCTTCTCAATTATAATTCATTTTCCTAGTAATAATAAAAATAAAAATAATAATAATAATAGAGGCAGAATTACAATAATATAAGTGTTATTAAACATGGCTAGGATTTAATAACCATTCAAGTCCCCAGTACTGTTATCGTGCAACGCAAGATTTTATTGCATCTAGCAGTAACACGCAGTTCTAGTGTCCCCATAACGTAGTATCTGGCCTAGACCCACTGCTCGACGGGCTGTGAGGAGAGGTCGACGACTCGCCAAGCCGCCTTCGGGTCCACAATGGTCTGGTCCCGACACAGTGCCCACACGTGGAACACGCGCATCACCTGGTCCTGCAACACAAGCGCATCAACTTACAGCCGGGTTTAAAATGAGGCACTGCTGGCTGACAGTACTGTGTCACTAATATTGCATTTCACTATTACCACAGTTCAGTGCCACTAATATTTCATTTCACTATTTACCACAGTACTGTGTCAGTAATATTCTATTTGACTATTACAACAGTACTGTGTCACTAATGTTGCATTTGACTATTACCACAGTACTGTGTCAGTAATATTCCATTTGACTATTACCACAGTAATGTGTCACTAATATTAAATTTGACTATTACCTCAGAACTGTGTCACTAGTATTCCATTTGACTATTACCACAGTATTGTGTCAGTAATATTCCATTGGACTCTTACTGCAGTACTGTGTCACCAATATTCCATTTGATTGTTACCACAGTTCTGTGTCAATAATATTCAATTTAACTATTATCACAGTACTGTATCACTAATATTCCATTAGACTATTACCACAGTACTGTGTCACTAATATTCAATTGGACTATTACCTCAGTACTCTGTCATTAATATTCTATTTGACTATTACTGCAGTACTGTGTCACTAATATTCCATTTGACTATTACCGCAGTACTGTTTCACTAATATTCTATTTGAATATTACCACAGTACTGTGTCACTAATATTCCATTTGACTATATAATACCACAGTACTGTGTCACTAATATTCCATTTGACTATTACCTCAGTACTGTGTCAGTAATATACCATTGACTATTACCACAGTACTATGTCACTAATATTCCATTTGACTATTAACACAGTACTGTGCCACTACTATTGCATTGGACTATTACCACAGTACTGTGTCACTAATATTCCATTGGACTATTACTGCAGTACTGTGTCACCAATATTCCATTTGATTGTTACCACAGTTCTGTGTCACTAATATTCAATTTGACTATTATCACAGTAGTGTATCACTAATATTCCATTAGACTATTACCACAGTACTGTGTCACTAATATTCCATTGGACTATTATCACAGTAGTCACTAAGTCACATACACCACAATCACACACCACAATCACACACACAATAGTTCCATACACTACAATCCCATAGGCTACGATCACATACACTACAATCAAATACCTAATGGTTTGAGCATCATATATCGATTATAAGCGTATTGTAAAGTTTTCCGATATTTTGAGATATGGGTTATGGAGAACTACTCTATAATAAATTGCAAATTGTCTATATAATGGTAGATGGTATGTAAAACCAAAGGCATATAAGGGATATGTGGAGTTGGTGATCCATTACTAATTAAAGATAGAAATTGTATATCAATATAGATAGTGAGAGAGGGTCACTTCTTGACTTGTGAGAGAGTCTTTGGAACTCTCCTCACATACCCCTTCCCCCCCTCCCCCAAGTGTTATTTACGGATCACTGCACACCAGACACAACAGGGCACTGTAGCCAGACATAGCCATGCCTTAGTTACAAGGATATTGAATGTTCATTGGTTGAATAAGAATGCATGTTGGTGATTGGAGGGATTAATCAGATGTGTACAGCCATCTTGGATTCTAAAAGCTATATATATAATATACTAGGCAAGCTCCTTCTGGTTCCTTCTGCACAGTCTATATCTTGCCTTCCTTCTCTATACTTGCCTGTAGTGATTTCCTATTTAACCTGCCTACACAACCACAGCTGCCGGCCGTCGACTTTACAGTATGTTAGAAGAATGTACTTACGGCATTCCCTTCCACGACCTCCTTCTTAGTATTGCGAACAACAAGAATCTGCTGTGCTGTGAAACTGATGATGAGCATCGGACCCTGTTCCATCATCTTACCAGCCATGATCTGTATAGGATAAGATAAGATATTTATTTATTTCCACATGATCATTGAACATACAAGCTGATATTTATATCAGTAATGTTTCGCATGAAAAAGGAGAAAGCAGAAGTACAATGCTTATGAGGCACTTTCCCCAGTTAAAAGTAACACATATACTATACATTTTCTTTTTTTCTTTGGGGGGGTCCATTAGTTGTTTAAGCAGAGGAAATTTCAGTCATAGACGACTGGTCTTCCTCATTCCACTGCTGGTCGATAGAAAGCCCGAGCGTACACTTTTACCGACCCAAGGGATTTTTAACCTCCCACACCACATAGACATGGTATGAGAGCAACCGGCCTTTGATGACGCTGTAAGTTATACACAGCGGTGGAAATCCAAATTGGCAGAGCTGGGGGAACGCTAATACAATAAAAATAATAAATTTGTTAATTGAAGGTAGAAAGTATATTAACATTACCTTTAATACTGTGACTGACATTTCATTGTTTATATACTAGACTACTATGCATTTTCACTCTGATAAAGCTGAACATATATAAAAGCACTGAGTTGTACAAGACCATACACGGCAGTTGTGATATATTGTCGTGGGGGTGATGAAAATGGGAAATATTGTGCCTAGACCAAGATTCGAATAGACACTTCTTGCCATTCCGGAGTAGCGTGCTAACCTAGGCTCCCTGATGTCACCATCCTATCTATGCGTACCTGTCTTTGTGGTCCCTTGCATTAGGGGTTAAGTGCAGACTACTACATACATATTTTTTTGTTAAAAGAATATCTTAAAACAAATATCTAACACTGAAAATAATTATCCCACATGTCCATCGATTTGATGACGCTTTGGTATATGACATACATACTTGGAAAAACCATTACGGTTCATCAGTGCACCGCATATAGAATTGATCTAGAGTCAACTTCTATAGCTCCAGTTTCATTTGATTTGCTGTTATTAACGGACGTGGTGGCCGGAACGGAAATGTGTAACACGGAAACGTGTAACACGGACGCGGTGGCCGAATCGGTAGAGCGCACGCCTCCCGTGCAGAAGGTCAGGACTTCAATTCCCGGTCGAGTAAAACCAATGACTTACAAAATTGATACTTTCACTTCCTAGCCAGGCACTCGGCATCATTACGATAGGGCAAGGACTGGTTGGCTCAGTGTCAGGATAATGTGACTGAGTTGGATATCAGGTTATGGTGCTGGTGGCCTGGTCTCCCAGTTGGACAGCACTATAAGGTCGCCATGAGTGCAGTCACAAGTCGGCACCCATCCTGATATGACCTTAGATATTATCAGGATATAAAACTCCAACAACCAACCACTAGTGTAATATGGTGTCTTCCCCCATTTCTTATCCTTCTCCGTTTTCGTCTTTTTCTCCTCTTTCATCTATTTTCATCTATCATTCGTATTAATGATGTGCTGTGTATTTTCTTGTAATGGTTCATAGATAAGGGATTAAAGTGGTCTCCGGCAAAAAAAAAAAAAAAAAAAAAAAAGCACAGAAATCAGGCCAAGAATTTGGCACCATCTAGCGGGTTCCAGCAGAACCAAGCCATAGCAACAACAAAAAACGCGGAGATTAGGCGGACACCATGACATGTATTTTTTGGTAGATTAGTTGATGAAGCATGGGAAATTTCCAATTATGGACGATTGGTCTTCCTCATTCCACTGCTCCTTGCCATATCTTAATAATGCTGACCGCCAGGCTAGGAAGCGACAAGTATCAATTTTTAAGTCATTGGTTTGACTCGACTATGGTTCAAATCCACGATCCCACAAGCTACCAGAATGGGAGACGGACGCTCAACTCATTCGGCCATCCCGTCATGTACCAGGTTCTAGCAGAACCAATGGTGAATTTTCCCAAAATCATGGAGAATCCCCCATATGGTATAATCGTCAGAGAATCACGGGAAAATGTCAGAAGTCAAGTTTCAACTGTCCTTATTGTGAATCCATGCCGAACATAAATGGATTCTGACAAACCAATTGCTGTCATACATATTGGCATTTTGTGAACGTTAATCGGAGAACATAAAAATAAATCGTGGAATTCCGCGAAAACGCGGACATTTTTCATCCCTGATATATTTTCATAACTTTGTTTAGTGTGTAGCAGCATTTGTAATTTGCACTAGAAAACCAGTGCAACAGCATTTTTTTTTGTTCGGGTACATTAGTTGATTTAGCAGTGGAAATTTCAATCGCAAACAATTGGTCTTCCTAATTCCACTGCTCCTTGCCCTATCTTAGTAATGCCAAGCGCCAGGCTAGGTAGCGGCAAGTATAAATTTTTAAGTCATTGGTTTGACTCGGCCAGGGTTCGAACCCACGAGTTTGAATCCCACAGACTACCAGAATGGGAGGTGCACGCTTAACTCATTCGGCCATCGCGTGTTGACAACATGTTATATATATGTTCAAGTTGGTGGGAAGACACTGACCACACATCTATTGTTCTGGTAGAGAGTAAATAGTACTTACGTCTACATTATGAATGTCTAAGATTTTGGAGTCGAATATATAGCCGATTTCCTTCGCTCGTTGAATTGGTTGTGCCAACACGTTGTAGCACTGGAAATAAAATCAGAATGGGAATATCAAAATAGTAATACCTGTCTAACCGACCACCTCCACAGATCGACCACGCCGCTATATTGATCGCTTTATTTGGGTAAAATACGATTGCCCATACAATAACACCAACAATTTTTTTTTAAACGCCTCCATAAATGGACCATTTAAAGTTGGTTCCATGGTCGGTCGATTTAGAAAAGTTTTCCTGTAGTAAAAAATAAATAATCGCCTTCGAATCGATAGCTTCTCTAATGAAATATTACACTTACACACCTCTAACTCAGCTATTGAAGGGAAGTACCTAGGGCCGTGTTACAAACACAACACAGTAATAAGTTCCTCAAACATTTTTCTTTCTTTTTCACGTCGCTATTATTTCCTCTATTCCACCCCGGGTGGTGGCCGAATTGCTAAGGGCCCAGGCTGGGCTTTCCTTGCCGTGGGTTTGAACCCCGACGTGGTCAAACCAATGACATACAAAATGGATACTTGCCGCTACCTAGCCAGGTAGTTGGCATTAATAGACTACATCACGGTTCCAGCGGCGCGGTGCATTGTGGGATGGGTCAGAGCAAAACAACCCCCCCAAAAGCACATGGCACATGCTAATACACTGGGTGCAGCTATGAAATGTGCTAGTTTCAGCTCATCTCAGCTCTTGTTTGAAACATAGAATACTAACTAAAAATATATATATAATAAATTAAGATATTAATCTTTTATCCAGCATTGCATTTACATCAATATAATCAGCACATCTTATGCCATGTGCATTTAGATTTAGAAAGATCTAGGCACTCAGACTAGTGTTAGAGCCACAGCCAGAGTACTCAATGCATTGTCAATGGCAGTGAGTAATCTCCATACAGAAAAAGTAAAATATTGCTAAAAAAAAACACCACCTAGGCACAAACCGCTTGGAACACATATAGAAAACAGGTTTACCAAAAACATTATATTAAATTGATAAGGTTAGGGTTTGGGGTTTCTATTAATTTTGAATAAAACTGACGTTTTTCAATGCGCGTATAGGCAAACTCAATGGCCGTACGCCTTTGCTTTGCTCCCAAGGCCGTTTTCAGCGCATGCGCAGTCGGAACCGCGATGTAGTCTATAGGATAGGGCAAGGCCCTAATATGCAGGGATGAAAGTGGTCTCTGGGAAAAAAAGCGGAAATGCTGATATTCTCCCATAGGTTTAGCATTGTCCGGGAATCGCGGAACATTCCCGGAAGTTGGGTATCATATATGCTGATAGTGCTGCGCCGTTTGAAGCATGTATTAGTAGTATATGCTGATAGTGCTGCGGAGTCTGCACTACACATTAGTATACGCTATTGGTGCTGCAGCATAAAAAAGTACAGCCTATGTTAATCATGCTGCGGGATTGAAAAATCCCGGAAATCCGCGAAATCGCGGAGATCTTTCATCCCTGAATATGACCTGAGTGGGATACCGGGTCATGGTGGTGGTGGCTTGGTTTCCCAGTGGGGCAGCAGTATAAAGTTGCCATGAGTGTGCACTGTCACAAGTTGGTGTCCGTACTGATATGGCTTTAGATTTTGCTGCATAAAAAAAAAATATATATACCTACTATTGGCTAAAACGCCAAATTAGTTTGTTTTTTTAAACACCATAAATCCCCGATAGTCGTAACATGGAAATCAAACACATATCCAGAAAATCATTTCAACATACACAACAAATTCAAACAAGATTTTATTGATCACAGTTAAACAAGAACAAAAGAATGTTTTACTAGAAAAAAAGTTTTAAAAAAAGAGGTCTAAAAAACAAAAAGTTAGGGTAAATGCATTGTGTAGATGTGTGAATTTTCATATTTTCACTATAGCAGAATATCATACAAGCATAGTTTTGATACATTTTGTGGGATAGATTAAATATATGTAGCATTGCTAACATACTTAACACAGAGGGACAATGAAAATTATTTGACTTGGTACCCCAAAAAAAGAACAAATTAATTATTACCATCGTAACACGGAAACCAAATATGTGGTGCCCACTTTCAGAGAATGGCCATTTTTCTTTTTTTAATGACTCAAATCGAGATATTTCATCCTTGTGAACATAAAGTCTACTTACCCCTTCGTGACACCAGTCCTTGAGAAATGCTAGCTCCCCTCGTGAAATTGCCTTAAAAAAAAAAAAAAAGTAGTTAGTTTAGTAAACGAGAGCTTCAGATAGAGCGACGCCTCATCTACCAACTTAAATACGGTAAATTTAAACCATATATATTGTTAGTAACATTCTAAAACAATATCAATGTGTATTTATTAATACACATGTTTCTATTTTTGTGCAGTGATTTAAAAAAGGACGCCTCTATTGTCAGGGTACAGTGGCATGGCGACAGGATATTCTAACTGACATGCAGCTTTAAGAGAGAGAAAACCTTGAATTTGACTGACATGCACCTTTAAGAGGACTAAAACCCTTGAATTTGACTGACATGCAGCTTTAAGAGATTGAATAGAGAAAAACCTTTGAATTTGACTGACATGCACCTTTAAGAGATTTAATAGAGAAAAACCCTTGAATTTGACTGACATGCAGCTTTAAGAGATTTAATAGAGAAAAACCTTTGAATTTGACTGACATGCACCTTTAAGAGAAATAAAACCCTTGAATTTGATTGACATGGCGAATGGCACAATATATTCTACTTACTTCTAATACATTGGGGATGATGTCGTATTTACACTCCAAGATGAACTGTTCCTTGTCAAAACTTGGATCCATCTTGATGATCTCTGTCAGCACCTCGGACATCTCCGTCTTTGTAAACACGCCCCCTATAGGGAGAAAGTAATAATATACACAGTGGCACAACCATGTTCACTGGCACCTCTCATGGAACTAGGCCAAGATGGGGGCATACCCACGGTCCGTACAGAAGTCAAGATATGGAATTCAAGACTATTTTCATTTGATTTCAGGAAAAAACGACAATGGTGAATCACAATTTCGGACTAATTTAGATCAGTGGGGACAGTTTAATGGAATTCAAGGCTTTTAAAGACTAATTACCCAAAATAGGTTAAATTCAAGGCTTTTCAAGGCCTTGAAATGGGGCAAATGAAGTTCAAGACTTTCCAGGCCCCGGACAGACCCTGGGCATACCCAACAAAACCGTATCTACCACACACACAGATAGGAACACAACAGAAAGGAATAATCTCCCAAATATAAAGTTGAGCACCTACCCCTCGTTTTGGTAGGTCATGGGATTCGAATCATCTGGTTAAACCTATGGCCGGGTTAAACCAATGACTTGAAAACTTATGCTTATCGCTCCCTAGACTGGCACTCGGCATTACTAGGATAGGGCAAGGAGCAGTGGAATTAGGAAGACCAAGTGTCGACGATTGAAAATTCCACTTCTTAATCAACTAATGAACCCCCCAAAAATAATATATACCTTCAACGCGACAAATACCTGCATTACACTTTGTTTGTTTGTTTGTTGTTTTACGTCCTAGCAACATCTAAGGTCATATCAGGACGTGTACCGACTTGTGACAGTGCGCACTCATGGCGACTTTATAATGCTTCCCCAATGGAATACCAGGCCACCAGCACCATGACATGATATCCCACTCAGTCACATTATCCTGACACTGAGCCAACCAGTCCTTGTCCTATCCTAATAATGCGAGTGCCAGGCTAGGAAGCAACAAGTATCAATTTTAAAGTCATTGGTTTGACTCGACAAGGGTTCGAACCGACGATCCCACGATCTACCAACACGGGAGATGGACGCTCTAACTCATTCGGCCATCCCGTCTGGTTCCCTGCATTGCGCCTACAGTGGTTAGGAAGCTAGCCCCGAAAGGGCAGAAATGTTGGTTCAAATCCCACTCTAGGCACAATGCTCCTATTGTTTGCAAAAACACCCCCACCCCATGACATTGGTGTCATGACCAGGATTTTGTGCGAATTTCCGAGATAACGCAGATCCCCCCATAGGTTAGAGAATCGCGGAAAAATAGGGGAAGTCAGGTTTCAACTGTCCTTGATGTGACTATATTATCGACCATACGTTTCTTGTTTGGGTTTCATGTTCTAGCAACATCTAAGGTCAGATAAGAACAGCATTTGAACTAACTAATTTTTGTCATATACCACTGATTTCTTGGCATTTTGTTTAAGGCTATTCGGTAAATATAAAATATCACGGAAATCCGCGAAATCGGGGAGATCTTTCATTTCTGCTTGTTGAGCGAGTTACACCCTAGAAACACCTCAGGTCATATCAGGATGGTAGTAGTAACACGAAAGACGTGTATTCGCACACTGAGCGAGACGGGAAGTTGTTTGCGGGCTGCACCCTACCGGCTATGCTCCAGTCTTAACGGAGGCTGAAACTTACCAAATATGTCCGTCATTTTGTCTGTGAATGTGCGCGATGCCCGGATGAGGATGTTGTCACTCTCGTCGTACTTGGTCTTCAGATCGAACAATTCTGGGGAAATGAGTGAGCGAATAAGTGAGTGAGTGAGTAAGTGAGTGAATGAGTGAGTGAGTGAGTGAGTGAGTGAGTGAGTGAGTGATTTAAGACAGGATGGTATGTTGCCTATAATATTGCCCCCTCCTTTTAATTTTGTTAAATATTTATGAACAGTTTATTCATCAGAATATGCATTTTTTTCAGCACCAAGGCACTGATCTTCCTGCCATGTACATTATATTGTAGACAGGTAGCTCCGCAGGTACCTAGGTAGGGCACATTCATAGATTAAGACGCAGGTTTAGTGTCTTAGTGGGTTAAGCGCCTGTCACACCTTACCGGATTGAGCAATGGACACAACCGGACAAAGAATTGTCTAGTCCGTTGGTGTTCGGTATCAAAATGTACCGAAATGTTGCAAGGGGAGCCGGACGAAACAGACACTAAACGGACAAGGAACGTACATTAACGAATAGCCACCGGACGATAACCGGACAACACCGTATGCAACCGGACAAGCAACGGTGAACCGACAGGCGAAAACCGAATGTCAAACGGACGAAGCGAAAATCAAACGGACACATACTGGACTGTTAACGGACGCGCCGAAAATATATTTTTAAAAACGAGGGACCGAATTCCCACAACACCATCAACGGACTATTCAGGAAGCAAACCGGAGACGTAACGGATGGGTACCTGACATGAAACGGACACCAACCGTACACGGCAGTTCGGCGGTGTCCGGTACAAGTTTTGTGCATTTTCAAAACTTCCCACCACGGATGCCAACCATATATAAACCGTACAGTGCCGTATTTCACCGGACAGTGTCCGGTTTCTCAATCCGGTGAGGTGTTACTGATCCTTTAGCTATCAGGGGTGAGTTCAGTATATGGGCTAAAGTAGTGGATTGCTAGATAAGCTGGTTGGTTGTTGGAGTTTTACGTTCCGGCAACAACTAAGGTAATATCAGGAAGGGTACCGACTTGTGACAGTGCCCCACTGGGAGACCTGGCTGCCATGACCTGATATTCCACTTAGTCACATTATCCGGACACTGAGCCAACTAGTCCTTTCCCCTATCCTAATAATGCCTGAGCGCCTGGCTAGGAAGTGACAAGCATCAATGTTTAAGTCATTGGTTTGACTCGACTAGGGCAGCACACACCACAGCCTTTGTTGAACCAGTTGTGGATCACTGGTTGGAACGGAAAATAGCCCAAACTGTAAATGGGTCCACTAAGCAGGATCGATAGGATGACCGACACCTTCACAGGTGGACACGCTACCACCTGAGCTATGTCCCGCTCCCCCTAAAACTGATGGTGTCACGGTGTGGCGTACTTACTGTGTACATATTGATTGTTGTCCTTGAAGTTCTGCCAGCTCTGAGCCCACTGTGAGTCCTTGTGCATTATCACGCCCGTAGCTTCACTAGTAAAAAAAAAAAGGTTACAAAGAATACATATATACAGTAAAACCTCTCTAACCGACCACCTCCACAGATCACCCACTCCCCTATATCGATCGCTATATTTGGGTCCCAAACGATCGCCCATACAATACCATTGTAACGATAAAAAAAAACTCCCTAAACCGACCACCTCCCTAAATGGACCATTTAAAGTCGATCCCACGGTCGGTCGATTTAGAGTGGTTTTACTGTATTCATTGCTTACGGGAACAGACGACGTGGAAGTTGATTAGATAAAACATGACTTTATTTCAGACACAATCCCCCAGTGGCATTACATGAGGACTATTCCAAGTACCTTTGAGGTGGTGGCCGACACAAGGTCATGGCAGACTAGGGAATAGGATGAACATGTGAACATATCAATTGATGGGAATAAACTGGTTGGTTGTTGGAGTTTTTCATCCTGGCAACATCTAAGATCATATTAGGATGGGCATTGACTTGCGACAGTACGCGCTCATGGCGACTGGGAAATCAGGCTACCAGCACCATGACCTGATATCCCACCCAGTCACATTATCCTGACACAAATTGGAGACGGTTCCCAGGCGGCGGGAACAGAGAGTGCCCGGTTTCAGGGGGGCCTGCAGAGACTAATGGGTTTTAGGAAGCGAGAGGTGCCCGGACAGGGGCACCGAAAAACATTAGGGACTATTCTTTATTTATATTCACATAATAAATTATATAGCACATACATCCTTGGAATTTTGTGATAGTTAATCGGCGACCCATCAAAAGTCGTGAAGATCTGCCAAATGGTGGAGATATTTCATCCCTGGATGTATATGGCGAGTTAGGTAATGGTGATTGTTTAATGCCGTGTCGGCAGCAAAGGCCATAATCATGGTGAGAAGTGTTCAAATCTTATTTTGTTCTATTAACGGGCCATCGCTTTTACACAGAATGTAAAAGCACACAACCAACTGTGTTGTGAGACATTTTTTTAAGTTAAAAGCTCACAACTACAAGAAATTTGAGGCTAGGTACAATTCTAAATAAAAGTTGATATCGTTCTTCCTGAATTTATGAAAATTGTATAAATGAACTACATAAGGGGGTATAGTCCTGCCACCCCCAAGAAGATTAGGGTCGCTTCTTGATTTACATTAGCTAAAAGATCACACAATGTGCTTGCATTGTAAAATCGTTCGTGCAAGGCTATAAAATTTACGCAGTTTAATCAAATGTGTTTGAGCGTCAGAGGGGACCGACACCCAATACATTAGGGAGGGTCGTCCGTGAGCAGAAAAGACTGTGTTAGCCACGACTAGCTTATGTGTATGTGTATGTGTATGTGTATGTGTATGTGTATGTGTATATGTATATGTATACGTACAGTAAAAGCGTTGATAACTCACGTGTTGGCTTCCACAGGCCGGGCCTCGTCCACTTTGTAAGCACCTTCATCACGCATGCGCAGCTTCTCTGTGGAGGAGCAGAACAGATCTAACATGCCGACTAACTTTATGGTGGTTAGTATATTTGTTTGTTTGTCTTAGATTCTAGTAATATAAAAGGTCATATCAGGACAGGTACCGACTTGTGACAGTGCGCACTCATGGCGACTACATAGTACTGCTCTACTGGGACACCAGGCCAGAGCACCATGACCCAATATCCCACACCTGTCAGATTATCCTGATACTGTGCTAACCAGTCCTTGTCCTGCCCTATTAATACCAAAAGCACCAGGCTTGGTGGCGACAAGTTGGTTTGACTCGGATGGGAATCGAACTCCCAACCGTCCGCATAGCGAACCTGAGTTCTACTGCTTTGACCACCTCACCCCATGATGTGTCACGTAAGGACCACACCCAGTAAGCTGCGCAACTAGACAAGACTTCCCCACAATGACCAATAACTTATTCACAAGAATAAAACATGTACGCACACAAACAAAACCTCACGGGCTTATGCTACAGCTCGATGATATCTCCAGGCCACCAGGTGGCCGATTTTTAAACTTGTAAAAAGAATAAAGCAATGCTAAATTTAAATAAAAAGTAAATGTTAAACCAAAGAGCAGACAGGATTTGTTATTAAACTTGTAAAAAGAATAACGCCATCTTACATACATTTTTTCATCATTTTTTTTTATGACCAAAGAACAGCAGACAGGCAAGAAACTGCATATTTAACAAATATGAGTATCACAGCTTATGTCAGGCGAAACTGCTTGAACAAAAGAAGTACTGCCTACCTGGACTTTTATACAGTCTCCCCTTGGAAAAAGCCACCTGGTCTATTTCGGATGTCACTGTCTTTACTCCCTGTGTAAAAAAAAGGAATGGTAAAATTTAATGTTTTAGTCACTTTATTTCAGGGATGAAAGTGGTCTGTTGCAAAATACGCGGAAACACAGGGGCTAGCGTCCTAACCACTAGCCTATCTAGGCTAATGGTAACGCCCCTCACTACACCAACTGCGCTGGAATTGTTGGTTGGTTGGCTCTTGGAGCTTTACGTCCTAGCAATACCTAAGGTCATATCAGGACGGGTACCGACTCATGACAGTGCACACTCATGGTGACTTGCTGGTGGGAGATCAGGCCGCCAGCACCATGACCTGATATCCTACTCAGTCACATTTTCTTGACACTGAGCCAACTAGTGCTGGAATTGCTATGTCTCGTATAATTTAAAATTACAAACATCCAGGGGCCAAATGTATGAAGCGGGGTTAGCGCTCCAAACCTGTGGTTAGCGGGGATCTCCGGGTTAGCGGTGAAAAGTCTGTATGTATGTGGCCGGGTTAGGGAAACTCTGTGAGTTTAGCGTCGTCTACGCTAACCCCAAGCCATATCAAGTTTACTGTCGGTGTTACGGACCTATTAGGCCCAAATCTATTCAATGCGATCATATTTAACAGAATTACATACTCAATAAGTGAAATTTCCTCAAATTAACCCTAAAATCGAACCGATATTAACGCACTTACAGTACACACAGGGAACAATTCAACCAGTAACATTTATATTTTCATCGATTTGTTTGTTTGTTGTTGTTTTACATCCTAGCAACATCTAAGGTCATATCAGGATGGGTACCGACTTGTGACAGTGCGCACTCATGGTAACTTTATAGTGCTGCCCTACTGGAAGACCAGGCCACCAGCACCATGACCTGATATCCCACTCAGTCACATTATCCTGACACTGAGCCAACCAGTCCTTGCCCTATCCTAATAATGCCAAGCGCCAGGCTAGGAAGTGACAAGTATCAATTTTAAGTCATCGGTTTGACTTGACCAGGGTTCGAACCCATGATCCCACGATCTACCAACATGGGAGACGGACGCTCTAACTCATTCGGCCATCCCATCTGGTCTATTTTCATCGATTAAGGTATTATATCTATTGAATTAGGAATCCTTAACCAATAACTAAGACCTTGCATGTAAATGTAAAATGATTTAATATACCTCATATTCATTACTTATTGCGTTGTGTACACTTAATTTCAGAATTTACATCACACTTCAATTTACTATATAAACCATGTAAAAATGTTTGTGTAAATACCGATATACCTGTAACACTAACGGTCGGAAGATCAGTGTTACAGCGCTGACAAATAATATACATTAAAACCTCTCTAACCAAACACCTCCACAGATCGCCCACTCCCCGAGATCGCTTTATTTGGGTCCCAAACGATACCGTTCTAACGATAAAAAAAAACTCCCTAATCTAACCACCTCCCTAAATGGACCATTTAAAGTCGGTCCCAAGGTCGGTTGATTTAGAGAGGTTTTGCTATATATACCTGTAACACTAACGGTCGGAAGACCAGTGCTACGGCACTGACAAAAGTTATATATGCAGGGATGAAAGTGGTCTCCGGGGGGGGAAAAAAAAAAAGAAGCGGAAATGCTGATATTCTCCCATAGGCTTAGCATTGTCAGGGAATCACTGAAAATTCATGGAAGTCGGATTTCATACATATTGGTATACGCTGATAGTGCTGTGGCATTTGAAGCATGTATTAGTAGTATACGCTGATAGTGCTGCGCCGTTTGAAGCATGTATTAGTAGTATACGCTGACCCCGCTGCGGCGTTTGAAGCCATTAGTAGTATACGCTGCTAGTGCTGCGGCGTTTGCACCACATATTAGTATACGCTGATGGTGTTGCAGCATGAAACAATGTATTGGTTGGTTGGTTGTTGGGGTTTTACATCCTGGCAACATCTAAGGTCATATCAGGACAGGCGCAAGGTATTAGTATACACCTATAGCTACAGGAAAAATACCGGAAATCCGCGAAATCGTGGAGATCTTTCATCCCTGAATATGAATAAAATTAATATACCCCCAAAAAACACGAATCCTTGACCTACCTCCTGGACATGCTTGAACAGTTTGGTTTGTGAAACTTCAGCGCTCTGTTTGCTCACAGTCTCGGCTGCCATACTTGCTTTAGTCGTCAGCTCGTCCAAGATGGCTTTCCCCTTTTGGCCATAACTGGATTTCTCCGCCTCTGACAGTGTCTGAAGCATCGTTATCACCCAGTACTCGTTAGTAGAGCAATGCACATTGTCAATCAGGACCAATACTTCATTAATATCAATTCAATAGATTTTTGGTTATGGATAATATTAGACAAATTTGTTTGGCTTATAGCACAAAAGAACATATGCTATTATTCTACATATGTACATACATGGTACATACACACTTAATATTACATACGCGTCATTCTCAGAAACTGGGTACCAGATTTTTAGGTTCCATGTTACATTGTTAATGATTTTACCTTTGTTTTGGGACGTAGTAAGTCATGTAGTTACTGTTGACTATATGTACTAAGTATGTTAGCAATACTACATGTATTTAATCTATCCCACAAAGTGTATCCAAAATATGCTTATATGATTTTCTACTAAAGGAAAAATATGAAGATTTGCATTTCGACACCATGCATTTAGCCAAACGTATTTTTCTAACATCTATTACCTAACGTCTATGCAATATATTTTTCTATATTTATCGGAAGATTTAACAATGATAAATATATATTTATGTTACATTATAAGGATTCTGCATAGCGTTCATTTGCTTAGTGCTGTATTTTTGGGGATAACATACGTAAAGTGCTAACTGGGGTATTACAGTATTCAGGATACAAACACATGTGAAGATATGGAATTCAAGGCTATCTCAAGGCTGGTTGTTTTTTTTAAGTTTTAAAAAGGAATTCATGACTATTTTCATTTGGATTTCAGGAAAAGGTAAGAATGACAAATGGCGATTTTCAGACTGATTTAGATCAGTGGGGACAGTTAAATGGAATTCAAGGATTTTCAAGACTAATTACTCAAAGTAGGTTAAATTCAAGGCTTTCCAGGGCCTTGAAATTGGACAAATGAAGTTCAAGACATTTCAAGACTTTGCAGGCCCCCTACAAACCCTGGGTATATACTTACAACTTAAGTTCATACCCATTTAAACACTTACACATTATGCACTTACATATTATGTGCTTATGTATTATGTACTTACATATTAAAAGAAATGATATTTGCATGTATTTACATACAGACGATTAAATTTCCACCACAAAAAAAGGGGTTAATAACGCAAAAGAAAATAGATCAAATTTTCAGTATTGAAAAGTAGCTTGCTTTAGAAAATTACAAGGTAATAAATAATACGTCGAAATGAGACCCATTTCACAGTTAGGAATAACAATTACTATTACTAGGGGCTAGGTTAGTGGATCACTTACACAACATAAAAATGAGAAAATATGTGTGACTGTGACGGGTTGGTTATTGGATAATGTATGTAGCAGGGTAAATACAATACCTCTTTCAACTTTTCTTGTACAGCATCAAACCGTTGTTTGAAGACTTGGGACCCTTTAACAGTTTCAGACTCAATCGCCTCCTATTTGTGAATAACAAAATATGTTAAAACGCACTGCTTTGCATACATGTTAACGCAGTATACATAATTTGTATATTTTTGTATCATCGGCTATTTGACGTTAAAGAAGAGAAAGAGAATGAGAAAGGGAAGAATGATCGATTGATATTTTACGCCGTGTCAGAAGTCAAAACCATATTCAATGCTAAAGTGAGTAGAATTTATTCTGTTGCCATAAGGGTCTTTTTTCCCTCTAGAAAAGTAAATGTATCAAAAGACAGTAAGATTTATATTTTTTTAAAGAAACAGGAGAACGTGAGATGTGAGATGATGGTGGAGGAGACGAGAGGAGAGGAGAGGAGAGGAGAGGAGAGGAAAGGAGAGGAAATGAGAGGAAAGGAGAGGAAAGGAGAGGAAGAGGGAAAGGGAAAGGAAAAGGAAAAGGAAAAAGGAAAAGGAAAAAGGAAAAGAAAAAGAAAGGACTTACATATTTTTCCCGAGCTTTTTGTAGTGCTTCCGACTCATCCAGTTTCTTGGCTTCCTCGCGAAACTTCTTCAAATTTTCCTGGAAGAAAGAAAGATAATATAATATAAAATGATACGACCTATCTATTTATTGTGAAAATGGCTTTTGTTCAATACGCTAACCTGGAGCGGTGAACATACTAAGTGTGTCACAAAGTAAATAAACTATTTACAGTTGTTATAGAAGCTTCTACAAACTACTTTAAATAAAAGCCACATCATGGCAGGATAACGCCTAAACCGAAGCTGAGAAATTATTATTAATAATAACGAGGGTCTTGAGTAACTGCTTAGGACTGCAGTACAATGAAACCTCTCTAATCGACCACCTCAACAGATCGACCATTCCCCTTTATCGATCGCTTTATTTGGGTCCCAAATGATCGCCCATACAATACTATTGTACGATTAAAATACTCCCTAAACCAACCACCTCCCATACTGGACTATTGAAAGTCGGTCCCATGGTCGGTCGATGTAGAGAGGTGTATAGTCAGTGATGTCAGTCTCCTCTGACAAAAATCGGAAATCTGACTTCCTTCCTGTGTTAAGCAAATGCGGTGAAATTACCAAAGAAAAGACCAAGAAAGATAATTCGGAAATGCATGGAAAACGGCTAAATTTGCCATTCCTGCGTAAGGGCCCTACCTTCATCTCTTTGTTCTTGTTCATCTCAGTTCGAATATTCTCATACAGCTCCTGGATGAAGTTTTTCTTGGATGCCGCTGACCTATTTCGTACATGCACCTGGAAGGTAGTTATGAAATAATAAATAATAATGATATTAATCATCATCATAATCATCACCAATCCCTTAACCACAAGGGTTAGATGGTTGGTTGTTTGAGTTTTCCGTCCTGGCAACATCTACGGTCATATCAGGACGGGTACCGACTTGTGACAGTGTGCACTCATGTTGACTTTATCGTGCTGACCCACTGGGAAATCACGCTAAATTCCAGGACTGTCCATTCTCTGATGTTGTCTTCCCACGCTTTCCTCTTTTGTAAGCCTTACTGCTAAACTTATGCATGGACCGGAGAACACCGACTTTTTCAGTAATTAACCGTTATCCCTTGACAGTGCTATGTATATATGGAAAGAATTCCCGCCTTTTCACAAAAATCAGTAGAGAGAACCCAATACTGACTGGTAGCACACAACCTGGAATAGTTCAATCTATTTCAAACATGTAGGAGAGGACGCGGTGGCCCAATCGGTATAGCGCAGGCTTCCCTTGCGGAAGGCTGTGAGTTTGAATCCTGGCTGAGTCAACCCAATGACGTACAAAATGAATACTTGTTGCTACATAGCCTGGACCTCCGCATTACTAGGACAGGACAAGAACTGGTTATTTCAGTATCAGGATAATGTGACTGAGTGGGATATCGGGTTATGGTGCGGACAGCTTGGATCTCCCAGTGGGACAGTACTATAAAGTTGCTTTGAGTGCGCATTGATATCATTGTTATTAGCTATTGTTATTGTTAACAAGTCGGTACCCATCCTGGTATGACCATGGATGTTGCTAGGATGTAAAACCCCAAACAAACAAAACTAAAACATGTAGAAAATTGTAGACCATTAAATTTGTAGACCATAAACACAATTTATCAGAATCACGGAAATCCGTGAAACAACCGAGATCTCCATCCATGTTTATTGTGTAAATAATTTATAACGCGACAATGAGCATCAGTGTCTCCAAGTAACTATGATCCAGTGTAACCACCATAGATAAAAAATTATCCAGGTTGTACAAACTGAGTAACCATAGAGAGGTAGTTAACGTTATGAATCTAAACAAGCTTAAACAGTCACTCACAGTTTGACATTCACGTTGTCAAGAGCAGTAGCACACAGAATTACTTTTAACATTACACTTTGAAATTGTGTTGGAGTCATTCTGCCAAGATGCCTAAAACTGAGAGATCTAGATTAGTAAATATTTGGTCCACTGTAGTTGCCTTGTCGTGATGTGTATTACTATTATAATTTGATTTCTGTAACACCCTGAGTTCGGAGATTTCCACACAGCTTTGTAGTGAGGTGAGACATGCTTATCTGCCACACCGCTCTCCTATCGCAATCCCCCCCAACCATGACGGGGAAGCGTTAAGACACTTTGGGGTGGTTTGTAACTGTACAACGGTTACCGGCTGCAGAACTGCAGCAATAGAGAAAGGCACCGATAAATCGGCCCAATCTTTGATTTGAAGATTAAACTTCAAGAGGAACAGTTATAGAAGTGAGGGATCTCTATACAACAATTAACAAAGAACCGTTAGGGCAGCTCCGGATCACTCCTGCCCGGCAGTAGCAGTGCACTCGTATTCAGCAGCAGTGGGTTCAGAGAAGGGACAGGAAAAGATTGGCTCAGCAGTAAGGACAAAGCAAGACAGCGAAAAGGGTCCCACCCAAGCAAACAGGAGGGGGAGGAGTAAGCCCAGAAGACAAAAAAAGAAAGGGTAGAATAGAGGAAAGAGAAATGAGAGAGCTGAGTCAAAGGGCTGTGTCTCTTTGCTCTATGGTGACCAGCCGGCGAGCCAGAGACACGGACAGAGTAAGAGGTAGAAAGTGAAATGCTGGCCGGCTCCCCCTCCCGGAACTCTTTTCAGACATAATCAAGGAGGAGCGAGGCACAGCGGAGAGAAGATGTGTGGATGAAGTGCGGCCCGGATAGCAAGTGTTAGACAAGGGGGCTGTTCATCTATTTATACCCAACCAAGAAGTGGTTGGTTGGTGGCTGTTAGTCTTCTATCCAGGCAACATCTAAGGTCATATGAGGACGGGTACTGACTTGTGTCAGTGCGCACTCATGGCGACTTTATAGTGCTGCCCCATTGGGAGACCAGGCCGTGAGTATCATGACCTGATATCCTACTCAGTCACAGAGGCGGGGGTATAAAAATCTGCGCCAACACTACACAATTGTGTCTTTCTTTTTCATTCATCGGTTCAAGTAGGGAATTTTTAATTAAATTAAATTCAATTAAAAAGATTTGAATCAAATTGGACTGGTGCTGCCCAGCGATGAAAACAAGTGTTAATATACCTACCCGCTATGGGCAGGGTAAATAAATTCATCACACAAAAAAAATGGAGAACCAACCTTTTTACTGCATTGCCTTTTAGTGTTATGACTTGCAGAGTAAAAATGGACTATAAGAGAACTTATCGTGACATCATCCAACTGAGATGTGTGTTATGTGTTCCTGTTGGAGCAACACTCACCTGTGATAACCGAACGTCGAGCTGTGAGTGGTAAGTGGGTGGGTTCTGTCCGACGGGGCAGGGGCCCCCCAGCCCAGTGTACGACGACAGGCAGCGGTGACATGCTTCTCCTGCAGATGCCCTCTGGTGGGATAAAAACACAACATGGATCGGTACATCAAACTCCGGGTCCATACCCATTTTTACATATCAAATTCCAGGACTTTCCAGTGCAAAATTCTGGGACGTTTTAAAGACGATTATTAAATTAAAGTGCCCTGAAACACAGCTGTATTCATAGTCGATTCACTGGGTAAGATGTGAATTGTGAATAAGCATGAGAAATAACAATGACTATGTGTATGGTTTAATATAAAAATCAAGAAGCAGAATAAGGAGCCCACAAAAATCACTTTTAATACAAAACATCACGGATTGAAGTTTGGGCACGTCCGCGAAAACAGGCTTTTACAGTTTTAGAAAAAAATATGGTCATGATTTTCCATTTCCAAGGATCGTTAGACAAATTTGACGACTTACCAGGCCTGAAATCCTGAATTATCAAATTCCAGGACTTTCCAGGTTTTCAAAGACCCGTGCGAACCATGAAACTATTGATTGAATGGTGCCTGTTTTGATGCCGCATCGGCAGTAAAGACTGTGAGGGTCGTTCTCAGAAACTGAACCACCTTTGTGACGTGGAAACCAAAAGTGAAAACCCATATTTACATGTGCATATGTCGGAGTTGAAATTTTGTTTTCATCTTTAGATTTTTATCTCATACAAATTGAGAAAGTCGTTAAAATTAACCATGTAACGTCCATCCATAACATTATTTTAACACACACAATAAATTCAAACAAGATTTGATTGCTTACAGATATATAAAAAAATTAAATGGTCTTAAAAGTTGATTTTGTTTGTTCAGTTTGTTGTTTGTTTGTTGTTTTACGTCCTAGCAACATCTAAGGTCATATCAGGACGGGTACCGACTTGTGACAGTGTGCACTCATGGCGACTTTATAGTGCTGTCCCACAGGGAAACCAGGCCGCCGGCACCATGACCTGATATCCCACTCAGTCACATTATCCTGACACTGAGCACACCAGTCCTTGCCCTATCCTAATAATGTCGAGCGCCTGGCTAGGAAGCGACAAGTAACAATTTTAAAGTCATTGGTTTGACTCGACTGGGACTCGAACCCACGACCCCACGATCTACCAGCACGGGAGACGGACGCTACAACCCACTCGGCCACCCCGTCTGGTTGTTTGTTCAGTAGATGCACATGTGGTGTTGATATGCAAATTTTCATATTTCCCACTTTAGGAGAAAATCATATAAATATATGTTGGATACATTTTGTGGTATAGATTAAATATATGTAGTATTGTTAACATACTTCCATTATTAATTAGCCATCGAAACATTGACAGAGATTGTAGAACCTAACAATTTTTCTTTTAAAAAGCTGTGGCAAATTCAATAATGAGTTGGGGATGGAATCGGAACAACTCCATCACACCCTCTTTTCCAAATACATCATCTCTAACCGGTTGTAGGTAAGGACATCTCACCAAAATGTGTAGATAAAAGATTCACCCCATACTTACAGCAGGGGTGAACGACAATGCTAAATACGGGCGAAGATAACTTTAGTATGGAACAGGAAGTAGAATCCCTGGTTCCAGTATCAAATGGCTACTTATATCGACACCGAGTTGGTGAAATGGGAGAGAATGCCTAAAAGATACGATGGTGACCATGGAATGCAGTCGATTTCACTTTTAAAGTTGATTAAACTACATGTTTTATTATATTTTTCAAATCAAAAGTAGCAGGTAAATATTAGGATATATGCGAAGAATATCTTTTGCATCATAAATTAAGAATGTATCTGCTCATTTCATTTCCCCAGCATGCTGAAATTTTTCGCCAGCTTTTATATGGGGTTGTTTTTCAGCCCTCCTGTGGGTACTGCAGCAGTACGATGTGAATCTTTTATCTACAAAATGTGTAGATAAACGATTCACCCCATACTTGCAGTTTGTTTGTTGTTTTACGTCCTAGCAACATCTAAGGTCATATCAGGACGGGTACCGACTTGTGACAGTGCGGACTCATGGCGACTTTATAGTGCTGTCCCACTGGGAAACCAGGCCACTGGCACCATGACCCGGTATCCCACTCAGTCACATTATCCTGACACTGAGCACACCAGTTCTTGCCCTTTTTTCTTGAAGATTTATACTGCCTATCATGGATAAGTCTGACTAGACTTGTTTTCACCATTAGACAGTTTGGTGATAGAAAGCCCGAGCCAAGGGATTTTTAACCTCCCACACCACATAGACATGGTATGAGAGCAACTGGCCTTTGATGACGCTGTAAGTTATCCACAGCGGTGGAAATCCAAATTGGCAGAGGTGTGGGCACGGGGAATCGAACCACCGACCCTATCCTAATAATGCCGAGTGCCTGGCTAGGAAGCAACAAGTATCAATTTTTAGGTCATTGGTTTGACTCGACCAGGGTTCGAACCCACGATTTACCAGCATGGGAGACGGAGGCTCTAACTCATTTGGCCATCCCGTCTGGTCCTACCATACTTGCAGTAGAGGGGTGAACGACAACGTAGTCTAAATACGGGCGAATATAGCTTTAGTATGGAACAGGAAGTAGAATCTCTGGTTCCAGTATCAAATGGCCACATTTTCAAAGTGTGTTAAAGTATATGTTTTATTATATTTTTCAAATCAGAAGTAGCGGGGAAATATGAAGATGTATGTGAAGAATATATTTTGCTTCTTAAATTAAGAATTTATCAGCTCAGTTCATTTCCCCATCATATCGAAATTCTTCACCAGCTTTTATATAAGGTTGTTTCTCAGCCCTTCTACAAGTATGGGGTGATTGTTTATTTACAAAATCAGAAAATGTGATGCACTGACCAGTCAGTATACAATTACAACGGCTGTGCTCAAACTGACTGGTGGTCGGTCCCCGGCCAAAACAAAACTATTGAAGTGGGCGTGTCTACTCGCCTTGAGCAATTTGCGCACTCGTTCAACGGGCGCGCAAATTGCTTCCGCATGTGCATGCGAGGGTTCGCGGGGGTAAAGCGTTGCTTAGCGACTAGCTAAGCAACGGAGGGAGGTCGGGCGTTCGGGGCCTGACCCGGCAGACGTGTTTATGCACGCTCTGTCATTTCAGCCGATATTTGGTCTTTTTTCTGATCTAAATTCTAAAGCTAACTTAATTAAATAACACGGGAGGGAAGGGGAGTTACCTGCTCCTTTAATAGGTTTACATATTTCGCTGGTATCCTTGTTAGTTATGGTAAGAATAAAGTCGTGAGCTCTTCTGAAGGTGGATTGGGACGTTCCTTGCATTCTTTACTATCCTCCAGTATTACTGTAGATTAACCGCTATGGAAAACCTGATATTCGATTGCTTCATATGTAATTAAGGGCCTTAAGCCTAAGCCTAAGCAAGCCTTATGCAGTTACTTAACCCATCTGCGGGAATATACTGACGAAACTCTAACAGAATTAGCGTAGTGTTACTTTAGGGCGGAAATTAACGACATTAACTTAGAACTGACTAGCAGTGACAGCGGCGGCATCCCTAGCCGTACGCGTACTTCTGGAATAATTCCGTAACATAAATAATACCCCGAAATGCGAAGGGGACCGCCAGCTAGTTGAAATAACCTAACTTATAGAATTAGGGAAACCTTAGGCCGATAAATGCGCTCGATGGCAAATTGCGTATGTGGACGAAACTCTGGCGGGCCGCCTTTAGCGTGGGGAGGACACCGACGGCGACGGACTAACTGCAGACGGGAGGAGGAGCCGCAGCAGCCCGCGGCAGGCCCGGGAAATTCACATGGAAATTATTACATAATATTACATACAATTAACACGTTAGGCTCGCCTTAAGCGGGGGCAGATTAGCCGAACGGTTAAACTATCATTACTATGAGTCCGACGGTATGACTCTCATTGACTGTGGCCTGTGCTGGACATGGGTTGGTTGTTGGAGTTTTGCGTCCTGACAACATCTAAGGTCATATCAGGACGGGCCAGACATGGGTGCCCATCCTAAAGGTTAAAACTAGTAAAAGCTAAGTAAATGACCCGTGTCGTGTGATGTATCAACTAATAACTATCATCATGTTTTGTCAAACTGATGAGGACATACGGAATTCTCAACACTAGTAGTCAATACATGCCCAATTATGTAAACGTCATTTCCACCAAGAGAAATTAATCTGAATATTAATGATCAAGGTACAGTGCTCTCATGTAAGAGTTCCATTGGTAGTATTAAGAACGATAATAGCAGAATTGAAGGACAGCTGATGACATCGAAAATGACCGGCCCTACGTCCTTGCCCGATTACTAGTGATTTTACTAAGGGATGACATCGTAATTAAATCCAGCATAATGAAAGTGGTCCATAATAGAAATACGGCGCCTTTATGCACTAAACTGACAAATAGATTTGTAAATTTACCTGGATATGCAATACTGTCAAGCAGCATTTACGCAAAGCATGGCCGGCGGCTGCCATTTTGACCCCTGTAAATGCATAAGTCTCCCACTGGTGCCGATTTCTGGAACTCCGAGTTAGGTCTCCTCTGTAGATGGCGCCACAAGGATATAGAACTGTCGGGTTCTTTTTTTTAATGGCTTTTATTTAGATAAGCCAAAGACCCTATAACACTAGGACGGCTCACTACCTATATCTCCCATGGGCCAATGATGGGGGTAAATTTTGCAGTGCCATCTTGTGGCGGGTTTGATCAGCCTGGCTGCTGGCTGGTGTTTCACATGTAAACACATACATATTTGGCCAATGTTGTGTCTACTGCCTGGTCCCCACCTCCCACTGCCCCGCCCTCCCCCATTCTCTCCCCCTCCACCCCCCTCTGACCCTCCCTCCTCCCAGCCTCACCGCCCTTCCCCTCCCTCCTCCGCACTCCCCTTCCATCCCCACCCCCATCCAACCCTCCCCTGCCCTCCCCACCCTTCCCCACCCCCCTTCCTCTCTGCCTCCCCTCCCCCCTTCCTCCCCCACACAACCTCCTCCCTGATGTAAGTGTGTGTGTGTGGGGGGGGGGGGATGTCCCCACCGGTTGTGTGTTGCTTCTCCTATAGAACTCCCACCACAAGCACTACCCCTACGTCTGCCTTTCCACCTCTCCACCCCTACCACCATGCTCACATTCCCCCAGCATCCTTCCAGCACACTGACACATGCACACACACACCATTTGCACAACCCATGATAATGCTATCAAAATGATATAACCCACCACCTGGTGCGCTGGCTGTTCTCTTGATTACACAGAACAGGCTGAGTGAGTGTTATAGGGTCTTTGGATTGGCATATATCATTTCTCAGTAGCGTGACAGTGATCTTCAGATCATAGTTTGCTCAATTATTGACACAAAATGATGTTTTAAACAATTGGAAACAAGTGTGATTTAATCTTGATATCTATCAATATCAGTGTATTTCTGTAGGGGGGGGGGGGGGGGAGGAGTGCAGGGGGGGGCGCATTCCCGAAGGTATTGTTTGAAATAGTTTTCTTTAGAGATCCAGAACGTGAGCTGTTGCTCAATTGTGCATACGTTTGAGTTAAGTAATATGATACTTACAGTATCCGTATAAGTGATATTTACAGTATCCGTATAAGTGTGGGGGGGGGGGGGGCGTAGTGGGGCATGGTCCTATGGAGGGGCTTGGGATAGACATTAGCCTGAAAGTACATAACTGCACCATGTATAGTTATGAAGGAATAAATCACTGTGTACTAGTAATAACAAATCCACGGATAATGCACCAAAATAACATTCAATTTGAAATTCAGTCGGAATTAAGTTTTTCCCAACTTGATTAGACAGCGGCGCACTTATTCGGTTAAAACTTCCAATAATAGCATAATTATATTACGGAAATCACAATTCGTAAATGAATGGTGGACACGAATAGTAGTTAAAACTTAATCTATAGATTAAAAATAAAACACACCCATTGACTGATCACATCAGGTTTCAAAATGTCATTCTCGCACCGTACATATTTTCAAATGACAAAACTTAGAGCAATTCTTTCATTTATTTATTTAAACAAATGTAGCATAAATACCGCCAGGATTTAACATGTATCACTGACAATAGCAAAACATTATGTACACATTTGACTTTTTACAGTGAAATATCGATAAACATGTATTAAAGGCACTGATAAAACCGCCCAAATTTCATTGAAAATTTCCATATGGTCACAGACATTGCCAGGCCATCGCTTTCAACAAACACTCGGTGCCATTTATTTCTCAGAAGTCTTGCAAATGGGCTAGATAAAACTTCAACAACAAATGTATATAACAAATCAATTTAGAATCTTGGCAACAATAACCCCCCCCCCCCCGCTCCTCCATCAACATATTTTCTTGGGGGGGAAAAACAACAGATTCAGCATCAAGGCAGTGGTCTTTCTGTGTGGCGGTTTCAGCGCCCGGTCAGTTTCAGCGCCCTGCCGTGGCTTCTGCGCATGCACGGATTTTAAGAGACGGTCAAAACACCCGTGGCCTCGCCGGCTACAAGCTCAGCTAGTGCCCGGCAGTGTTAGGGACCGATTAGGCCAAAATCTATTGAATGCGATCATATTTAACAGAATTACGTACTCAAATAATGAAATTTAATTAAATTAACCTTAAATTCCAAGCGATATTAACGTAGCAGCTAGATCGGCGTCGAATCGCTGAGTGTAAACTAAACAAATAGCAGTGCTTGCAGGGCCTCTTAAAATCCGCGCATGCGCAGAAGCCACGGCAGGGCGCTGAAACTGACCGGGCGCTGAAACCGCCACACCGGGTTTAAACCTTCTGGTGCATTTGACCTATTACGCGATATGAATGATATAAATAATGGCAGGGAACTATCAAGCTTTACAGGTACTATGGAGATCTTATTTTGTACAAGTAGACCTGAGGATAGCTATTTCATTTAGAACATTGATTTGTTGGTTATACCTGTGAGGATGAAAGTTTGTTTTGTTTGGAGGCATTAGTACGATGGGCATGCCGTGCTGTGGTCAGTGGATTTGAGATTATGTAATATATAATTTATTATGCGCTCTATAATCTATTATGGGAATACAAACAAGGACACTGCCACTTATCAGTTCCCTTCTCCATTTTAGTTATTATCTATTAGCTTACTGTCACTGGAGTTAGTTAGTTCCTGCTTCTGCCACTATGGCACCACCTCCGGGTGGATCCAGGGCCACGTTCAGGGTGTGTCTCTGAGACGTCTCCGTGATGCTTTTTGGCTTATTTCCGTTCAGGGTGCATCTCCGAGGCGTCTCCGAGACGTCTCCCTTTTCAGAAAGAGACAAAAAGCGCCTCGAAAATGGCTGCCGTATTCAGTGGTTTCAGCCAATCAGAGCGCTTCCTTTTCATTGCAAATGGCTGCCGCCTATGGAGGCCGCCATTTTCGAGGCGGCCGACAGCTAAATGCCGTTCAAACTAGCGTGATGTTAGGGCCATCTCCGAGGCGCCTCCGAGACGGACCCTGAAGCAGCCCAGGTCACCCTGATAACAACCGCGTCTGGTCACTATCGCCTCCAGACCTGCGTGGACGGTCAGATTTTAAAATAGACGAAGTTTCCCCTGATAGTTATTATATATTTATTATCAAACGTGTATTTACTTGCTCCGGACCAGCTTGTATCTTATATCGCAGGTGGCGCCACCACCAGCTGTGATCACGTGGTGTATAGATACCGTAACCGCCATTTGAATCTACAATTATACCTTTTTTGATTTACCGGTAAAGTTGTATTGACTCAGCCAGAGCCTCGTTGTCACGGTCCCTATTTTTTGTGTCTTTTATGCTTGAGAATATTTCGCACATTTTTAAATGAAAAAACTTACCCCAAGAGTAATTATTGGGGGTGCAGGTGGAGAACTACAATATATCCCCGCTTTGTTGGAATTTCACGTCCTAGCAACATCTAGAGTCATATCAGGAGAGGTATCAACCAGCGACAGTGTGCACTCATTGCGACTTTATAGTGCAGCCCCACTGGGAGACCAGACTGCTTTTACCATGACCCGATATCCTAAGTCACATCTATCCTAGTAATGCAAAACACCAGGTCAAGTAGCGACAAGTATAAATTTGGTAAGCAATTGGTTTGACTTGGTTGGGGTTCAAATGAATGACCTCCCATATGGGAAGCCAGCCAACACTCTTACTGATTCAGCCATACAAACCGGTCATAAGAGATTCAAAGAAAGGCGTTGAATGGGATTCTTTTGTTGAGGGGGTGGAGTGCTTCAGCAATAATTATTTTGTAATAACTTCTCAAGATAGGGCTGCCCTCTAGGGAAGATCTTCTGATCAAAAAGAATCTCCGGTGGACTGGACACCTCATGAGGATGTCATCAGACAGGCTACCAAAGCAGATCCTCTACTCTCAACTGTCTTCTGGTTACAGAAAGGAGGGTGCCCTCGTCTCCGGTTCAAGGATACCATCAAGAGAAACCTGAAGCTGAGAGACATTAAGACCGACTCATGGACATCACTCTCACAGCGGAGAGCTAAATGGAGAGCAACAGCCTGGCAGAACTCAAACCCACATTTCTGCCATACCAGGGCAAGCTTTCTAACCATTAGTCTATCTAGGCTCCCTGGTGTAATCAACCTACTCCGTTCCTTAAACAAACAAACCTCACCAATAATAAATCAATCTGTGTAGGTTTAGGAGGAATTTTACTGTCGCTCAGGAAGAAACCTTTTTTTAACCTGGTCAAAATAATCGCGAAAATTAAATTGACACACATTTTACCTGGGGAGGTGAGTGTAACTGACTACACTCATCCCTAATGGAGTCATAAGTCTCATAATTAAAATTCCAAATATCCAGGTATACCACACTCCCATTAAACATACATAGGGCAGGTTAACACTTTACACACAGCTCAGCAGGTGCAGGATTCTGGTCGCAGCACCAGTGTTATGGAATGGTATTGAAAACAAACGTAATCATCATTCCTAGAGGCGGATTCGAACCCACGTTCCTGCCATTCCGGGGCGGGCGTCCTAACCATTCAGCGGTCACACAACGACGATACTGAACTGTTGCAGTCGGCCTTGCGTGGTGACAAGGAAGCGGTCTCCGCAGGCCTGACGCACCTGGCTCACACACGTGGGGCGGCCGGGCAGGCCGAGGCAGGCTCGGTGGCGCCCCGATAGGTCCCACACCGACAGATGACGCGTGGTGGCCGACAGTCCAGCCACCCAGGCACCGCCAACACACGCACCGCCCAGCCTGGTAAGACATACCGTCATTAGGGAGAGGTGAGAAGTTACTACTTAATGTTTGGTAAATAATCAGATAATGATGGTGCAGACAACTTCCAATATTTATACTTGCATATTACACCTATACAGCACCAACAATGGCAGTGGCAGTCCAAATACAAATATAATGTAATATATCAAATCAAATGCACTTGGATTGGTCCCAGTGCTTCACTGGCCACCACAGATTTCAATGTGTTACTAACCAGCCTACCCCAACAGCAGGACTCATATTGTTGTAAGGTTAACACTAAAACAACAAACTGCAACTAATAAACTCACATAGCTAACCACGATAGGGTAACACATTCAAACCAATGTTTTCCTGCCCTGTCATCCGAGGGACTATCAAATAAAACAAAGATTTGTTTTGTTTCTTGGGATTGCCTGGCGACATAAAAGGTCAACTCAGGGCCAGGTGCCGACTTGTGACAATGTGCACACCCAATAAGGGAAGGGAATGGAATGGAATGGAATGGAAGGGAAGGGAAGGGGAAGGGAAGGCGATGGGATGGGAGGGAAGGGGAAGGGGATGGGAGGGGAGGGAAGGGAAGGGACGGGAAGGGAAGGGAAGGGAAGGGAAGGGAAGGGAAGGGAAGGGAAGGGAAGGGAAGACAGGAAAGACGATGGGCAGACATACAGACAGACAGTCAGTCAGACAGTCAGACAGACAGACAGACAGACAGACAGACAGACAGACAGACAGACAGACATGCATGCACAGACAGACATAGAGACAGGCAGACAGACAGAGATGTAGGCCAGCAGACAGGCCTGTGGCCAGGGACTGACCTTTTGATGCTGGCTTCCTGAGGTTGCTGGGCAGTGTTGACGACCACACATCGCCTGGTGCTCGGGTTTATTGCCAGAAGACAGGGCAGGCCCCCAGACACAGTGACCCACAGGAAGAGGAAGCCCTGCAACATATGTATATATATACAGTAGGGGGGAGCATTCCTCGTATCAATGTAATAGGTGATGTGAACTAAAATAATAGTATGGGTGTATTAGGGAGCGACACGTATCTCAGACAGTAGAGTGTCCACCTATAAAGGTGGGTATCTGATCGATCCTGCTGAGAGGACCCATTTGCAGTTTGGGCTATTTTCCGTTCAAACCAATGGTCCACAACTGGTTCATCAAAGGCTATGGTATGTGCTGTCCTGCCTGTGAGAAAGTGCATATAAAAGACCCTTTGCTGCTTATGGGAAAGAGTAGCCTATGTGGCGGCAGCGCATTTCCTCCAAAGCAATATGTTAGAATGACCATATCTTTGACATCCAATAGCCGATAATATGAAAATCTATGTGCTCTAGAGGCATCGTTAAATAAAACAAGCTTTAGTAAAAGGGTGTATTGTACTTGGCTTCAACTAGTGTGCACACAAATTATTATTCACCCGTAAAGTTCAAATATCCCCAAATTTACCCAAGTATGAAAAAGTGATGTTTTCATAGGACTATGGAGCTTTAAATAACGGTGACAACCCATGAAACCAAGAAAGTGGTGAATTAAAAAACATGTCACCAAGGTAATTAAAGTTGGATAGTCCGATGGTTTTGAGTTTTTTTTTCATTTTTCTGAGATAAATATATTAAATTGATTGTTATAATGTACATTACTTTACTTTGAAGTAATTAAAAAAATTGTTTAATGGATAACCTTTTAGATATTTGAAGTGCAAACATGTGAAATTAATTTTGACAAGCACACCAAAACTCTGACACCATAGGTTTATGCAGTAACAGGGTCTATTATGTTGACTCACTGTCATTCTATGCAGCAACAAATGCTTAATAAGTGCATAAGTATCTAAGTTAGATATGTAGAATCCTATTTAGGTGAGGGTTTTGGTTAAAAGAATTTGATGCTTCATTGGACTATGCAGCTTAAATTAATTCTGAAACTTAATTATTTGGCACAAGAAAATATAATTATGAGAACACAGTCTGTCAGAAACACCCCGTATCAATAAACATTCATAGGTTGTGATTGGCTATATTTACAATTTAAACGGTTTCTTTTTGTTTATTATTTTCTGTTGTTTTACAGCACACATTTGTACTTACATGCTCACCAGCAACGGACAGGCAGTGGCCAATGACTAGTGGTAATACTATTTCAGCTACCAGCACTGCTCGGTCCAAGTTCCTAAAAGTAAAATTGTTATTTCAAATAAATGGTTTATTTATCGAAACGTTTTTTTGTTGCTCGCCACAAGGTGTTGCGTTTTTTGTTTAAAGTTGGAGTTATCTTAACTTCGAAAAGTCACAACGCCACAGGCCGCAATCCTGGCAATCCAGACTCCACAAAACCGTACGGTCACCTTTGTTGACATCAATGAAAAGGTTGTAAAATGAATATCAATATTGTACAAAATTCATGTTTGTGTGATCAATAATAAGAAAGTTATGACTTTTTTTGTCTATTAAATACGTATATAAATTCAACACAAACCATACGATTTGTGAATAGACAAACTGCAGGCTGCAACGCGGTAACATTTGCATAAACTGCAAGACACACGCAGAACGATATGGCGACCGCAGCATTTATGACCTAGGCATGAGAACTCTTAGATACATCCATAGAAATGCAGCGTTAAAGAAATTATTGCTAAACAGTCATTATAACATAGCATAAATATATATGCAGGGACATTCCCGGAAGTAAGATTTTATCCACTACTCTCCTAGCACTATACTAGCTCCATTCCACTAATTAATCAAGTCAGACTATTCTTGGAGAGTGTTCCACTGTCCTTGTTTTGACTGTGTTACCACCTATGTCACCAATTCCTCTTTTCTCTCTCTGCAATAAGGGTCATTCTCAGAAACTGTGAATCACATTCTATTTTTTGGAGCGTAGTAAGTCAAATAGTTTGCCTATTTTTTGGAGAGCAGTAAGTCAAATAGTTATCATTGACTCTGTGTATTAAGAATGTTAGCAATACTACATGTATTTAATCTATCCCACAAAGTGTATCAAAAATAGGCTTAAATGATTTTGTGCTTAAAGTGAAAATATGAAAATCTGCATATTGACACTAGACATCTACCCAAATGGGGTTCCCCAACTTTTTACTTGTAAGAAACAATTCTTTTGGTTTAACTGTAATCAATAAAATCTTGGTTGAATTTGTTGTGTGTGTTAAAATGATGTTATGGATGGATGTTGCATGGTTAATTTTAACAGCTTTCTCAATTTGCATGAGATCAAAATCAATAAGTGAAAAAAAATCAATTTCAACTCCCGACATATGCACAACATATAAACAAACCATCATATCAATATGGATTCTACTATTATTTGTTAATGTTTTCTGCTATTATTTTGAATGTTTTCACCTTTCGTTTCCACGTCACAAAAGTGAGACACAGTTTCAGAGACTGATGTACAACTGGCGAACACGTCGAAGCATCAAATTGATGACTACATGACCAGTTTGTGACTATATTATATGATATATTATGTTACATGGAAACCAAACATGCGGTGCTCAGCTTTAGAGAATGATCCATATGTCATAGGATCTTTACAAGGGAATAAACCTTGGCTATGACAGTTTACAGATTAAGTTTCAGTTTCGGATTAAGGTTATGGCTGGACCAGTAATCGCTTGGTCCTTCTGGATGTACTCACCATATGAAGACGGTGGACTGTGAGATGCCCACAACAGCACCCTGGTGACTGGCCAGGGTGTTCAGTGATACCAGTGGTTCCTTAGCGCTTCCCACACTGACCGCTGGGTGACAGCGATACCCATCTTCACACAGCGTGTACATGATTATGTCAGAGCCGCAGTCACTCACTTCGGCTACAAGAATGCAGTCACCCGCTTTACAGGACAGCAGATTTCCAGAGCTGAAACAGTTATTGACACAATATTTATTGGAAACAACACTGAAAGAAATTAGATGAAGAGTGGTGAGTTGGTTCAGATCTTTACCCCCCTCCCCAACCTCCGCCAGGGTGGGCTTAGACCAGACGGGGTGGCCGAATTCGTTGAGAATCGGTCTCCCGTTTTGGTAGATCGTGGAATTCGAAACCATGGGTTCGAACCCTGGTCGACTCAAACCAATGACTTAAAAATTGATACTTGTCACTTCCTAGCCAGGCGCTCTGCATTATTAGGATAGGGCAAGGACTGGTTGGCTCAGTGTCAGGATAATGTGACTGAGTGGGATATCAGGTCATGGTGCTGACAGCTTAGTATCCCATTGGGGCAGCACTATAAAACCAACATGAGTGCACACTGTCACATGTTGGTACCCGTCCTGATGTGACCTTAGATGTGGCCAGGGTGTAAAACTCCAACAACCAACCAACCACGAGAAGTTGGGTGCTGGTTATAGTCTGACCCCGAAGTATGTGTCACAGGCAGCTGATTGGTTGGTTGGTTGGTTGGTTGGTTGGTTGGTTGGATGGTTGGTTGGTTGGATGGTTGGTTGGTTGGTTGGTTGGTTGGTTGCTGGAGTTTTACATTTACAACACTCGTGACATTTACAACACTTGCAGGTGGGCGTCCAACTGTGGCTTCTCCAATATTCATGGGTGAAACTTGAATGCCAAGACTGGCTCATTTATATTATTATAATGGTCAATGTTTTCAGCCAATCAAACACAAAGCAATATCTATCTATCAGTGCTCAACACCCCACAGCACATTCTCCACGGCTATCCAATCACAGCAATCCAATATTCGCTGTGGTTTAGAACTTTGAAATACCTGTTGTTCTTGTGAACTACTGATGTCCATGGGCTGCCGGAGGGACCATAGCCTGCCACCATCAGCGAAGTGTTCAACGTAACCATGACGGTCGTGACGTCACCAGTGCCGACAACCTGCACATCCTGTATGAACTGTAGTGACAACGAGAACAGGGGTGTCTTAAAAGTCTATCTGAATGATATTAATAGTAACCTATTTAAACATTGCTATATAGGTCGTTCTCTGAAACTGGGTACCACATATTTGGTGTCCATGTTACGATGGACATAATATAATTAATTCTTTAATAACAAGTCAAATAATTATTGTTGTGTCTGTGTATTAAGTATGTTAGCAATACTATATATGTATTTAATCTACCCTACTAAATGGATCAAAAGTATGTTTATGTGATTTTGTTCTAAAGTAAAAAATTAGACATTTACATACAGAATTACACAAGCTTTTTTTCCAACTTTGTTTCAACTTTTTTCTTGTGAGACATAACTTTGTTTGCTTAACTGTAATTAATCCAAAAAAATGTTTTAAACAAATTAACCCAAAACCTATAGGTTCCAGAAATTATGCTTGATATATTTTATATGGATATAACATTCTGGAATCTTCTTTTTTTAAATCTAATCTTTTTAAAATTTCAAGTAGTTCTTTAAAAAATTTAATTAATTGAGCTATATTATCATTCACCAGATCTGAATGAACAGAAAAAAAATACCTCGCTTGCTTGCATCTGCCACGAGTGCAGAAGGACCCACGGCTGCTCCTTTTTCTGCGCCCACAGCTGGAGGCAATGTGACGAGGAGAGTGCCGCCAGGACTGCCGGTTCCGTCACCAGGTGGCCACACGCAGCGTCCACACAGCGAACTGGGTCATCGTCGGGCCAGCCAAACTACACCATGGTTAGTTAGACAAGGGGTGTACGGTGAGGATTTGGACAAACGCCGGTTGGATGTTGTTGTTTTACGTGCTAGCAACATCTAAGGTCATATCAGAACTGGTACCGAGTGAAAGAATGAGTGGTAGTGATGAGTATATGATGTCATGTTGACAATAATGGTCATATTCACAGTGAGATTACGAAGTG
The DNA here is from genome assembly GCA_030323885.1 of Branchipolynoe longqiensis. NCBI lineage: Eukaryota > Metazoa > Annelida > Polychaeta > Phyllodocida > Polynoidae > Branchipolynoe > Branchipolynoe longqiensis. Next base: position 27,444,604 of record CM059188.1, read on the forward strand.
GTGTAGGATTTGTTTGTTTTTTGTTGGTTTATGTCCTAGTAACATCCAAGGTCATATCAGGACGGATACCGACTTGTGACAGTGTGCACTCATTGCGACTCCAAAGTGTTGCCCCACTGGAAGACCAGGCCGCTGGCACCATGTCCCGTTATCCCACACAGTCACATTATCTTGATACTGTGCTAAGCAGTCCTTGTCCGATCCTAGTAATTCCGAGGGTTAGGCTAGGTAGGGACAAGTATCAATTGTATAAGTCATTGGATTGACTCGGCTGGGATTCAAACTCCCGATTTTCCACACGGGAAGTCAACGATCTACCGATTGGACCACCGTGTCCCGTTTTGGACAAAGGAAGAAGTGGGAAGACGATGCCAGGGAACGGACAGGCCTGGAGTTTGGCAAGTCCCAGAGGGCAGTGGAGATGGTTAATACCTCAGGCCCGCAGCTACTGCTTGCGACCACAGAAAAAGCTTGGCATTGTACCGCACCTACTGCTACGATGGATGCCCTATTAATTCCACACTATTTATCTATTATGCTCCTCCAAACGCCCTCCAGAACATCCCTAAAAATGGCTACAATTTACTAGCCACAAAATAAAACTGGTTACAAGCATGATAATTTTACTGCATGTGTTTTTTTTTTTTATACATTCAATTTGCTCGACTAGGAGATTTGGGTGTCAAAAAGACAAATTCAAGTTAATGTTCGCCTCACAGTGTTAACAGCGACTAAATTATCAGAAGCTTACAATAGATGATTTCCACCACCAACCCGTCTTCTGACGACAGTGGATAATGTGGATAGCAGCTCACTTGTGCAGTATGCTCTGTAGAAAAGGTCTTATAGAGAATTCCCACCATCAACCCGCCCTCTAACGGCAGTGGCAAGAATGACTGTTGTGGGTAGCAGTTCACTGCATATGCTGTGTGGAAAAATTCTATTCGGTTAACTCTACTTTTTCAACTCAAAAAAGTTTTAAGCACTATTAATGCGTGAATCATTTCGACTAGATGAAACAATTATTATCAACATATTATCGATGCTACTTTAGCGTCAGGTCTACCGGGACTTTAGCCCTGAGCACAACCAGTTACTGTGAGTTAGTTAAAGCTGCATAGTCCGATGAAAACAAATTTTCCAAAGCAAAACAATGATCTAGATTTGATTCTACATATTTAACTTAGAAACTGGTGCACAAAACCATCGGACTACTCAACTTTAAATAGACAAGTCAAGTCAGGTCAGATGTGGTCTGCTATGATCCTTATAAATTTAAATAACTTTTTATGGTTAGGCTCGAAGTCCCAGTAGACCGCACGATATAGTAACATCGTATTATTATAATAATTATAATTAATAATAATATTATTATTATTATGATCTTGACATCAGTATATTGACTCTACATACCTGAACTTGATCAATTTCATGCAATCCGACTGACACCGTCTTGAGATTCCCCTTTAGTTTAATGGTTTTCACAAGGTACTCCTCTTTACTGTCAATATCTGCCTCCTCTGCTGATGTCCAACGAACATGTTTCCCCATGGGCCTTTCGGGGTTGGCATGATCGACACTGTCACATGACATATGCGGTGGATTATTAGCAGATGTTGAGTATACCTGCTGGTTCTCACTTATCGCATTATTGTTCTGGCTAAGTTCACATCGCAGACCCTCTTCATCAGCAATATCAAGAGGTTCAGCTATCATTGCGTTGTTTAACTGCGAGTTCATTGGGCTCTTAGCGAAGCCAGTCAGTGATGTATCATCAGAGCTCTGTGATGCACTGAAGAGTTTGATATCCGCTGCAACTTTCAGGATTGGTGAGAGTTTGTGCGACCTTCTATTGACCTTTCTGCAAGGCACTGATGCACACCTCTCAGCAGTCGCTGGCTCGGGTTCATTCGTGCGGCGTGCTTTACTGTCGCGGACTAATGAGGGACTAAGGCTCAGATGTGTTGTTTCAGCCAGACGTACTCTCATTGTCTCCATCTTGATCTCAGACAGTTTAAGCAGGTCATCGTCTGTATTGGGCTGAACAGAATGGCAGAATTTGTTGACAACATCCTTAGATGGTAACCCTAGCAACACATGTGAAGCTTCCTCCTGGTGCTGTGAGGGACTGCTGCACCTGTCAATGACATCTTGCTGAACTAGCGCTTCTCTGGCAGGTTCCGCTCCAGCGTCTTGTAACTGCACCTTCAGAATCTTTAATTCGGCATAGTCTGACTCAGGGAGGTTGAAGTGCTCCACTTTGCGGAGGATCTCCTTTGGTGGCAGTGTCAGTAGTGGCTTGATGGTGCGGCTGGATATGTGACAACTGGATGCTGTGCTGATGGAGCTGTAGTGCAGACACACTGCCCCTGAGTTTGGATTCGAATATAAGTGTTCCTTCCGCATAACATCATGGAGCTCACTACTAGCAAGAGAATCTCGTTGGCTTTGGTCTGATGTGGCTGAATCTGTATGGTCAACCTCAGCAGCCTCCAACATCTCTTGACTTATACTTGACAATGGGGCCAGGATTATTTGAGAATTCTCAGTATCAGACACCTTGGATTCTTCAAATGGAACACCACACAAATTGGGCTTATTTCGTCTACGCCTCATTTTCACTTGGCTATACATATCCCCAGAACCCTCTTCGTCCAAATATGTGAAGTCAAGTTCTGTAGTTGAACGCCGCTGTTTTCTCTTTCGCGAACCAGTTGTCAATGACAGCATACTGTCATCTAAATCACAAATTGGACTTTTGCTAGCTAATGGGTTTAACAAAACACCCAAATCCTCCTCGTTGATAACATCATCACAGCATTGCATAACATTATTTCCTGGATATACCACTCCATCGTTGGACATACCAAAATGGGAATTGATGTACACCTTCTCAACATCATGATTTGAACAAGATAAGGTACTAAGACTATTCTTCGAATTCTCCTTTTGATAACTTTCACTACAGCCTAATGAAAGGAGAGGGTCTGATTCTTCACTTCCTACAATTTTCGCTGCAACTTTTTGCTCACCAATAAAGTCAATACTTGAGTCCTTGTAGTCAGATGTGCAAGAAGAACTGTGCCCCATGGTTGATGCATGGCTCTCCAATTGCGTGCTTGCAGCAGCACTCTGCTTTTTACTAGCTTTCCGCCTACCAGATTTTCTATTTCTCATGACTCGAGCTTTGGCATTTCCTGTCGCCGACGCCATATCCTTATGTCCTTGCGAACACTTGAGAGAATCCGCCTTGAAATCATCTTGAAATGTGGGTACAAGACTTTGTGCAACTACACGACCCTTTCTGTGAAGGGCAGCCTTCTCCTTTGGTACATCTAAGGTGGATGAACACGCACTAGCCGTCTCAGACTTTCCAAGATTAAATGACACTTGAGGTGTTCTTGCCAGTGTTGGGTGTAATGCCCTTTTGGATAGGTGAAGGTTATATTGTGCAACCAGGTCATCATCATCTTCAGTTCTGTTTTTATGTTCCTGAATTTTCTTTTTTACATGCTCCTTAGCTGATCTTGACCGCTCAATTTTCTAGAAATAAAGAAACCAAAATTGTGCAGTTTTTATATGTATATATATATATATGGAAAATCTTAGAGCAGATTAAACATTAAATTGCTATGCAGTCGTAGGGAAAGGAGTATCTTCTTCCTTCTCCACTAATCTAAAGAAAAGACCTAAAATCTAGCATTTAACTACAATTTCGACCCCTATTTCAGATCCAAATCAAATATCAACAATAGCTAGAATAATCTGCTCGGCCTACTTCAAACTCAAATGAGAACTAATGTCAGTAATAAAGACTACATTCTAATGCTTCTACCAGTTGGAGCTCAAATAACCCATTCTGTGATGTCAAGGATTGGTGGAATTATAATTTTGTAGGCCTATATGACATAGAGTGAAACCCCGATTTCATGCACCCCAATTTTTATGTGAACCCCGATTTAGCATGAACCCGCCTTTTTTGGCGATAATATTTTATGGACACCCCAATGACCGCGTTATAATGGGCTTACTATAAATATATTAAATGTGTATACTTGCAACTTTTAACACACATTCGTGTTTACTAATCAATCCAAGTCACTTACCTTTATTTTATTCTTTTTGCGTGCTATATTTTTTCTCAGGATCTCCAATTTCTGTCTCAGCTGGAAATACAAAATTTGTTTATAAGTGACTTATGCTAAATAGTTTTAAACATTTCAGAAATTAACTATAATCTTTCTCTGTGTTTAACCCCCCCCCCCCCGAGTAAATTAACATATTATGTTATCCTCTTCCGTCTACAATTCAGGCCCCTAATATTGCGGAGTCTTAAATGTTTGATATTCCTGAACCAAGAATACGGGTGTCCCCACAAACACTCAAAACAGTGACTGTTCCCTCTTCCGTTGTGTAGTCCTTATTGTAGTTTTTCAGTGATTTAAACAAAATATTATTATAAATAATAGAACCGTCTCCAAATTTCAGATTGCAAGTGTCTTTATCATATATATGTGTCTCTTCAGTGCTTCTAAACATTGTGAATAAAATAATAACAATCATGATCGTACCCTAAATATAGATACAAATATTTCTGTTCTTTAATTTCTAAATAATATAGGTACTGAATACCTTAAGGGGGTCAGGGACTACTTGGGGGTAGTAAACAAACTCTGCAGTGTTTGCCTTATATTATAAATAAACTTTTTAATTTCGTTTAAGTAATCCATTTTTAAACAAGCATGTCTCTATATTTCTGTACTACTTTAAGTTTAATGTCCACACCACAAACATAGGTAAAAAACATGTTTTTGATATAATGTTCAAACTGGAAAAAAAAGACTAGCAAATTCATTGAATTTCCACTTGCTATGCTTTCGTCAGCCTCCCTTTGTTAGTTCGTAGCAGCAAAACTTTAGTTAATTTTTTTTTTAAAGTAGATAAAAGATTCACCCCCTAATCCTGGCAGGGGTGAATCCTTTTATCTACCGTAGTACTAGTACTACTAGTACTAGTACTATAGTAGAGCCTCTCTCCCAACCATACACTGTAAACTCAACCAGTAGCGGCCAACTAGACCAAAAAACCCACCTACCAACAGAAAGAGCCTGCAAATGATTCTAGTTGGATCCTACTTAGGTAAATGATGAATCAATATTAACCTACTCAATAGACCCTACGTGAGATTACCATAAAGACCAATAGACTACATCACGGTTCCAACTGCGCATGCGCTGAAAACGGCCTTGGGAGCAAAGCAAAGGCATATGGCCATTAAGTTTGCCGATATGCGCAGTGAAAAACATCAGTTTTATTCAAAATTAATAGAAATCCAAAACCCTAACCGTATCAATTTAATATAATCTTTTTGGTAAACATGTTTTCTATATGTGTTCCAAGCGGTTTGTGACTGGGTGGTGTGGTTTTATCAATATTTTACTTTTTCTGTATGGAGATTGCTCACTGACATTGACAATGCATAGAGTACGGCGTACGGCCATTGAGTTTGCCGATACGCGTAGGGCAAAACTGGCATATTATTCAAAATAAATAGAAATACGTAACAATTTGGCACAAAAATGGACGGAAGGATGCAATATAATAATATAATGAATATGATTAAGACACAACTCTCCATAATTAAGCATTTTGAGCTAAGAAACATACAATTTCAGTCACTTTACAGGCTGATGTTTACATCACCATTGATTAGCCAGAAGTAATTCTTGTTCTAAATATTAAAATGTCAAATGTGTCAACAAAAACTTGTTTCAAAGATATATATAACCAATATGTGATTAACCCTACTCATTTTCTATTTCTACATATGTCATTAACCATAGGATATAAATAAAAACATGAATAAAATAAGTAAAACTACCTCTGGCTATGGCTCTAACACTAATCTGAGTGCCTAGATTTGTCTAAATCTAAATGCACATGGCATAAGATGTCCTGATTATATTGATGTAAATGCAATGCTGGATAAAAGATTAATATCTTAATTTATTATATGGGTCAGCCTCACGAAAACGGGCCAATTGGTGGAAGTTGTCGGCGTCGAGCATGGATGTCGGCGTCGATCGGTATAATTATAGTTTAGCATTGACAGAGATGTTGGAAAGTCTTTAAATTTATACTGAATGTATAGGTCGAGAAAATACAACAACCTTATTTGTTTCTAGGATAATGTAATATAAAACAAAGAAATGAACGAGACTTTAAGAATTGCGATGCCGACATCTATTAAAGTTGTTGGCGTCGATCATTAGATGTCGGTGTCGATCGGTATAATTATAGTTTAGCATTGACAGAGATGTTGGAAAGCCCTTAAATTTATACTGAATGTATAGGTCGAGAAAATACAACAACCTTATTTGTTTCTAGGATAATTTAATATGAAACAAAAAAAGGCACTACACTTTTAAGAATTGCGACGCCGACATCTTCACTTGACCACCGATTGGCCCGTTTTCGTGAGGCTGACCCATATATATATTTTTTAGTTGGTATTCTATGTTTCAAACAAGAGCTGAGCTGAAACTAGCACATTTCATAGCTGCACTCAGTGTATTAGCATGTGCCATGTGCTTCTGGGGGGGGGGGGGGGTTTGCTCTGACACATCCCACAATGCACCGCACCGCTGGAACCGTGATGTAGTCTATAGACTAGTTTGTCATTCCAGCCGTGCGGTGCATTGTGGGATGCATGGAAGAAAAACAAACCTGTGCGTAGCACATGCCGCATGCTAATACACTGGATGCAGCTATGAAATGTGCTAGTTTCAGCTCATGTCACCTCTTCTTTGAAACATAGAATACCAACTAAAAAAATATATATATATAATAAATTTAGATGTTAATCTTTTATCGAGCATTGCATTTACATCAATCTAATCAGCAGATCTTTGATATAATCTTATGCCGTCACTCCCATCAGCATTTAGATCTAGACAAATCTGGTCACTCAGATTAGTGTTAGAACTATATCCAGAGTCAATTTTACTTATTTTAATCATGTTTTACTTATTTTATTCATGGCATTCACGCCTCGGCATCGCTTATGTCATGCTGATTGTGGGTCAAAACCTTTGGTTGGTTTACTGTAGAACAATGTCAAAGGGCCCATAATTAGGCATATTTTTCAATTTCAAATCGATGTAACTTTCTTTATATTTAGAAAGATTATTTGACTACCATGTTTAAGGTTTCTTCAAGCTCTTTCCATTGGTATATGTTCCATTGAGATCAAATGCATTCTTTAAAAAATGATCACAGAGCTACACTTTATGACTTTTGAAGAACGCCTACTAGTACTAGTCGTAGTACTACTACTAACTACTAACTAGTATAAATTTGTAGAAATTGTACTAACATCAACAACCTCATTCATTGACACTGACACTAGACTAGTGCCAGTACGGCAGCACGTGCAAATCGTTCAAGTCGGAGGAAAAATAAGACAACTAGGGAACGGTCGATACTAAATGTAAAGCAATGTAATGACAACTGTTAATTTTTGCTTAAAACTATCTTTACCTGTTTCTCGCTTTCGTCCATGCTGACTGCTTTTCAAGCCAACTCTGATTAGTTCGTCAAGTTTACGCTAGGAAGGAGAACCAGCCCGGTGACCCGGCCTTTCTCTAGATGGCGCCACAAAGGCTACCATGGGAAGTGCTAGAACCCATTTCATCCGGCAGATCTCTGAATCTGATTCAAAACCATTGAGGAGAGGGACAAGGAATTAGGCTAAAGCTGCAGAGTCCGATGAAAGCACCAACTTTCCGACACTAAAACACTATTCTAGAGTTGATTCTACATACCAAGCTTAGATACATGTGCACGCTTTAAACATTTGTTGCTGCATAGAAGGGCATACTAAGTAAATATAAATATTAATAGAATCTGTTCCTGCTGAATCCTATCAATCAATCAATCAATAGGATACAGCTATAATAGGCCTTGGACCTGTTAGCCGCTCTTAATTAATAGAAATGGAGACAGTTCTTCAGATGTGGTCGATCGTAGCAACTGTCACTGGCTCCAAGATATATGTAATGCTTGACCAGTATGCATCAAGTCGGGACTTGAAACAGTTCACCGACTCTGCTGCTACGACACTCTCCGGCAGGTCATTCCACAGGTCAACCACCCTAAAGCCGAAAAAGCTGTGTCGCAGGTCCAGTCTGGAGTACCGCTTCCTCAGCTTCAGGGAGGGCCCTCTGGTCCTGGTGTTGGAGTCTCTGATAAGGGGGCCGGCCGCCTGTCTTGTAGATACCATGGAGATATTTGAATACTTCAATCATATCCCCCCGGGCCCGTCTGTAGTACATGCTTGGGATCTTCAAACGACGCATACGTTGTTCATAGGGTATTGCATCGAATCCATGTACAAGCTTCGTTGCCCTTCTTTGGATCCTCTCAATTGACTCAGCATCCTTCCTGTAGAGTGGTGACCATACAACATTTCCATATTCCAAAAGTGGATGTGCAAGGTCTCAGAATATTGACATGCACGCCAAAATTAATTTAGCATTTTTTTCACTTCAAATATCTCCAAAGTTAACCATTTATATACTCCAAACTAAAGTAAGGTATATTACAATATTCCATCTAATCTAGTTATTTTATCAAAGTTGGCAGAAACCCAAAACCATCAGACTATGTATTTAAGACATGCATGACTTGTAGCTTATTAATTTTGACTAGCAGGGTTGTATCTACATTGTCGCACTGTAAGCAGGTGAGAACAATTTCCAGTAGCATCATATTTCCCACATACTAAACTTGCATCTTTTATTATAAAATGTGCTTTTTATGCTTACATTACAAAAAAGAAATTCCTGTAAGCATGCCTGAACAATTTTGTTCTTTCAATTTTTAAATATCTGACTCTACCCCTGATTAAGCCCCTGTCACATTACGATGCATCTCGTAAGCGTGCGGCCAATGTGTAAAATCACTTTTTTTATGTCGAGAAGCGTCAAACTTTTACGGCGCCGGGGGCAAAGTTGGACGTATAGCACATATACAGACCTATATGCGGATGTAAAGCAGAAGGACTCCAGCTATACTACTTCTTTGATAATTGCCACCCTTGTGGTTCCTGGGTTCGATACCAGGGGAACTCGCGGCGCTGCATCCGCATACGCCCTGCCTTGACCAAGGTTCACTGGACTCTTCACTTGCTTACCAGCTGAACCCAGAGCAACAACCCATGTGGCAAAGTTGGACGTATATATAGCATATAGCCAACGTATTGGCTTATGTGGTTCCGGACAAAAAATGCTCGAATTGACACGCTGGATAAACGCTAAACCTTTGTTAGACATACGTTGTCAGTATGCGGACTGTACGTTCCCACTGCCTTTAACATAGGTCAACGTAGTGCACAATGTTTGTCGAACGTATGTCTAACATACATCGATGTACACCTAATGTATACATAACATACAGCCGATGTAAAATCCAAACATTGTCGAACGTTGAAAGTGTTGTTTATGCGCAGTACTTTGCCGACCCCCTGACGCGCGACGCCGTATCTCAACGAATGTTGATGTACATTGACGTATATCAACGAGTGCCTAACACATGTGTAATGCATAATGATGTATCCCGACGTAGCGGCCAAAAATCACGTACGTCGGTGTACATTGGTGCGATGCGTTCTAATGTGACAGCCCCTTTAGGAGGTTTTTGCAACTCGGCTTCATTAACAGGGAGGTCGATTATCAATCGATGTGAGCAGTACTTTATTGATTATGTAATCTAATATTATATGTACTTGGCAATTTATTTTATACTTTTTTGTGTGTGAAGAAATAAAACAAACGCAAAATTAACAGTTGGTCTATATGAAACCTGCTGTATTGGCACGACGGTAGGCTGTATACATCGAGCCTGCTATACGGTACATCAATAATCAACCCGTCGTCGATAAGAGTGCCGGTGCTGTGGATTCCGAGGGACAGCAGTTTGCCAGGGACACTTCCATTCAAATGCATTGTCAACAGCCGTGAGCAAATCTTCACACAGAAAAAATCAAATATCTCTAGAATTACACCACCTAGAAACAAATCGCTTCGTACACATATAGAAAACATCTTTACCATTAAGATTATATTAAATTGATAAGGTTAGGGTTCTTGATTTCTATTAATTTTGAATAAAACTAATGTTTTTCACTGTGCGTACCGTCCAACTCAAGGCATTGTCAATGGCCGTGAGCAATCTTCATACAGAAAATACAGGAAAAGTTAAATATCTCTAAAACGACACCACCTAGAAACAAATCGTTTGGGACACATATAGAAAACATCTTTACCAAAAACATTATATTAAATTTATAAGGTTAGTGACAATGCTGTTCGATTTTGATGCATGCACAGAAGCAATGTGTCCCTGGCAAACTGGTGTCCCTGGCAAACCGCAACACGGGTAGCAACCTAAACATCAATGGGCTAAAAAGAAGATTGCTTTGACCGCCTCGGGCACGAATGCATTGATCCAATTGTTCACACGAGTTGTGTGTATTGATGTAGCAACTAGCAATAGAATTCGCCAGAGGGGTTTTGTTCATGGCGTCTACGCGGACACCCACACCCACGCCCACAGACAACACAAGTATGATTATTTAATATTGCCACAGTACAGTGGGGAGTAGTTCTAGCAGTGCAACTATCCTCAAATGAACAGTCCTGTTCCTCACATGCAGCTCGCCGTGAAGGTGAATATATAGAACTGCGTCTGTAAAACACACTACACCAAGGTTATCCAGCCGGTGCATGTGCAGTTAGATTACACCTCACCATAGAAGGAACTACATAGTCAGAGTGCAGCACATACACACACACACATCGCAGGCAGGCAACTTGAGGAGGCTTTAGCTTCTGAGGCATTGGCGCAATCGGCAAAGGAGGCCCTTACTTGTCTTAATATGTACACCGGAGAAACCTACTGCAGTATCGTCGGAGTGGCTATAGGCTTATATAGAAGTGTGCTTACAAGTTACAGTATTAAACTCGAGCTGGGATTTGAATACGAGATCAATGACAAAGTGCACGTCAGACAGTCGGCCACGCGAGAGAGAGAGAGAGAGAGAGAGAGAGAGAGAGAGAGAGAGAGAGAGGGAGAGAGAGGAAAGAGAGAGGAAGACAATGTTATTGTGATTCTATGCTGGATCCTAGTACCCACTTGATTGGATTTGTGATTTATATAGCCTATGTGCATACAAGTAGCAACACAATAGAGTCTGATGTATGCAAGTGCCGCCAGGGGTGTGTGGTCCGTCACAACACAGCGCTGTTCTCACCAGAGGGCGATAGTTATAGCGTTCAAGACAGCCACCAATGGCTAAGTATGCCGCTACTAAGTAACATGACCCATGTTGTCTTGACATGGTAGATGTTCTGTCATCGAAGGGAAAGTCACACGAGACAAAAACAGTTTATGCATTTAAAAAAGGAAGGAAAGAGAGTGCATATGACATAGGTCCGCTGACCACAGTAGTCTCTGAAGATAGATGCTACTGTAGGCCGATACGCTGAATGGCTGCCCTAGGGTTGCTGGCGCCCCGGACAAGTTGAACTCCCATGCCATTATAAGTATATATATATATATATATATTTCTTAATTCTTTCTAGAAACTATATATGATGTCCCCTAGCTCGCGACGCCCCAGACAACTGCCTGAGTTGCTGATACCTTCAGCTGGTCCTGCTGACTGGACTTAGATTAAGCGTTCTGTTACTTAGGCCTACTGTTTAACCTGTCGTTAGGGAAGGGGGGTATCTAGTTTGTGTATGTTCTTAGCACACACTTTCTTCCAAAACTATATGTAAACACATAAATACACACATGTGTACGTGGGTAGCACTAGCAAGGATATTAAGGTGCAAGCAAGCAAGGATCTCCCTGATATGGATTACTACAGACCCAGGACAATACATACCTGTGTTTTATTAATATTATATATTCAACGATTTTCACCCTAATTCGAGGGCATATTAACCACACACTACAGCCATGATGTCATTCTACCTACACCTGCTGACACGCCGATACTGACTCATTGACTCTCCGATCCTCTGACTCAGTGACTCTCTGAATCACCAATTCTCTGATTCACCGACTCTGACTCAACAACTCTCTAACTCACTCTCACACTGACTCCCTCACCGCCAGTTTGATGGGGCGGGCCGGCTACACAGCTGCGCGTGCAGTCACGTGACCTGGACACGTGCACGCCTTGTGGACGCTGTTTTACAGCGAGCTGTCTGGAGGTGCCAAGCAGGAGTCGAAGTGAACGGCTGTGACGCGCACACTACGCCGGTAAGTGGTAGTCCACGCCCCCCAACTGGGATATGTAGCAATGCACGGTTTGGTCGGCCAAACTGCAATTCAACGGAAGTGACCTATCATGGCAAATCTCATTTTAGTTCCCAGCAAAATTGGATCGTGTGGGTATTGTCGATTCTGCATGTTGATTGAGTATCATATGAGATCTATATAATGCAGCATAGTATATATATAACATTATGGACTACTCATTAGCGGGTATGTACACTATTAGCTGTATATGTATATGTATATATAGACATATACATATACAGCTAATATACGTATGTATATATATATATATATATATATAGACATATATACATAAACAATATTAGGTTTACATGTGTATATATAACATGCTGTCTTTAGAAAACTTTTATTTCATTTATATGTTGAACATATAATGATAATAGTTGTAGATGTGTATTGTAAGCGAAAACTAAGTGAATGCATTTAAAAATAAAAACATGTTCACACATTCTAACCATATATATATATATTCATATATATATATAAATTGTATATTCACATATATATTTTTATATTCAAATATAATTGATATATTTACATATTCATATATATTTTTATATAATTATATACATTTATATATGTGTGTCTGTTTATAATTAAAATAGTGCTACTTTTCCCTGTTGTTCTTTATATATTATATATATATATGCATACACATGTAATATATATTTATATTATTGCACTGTATATATGCACACGCATATATATTATTGCACTATATATTTATATAGTGCAATAATTCAGAGGCTCTACTGATTCGATTTAAGTGAGTTACAGTTGGAGTAAATAACTCATCGTGAATAAGATATCAACTGTATGAGTTGATATGACATAACATTTTCAATGACGAGTTTATATATAATTTAACAGGATCTGTGTACAGGAGTTGGCAATTAATCATGATACATGGGCACAAAGCTGAGTACCAAAATAGCCGATCTGTAATTGATTCTGTCCCACCAGCTCACAAAACACATATTAAATATGTGTGGCTTACAAGCAGCAAATGCACTGATCCAATAAGCTCATACAGTCGCATTTCGCTTCAGGACGCTGTAGACAAATTATGTCAGCTCAAGATCAAGCATCCAGCTTAAGGCCGGCAAATAGCAACCGACTTTCACAACTGGCGAACACCAACCTTCAAAATTCACGGTTGGTTGGTTGTTGGAGTTTTACGTCCTGCCAACATCTAAGGTCATATTAGAATGGGTACTCACTTGTGACAGTGCACACTCATCGTGACTTTATTGTGCTGCCCCCTGGGAAACCAGGCTGCCAGCACCATGACCTGATATCCCACTCCATCACATTCCGCGTCGCGCGGCGCTCACGCCTCGCCCGACGCCGCTGCTCGCCACCTGTCGCCCTCCCCCGGGCCGGCAGCTTTCACACTCACCTGCTGTCGCCCCTCCCTCTCCCCTATAAGGCCGCCCCCTGGCCTCCCTCAGGCACTCGCCCTCCTGCCGCCTCCCAGATCACTCCTTTCTTCATTTGGCTCTCCACCTCGGACCTCTGCCCCACCACAGCTGCAGCATGCCTCAAGGGAAGGGACGTGGACGAAAGGGCTCCCGGGCCGCCCCCCGCACCCCGGGGCCCTCTCCAACTCCCAGGAGGGACGAGTCGCCGGCCTCCGCCTCGGCATCTCCCGCGGCGACCTCGGGCCCCGCCTCGGGCGCCGAGATCGCCCTAGTCCTGGAGGCTCTCCAGCGCATCCAGCTGGAGCATCGCCAGGCCGCCGCCGACCTCCACGCCAGAATCGACTCCCTGGGCACCGGGGAGGCCCCGACACCTCGGGCGCCCGCCAGCACCACGGCCCGGCCCCGGCCGCCACCTCAGGCGCCCCCACCGGGGGCCGCGCACCCGGAGTACGAGAGGTACCGCCACCTCTCCCAAGCCTCCCCCGTCACCTCGCCGCCCTACCAAGAGGAGCGGACCCGACACACCCCCGCCTCCGCGGCCGACGCCGTCCGGGACATCCTGGCATCCGCCGAGGCGCGGCACTGCACCAGGCGCCAAGGGATCCCGGCCAACTTCATCTTCCCCTCCGACCTGGTGAAGCGAGGGCCCGAGAGGAAGCCGGTGAAGAGGGGGGAGGCGACGAAGGACGAATATACCCTCGCCCTCCTCACCCTCATCGACCACCCAGACTTCCCCGCCCACTCCGCCCAGGGACTCCACCACCACCACCTCACAGTCTGCCGGGACAACCTGATTTACCCCTGGGCAACCGTCCGCCGGTACTCCGAGACCGTGTTTACAGCGATCGCGGACGGAACCCTCCCCCAGGGGTGGCATGACCCGGTGGCCCTCAACCTCATGAGGCTAGACTGCCTGGCCATGCCCGAGGAGCAAGCCACCGCCGCCCCGGCCCGCCTACCCGACCATCTCCACCGAGGCGCCCACCTCCCCCGACCTCAGGCTGACGCCCGCGCCACCTACGACAGGGAGACCCACGGCGCCCCCTGCCCGGCCTGGAACCGCGCCCCCGCCTCGTGCGATCGGGCCCGCCTCGGGGAGGCCCACGGTGAGGCGGGGGACACCCGCCGTCACGTCTGCGCATACTGCGCCAATGTGAGGCGCCTCTTCACCATGCACAGCGAGGCCGACTGCATCACGAAACAAACCCGTGAGCGCCAGACCCCCCCCACCACCTCGGCGGATTTTTGATCCGCCGGCCTCCCCCCGGCCGGCCCGGGGGGACCCCTCCGGCGCCTCACCCCCACCACTGCCGACAGCCCCGCAAGCCCCGCCGACAACCTCCCAGCGACCATCGAACGCAGCGCCGCCAAGCCCCAGCCGAGAATCATCACCTCGGGCATCACACCTCGGACCGCATCCCAGCCCAGCCTCAGGAGGAACCCTCTGCCACCGACCCTCACGACACCGCCTTCAACACCGCCGCCCAGACCCCGACCACCACCCCATCCAGCCCCGAGGACTTCGCTGCCCCCCTGCTCGACCCTCGTCGGACCTCCTCACCGGATCCCGCCAAGGAGCGGGCCTCCCCCTTTTTGGCCGCCCGCTCCCTGTCGACGCAGGCCCGGGACACTCCCCGCCCCCAGAGGGAGCCTGACCCCCGACACGGCCCACCTGCTCCGCCTCGGGCGCGCCGCCAGCCCTCCCCGCCCAGACCTTCACCTCCGGACCCCCGCCTCGGGCGCCCCGGCCCCCCGCCTCGGGCGCGCCTCGAGCCCTCCCCTACTTTTGGTGGAGGGCTCCTCGGCACCCCCTCACTCCACTGACTTTTGAACTCTGTTCCTATATTTTGACATTTGAACTCTGTTCCTATATTCTGACATTTGAACTCTGTTCCTATATTTTTGACATTTGAACTCTGCTCCTATATTTACTCCGCTCTTCATTTATTTTATCCTTCATTATTTACTTCTTTCCTCGTTTACCCTGTTTACCCTGTATGCCCTGTATCCTCTCTGAGGCGAAAATAAAAACCTTTATTTCCACCCCCGCCTCCTCTCTTCCTTTTCGCGCATCGGTCGTAATGCGAAGCATTACGGTTGATGCGAGGAGAGGAAGAGACCCTCCCCCCGCCCCGCGCTGTCGCGCTGCTTTCTCACCTCGGCAGACGGCGCGGCGCGCCGCCCCCTCCCCCGCCCTCCGCGTCGCGCGGCGCTCACGCCTCGCCCGACGCCGCTGCTCGCCACCTGTCGCCCTCCCCGGGCCGCAGCTTTCACACTCACCTGCTGTCGCCCCTCCCTCTCCCCTATAAGGCCGCCCCCTGGCCTCCCTCAGGCACTCGCCCTCCTGCCGCCTCCCAGATCTCTCCTTTCTTCACCACCCACCCACCCTACACTCCTACCACCTTCTCCTCCTCCGGTGGAGGGCTCCTCGGCACCCCCTCACTCCACTGACTTTTGAACTCTGTTCCTATATTTTGACATTTGAACTCTGTTCCTATATTCTGACATTTGAACTCTGTTCCTATATTTTTGACATTTGAACTCTGCTCCTATATTTACTCCGCTCTTCATTTATTTTATCCTTCATTATTTACTTCTTTCCTCGTTTACCCTGTTTACCCTGTATGCCCTGTATCCTTTCTGAGGCGAAAATAAAAACCTTTTATTTCCACCCCCGCCTCCTCTCTTCCTTTTCGCGCATCATCCTGACACTGAGCCAACCAGTCCTTGCCATATCCTAATAATGCCGAGCGCCTGGCTAGGAAGTGACAAGTATCAATTTATAATCTTTTTTTTTATTCGACCAGGGTTCGAACCCGTTGGTTCAAATCCTACGATCTACCAGAACAGGAGACAAACGCTCAACTCATTCGGCCATCCTGTCTGGTCAGGTGAAAGGAAGGAGGTATGTACTGAGTGGGCTATTGCATCATGGTGCCAGTATATTCCAGTAGGGCAGCACTATAAAGTCACTATGAATGCACGCTATCACAAGTTGATGCCAGTCCTAATATGACCATATATGTTTATGGGTCGTACATCCACAACAAACAAACAGGTATGAATACAAAAAGAGCAAATCAAAGGGGATATATGCTAACTGAATCAAACCACGGGTATGAAAAATTGTTATTTGTCAGTATCTCCCATGGCATTTGGTTTTACTAGTTTAGTTGTCTGCACCGACCTGTCAGGCAAGGAGCCATATAATTATAAGCAAGTATGCATGGAGAGGGTGATCGCATCAGAGAGGCTAAATAATCTGATGGTTAGGATGCTAGACTCGAAATGGCAAGCGGTGTGGGTTCGAATCCCACTCGAGGCACAATGATTCCTTTGTTTGTCTCACCCCAAGACACTAGTATCTATAGGGAAAATATTGGCTGCTTCAGTGTCCAGATGTTTGTTTGTTGTTGTTTTATGTCCTAGCAACATCTAAGGTCATATCAGGACGTGTAGCGATTTGTGACAGTGCGCACTCATGATTACTATATAGTGCTGCCCCACTTGGAGACCAGACCACCAACACCATGACCTGATACCCCACTCAGTCACATTATCCTGACACTGAGCAGACCAGTCCTTGCCTTATCCTAATAATGCCGAGCGCCTTGCTAGGAAGCGACAAGCATACATTTTTAAGTCATTGGTTTGACTAGACCAGGGTTCGAACCCACGATCTACCAACACGGGAGAGGGACGCTCTAACCCATTCGGCCATTCCTTCTGGTCCAGATAATGTGACTTGAGTGGGATGTCCGTATGATTTCCTTGCAATCCAGATCAAACACAAATGTAGCAAAAGAGTTTGGGCGCCGCGTCCAGTATCATAACAGGACAAGTACTGACTTGTGACAGTGTGCATTCATGGCGACTTTATAGTGTTGCCCCATAGCTGTCTATGAAATGACCAGATTTTCCACTCAATCACATTATCCGGACACTGAGTTATCCACTCCTTGCCCTATCCTAGTAATGTTGAGCACCAGGCTAGGTAGCAAGAAGTATCAATGCTGTAGGTCATTGGTTTGACACGGCTGGCATTCAAACTCCAGACCTTCCACATCCAGTGCAGTGACGACGTGGGACATTGGTAAACTTTCTCCATTCTCAAATAACAAGGATAATTGTTTCTAGAAGAGTGATCAGGAGTTGCTATACATTTAAACAGTTCATTGCTAATGCCATCACCTCTGCCAATTTGGATTTCCACTGCTGTGTATAACTTACAGCATCATCAAAGGCCAGTTGCTCTCATACCATGTCTATGTGGTGTGGAAGGTTAAAAATCCCATGGGTCGGTAAAAGTATAGGCTCAGGCTTTCTAAATTCTATCGACCAACTGTCTAACGGTGAAAACAAGACTATTCAGACTTATCCATGATCGGCAGTATAAAAATAAAGAATTAAAAAAGGGAACACAGGAAAATTTGAGAATCTAATATTTATTTCAATGGTAGATCAGCGGACTATCTTAAATAAACCACCAATTGGTAGATCTGAATTTATATGAAATCTTTAAATGACTAAATGACTTCTAGGCTGGTGTCCTCATTTCATTACATGATGCGTTTATTTCATTGCACTTTACTCGCCAGTTAATATTAAATCACAACTGCTATTAAAGTTGCATAGTCCGATGGTTTTGTGTGCTTGCCATATTTTGAGATACCTATATCAGATCAATTAATTTATCTTAATTTAGTTTGAAGTACCTTTTTAAAAATTATAAATGGCTAAATTTGAAGTGAAAATATCAAATTACTTTTGCTGTGCACGTTGGAATTGTGGACAATATAGGCTTCAGCAGTAACAGGTTCTATTAAATTGGTATGTATCCCCATTTCATGCAACAAATAATTCTTAATAAGTGCACTGGTATCTAATGTAGGTATGTAGGATACAATCTAAGTATTTTGATTAGGAAAATAGGATACTTTCATCGGACTCTGCAGCTTTAACTAATGTTGTGCACACAGTTGTTCGACCAGTATATTAAAAGTAAAAAAACAACCTAATCATGACGTTCATGATTAATATCAACAGTAGGCATACGCCTATTAAATACAATCGAAGTGGGATTAAGTTAGGTTAAACCCAGATTATAGATAATTGGGACCTTTCATGAGCCATTTCTCTCGCTATACACTTGGTGGCAGCACCCGTCTCGGTCCAAGTCGGCCATCGTGGTTGGATAGAAGGGTGTAGGTGTATGTGTGGTGGGGGTGTAGGTGTAGGTGTGCGGTGGGGGTTTTGGGATGTGGTTTTTGGACCTTTCATGAGCCATTTCTCTCGCTATACACTTGGTGTCAGCACCCATTCCCGGTCCAAGTCGGCCATCGTGGTTGGAAAGAAGGGTGCAGGTGTGTGTGTGTGTGGTGTGGGTGTAGGTGTGTGTGTGGTGTGGGTGTAGGTGTGGTTGGGTGTGTGTGGTGAGGGTGTAGGGTGGGGGTTTTGGGATATGGTCCGGGTGTAGGTGTGTGGTGGTGGTGTAGGTGTGTATGCTGGTGTAGGTGTGGTGGGGTGTAGGTGTGTGGTGGAGGTTTAGGGCTGTGGTGGGGGTGTAGGTGTGTGGTGGGGGTTTAGGGCTGTGGTGGGGGTGTAGGTGTGTGGTGGGGGTTTAGGGCTGTGGTGGGGGTGTAGGTGTGTGGTGGGGTTTTAGGGATGCTAAAGATTGTGAGGTGCGGCTCTGCAAGACACCCCTACACCTCCACCCCAAACCACCTACACCCCACAACACACACCATCAACCCCAACCACACACACTTACACCCCACCACACCCACCCCACCATACCAACTCACCACACACCCCTAAATCCCCATACACCCCCACCAAACACCAAAATCCTCACCACAGCCCTACACCTTCACAACACACCCACCACACAAACATACGCCCCCACCACACCCATCATACACCCCAACCACACCATATCCACTCACCACACCCCATACACACCCCTAAATCCCCCCCACACACCAAAATCCTCACCACAGCCCTACACCTCCACCACACAAACATACACCTCCACCACACCATATGCAACTACACCCCAACCACCCCCCCCCCACCACACACCCCTAAATCCTGGTACACCCCCACCACACACACCAAAATCCTCACCACACCCCTAGAACTCCACAACACACCCACCACACAAACATACGCCCCCACCACACACACCTACCACAGAGTACCCTCACCATATGTGGTGGGCCCTGATTGTGGAGCATACACATCCCAAAATCCCACCACCCCCACCTACACCCCAACCACCCCCACCCCACCATACCCACTCACCACACACCTCTACACCCCCACCACTAACCCCTAAATCCCAATACACCCCCACCAAAATCCTCACCACACCCCCACAACACACGAGACCGGCATGGTGCGGCATCTGACGAGAGAGTTATGCAAACTGAAAGGTCCCCCATTAAAGCAACATAGAATGTTGACAGTTGAATCTCCGTTAGGACATTTTATCGAGCGCTGACTATTTTTTTTTTTTAATCTCTTTTTTTTAGAATATTAAAATCAATATGACCAAACACTATTCAAACAATAAATAGTAAACTTGTCCAAACAGTTAGCAGGAATTAAGCGATATGGGTCCGAATACTCGGAAGCTACTTTTGCATTGAGCCAGTATATTTTTTATATTGAATTAACCAATTTTCTTCGGTGGGTTTCGGGATTAGAGAATAATGAAAACAACATAACTGAAAACAGTTCATCAAGTTTTGACAGATAAGTTAAATACCACATGGACTGGGTGTATATGCCTACATAAATAACGCTTAAAGGGACCAGCTATAGCTCGCTGGGACACTGCGCGTACTCCGACAAATGCTCTCCAAGCACAATCTTGTTTAGTTTTTATGTTTAAATGAACCAAGTATGTGTGGGGAGAGTATGGGACCAGGGCAGTGCTAGTCTGAACTGCAATGGCAGTTTGTTGTCTTCAAAATGGCCGCCCCCATAGGCGGCGGCCATTTGCAATGCAAAAGCTGCGCTGTGATTGGCTGAAATTGTGCCGGCAACAGGCTCACACAGTAACAAGATTCGCTGGTTCTCAGCTTGTGCCCGGCAGTGTTAGGGACCGATTACGCTGAAATCTATTGAATGCGATCATATTTAACAGAATTACATACTAAAATAATGAAATTTAATTAAATTAACCTTAAATTCCAAGCGATATTAACGTAGCAGCTCGATCAGCGTCGAATCGCCGAGTGTAAACAAAACAAATAGCAGTGATCGCCGCAACGTGCGAAAATCCGCGCATGCGCAGAAGCATAACGCCAGCGGCAATGTTTTACGCCGAAATCTATTGAATGCGATCATATTTAACAGAATTACATACTAAAATAATGAAATTTAATTAAATTAACCTTAAATTCCAAGCGATATTAACGTAGCAGCTCGATCAGCGTCGAATCGCCGAGTGTAAACAAAACAAATAGCAGTGATCGCCGCAACGTGCGAAAATCCGCGCATGCGCAGAAGCCATGACAGTGGCTCGAGTGACCCGAGTTGAATAATCGATTACACCCCAATATACAAATCTGAACTATTCCGAGTTCGTTTGTTTTCCACGCGGCGGATAGCTGGCGACTTTAAATATTTATCTTCCACATCTCACAACAGTTTTAATCTAATGACCATGAGACCCAAAAGTGGGGGTTCCTTAGGCCTACTGTTCCGAAGCGCCGAATTTATCAATCTTAATTTTCCTGACAAAAAGTCATGTCGGTTACCAGGGCCGCATTTAGGGTCCGTCTCCAAGACATCTCCGTGATGCTTTTTGGCTTATTTCCGTTCAGGGTCCGTCTCCGAGGCGTCTCCCTTTTCAGATAGAAGACAAAAAGCGCCTCAAAAATGGCCGCCATATTCAGTGGTTTCAGCCAATCACAGTGCAGCTTTTCCATTGCAAATGGCCAGTGCCTATGGGGGTGGCCAATTCCGAGGTGACAAACTGCTTTTGCCGTTCAGACTAGCATGACGTCAGGGATTTCCCACCGAGACTTCTCGGAGGCGCACCCTGAACGCGGCCCTGGTTATATGGACTAGATCCTGACGCCACAACCTACCTCTTACATGTCTGCAAGTTGGCTTCATATGTTACCAACAATCTAGGCAAAATCCCACGAATTTCATCATCAATGACGAAGTAAAGCATAAAGAACACATCACAACTAGCGTAAGCAAAAAACACCCAAAACATAAAGACGAAATATAAAATTAGAACCAATTACACCTTAAATAATGTTTAGGTTATGCGATTTATATCTGTACGAAAGTACATTCCAATATACTTCCACGTCCTATACGGACATATATTATTATTATTATTATTATTATTATTATCAAAAACGACAGGACTAGATACATCGTAGTAAACAAGCTTTAGCATATATATTTCTTGCTCATTCTTCCTTTTACTATGGGCATCTGTTTTATCGGTGGGTTTTGTGATACTATATATTTGTAGGCTGGTTACATAGGGTTAATCTAGATATCAGCGGATTGGCCACACAGTTCATACAAAACCAGACATGAAGAGTACCCTCACCATATGTGGTGGGCCCTGATTGTGGAGTCTCCGACTTGGCCTGAGCATACAACTCAAACAATCTAATCTAATGGCTAGGTCTAGGCTATTGACCGAGCTCACACTGGCACAGTGTTGCCAACTCTCACGAAATTCTGATCAGTCACCTCACGAGTCACAGATCAATTCCAAAGTGCCCCACGAATTTCTGTACCGTTGTACGAATTTCGGTAATTTTGCACAAATTTCTGTACTTTTGATTAAATACAAGTAAATGTTGTGCTATGCATATACGGGTACCGTATATGTCCCAATAGACGCGCACTGCGCGAGTGCAGACACATGGATGCGTGTCTATTCAAAGTTAAAGAATTTCATGGATTTGTTTTTGTCATGCCTCTGAAATAAAGTGGGATTGTCTTATTTTATGTGCATTCATTATGAATATGATCGAACATTTTTATTTGTTTTTGTCGTGGCTCAGAAATAAAGTGGGATTGTCTTATTTTATGTGCATTCAGTCTGAATATGATAGTAAATTTGTCCGTGCTTTCAATCTTGAAATGGGGTGTGTGCTTCTATTGGGTAGCATACTTCTATTGGGACATATACGGTGTGCTAAAATATCAGCCTATAACCTCTTAGAAATGCCCTGAAATAGCCCATTTAAAAAAATGTCTGGGAGGCTTGCCACTGGACCCCCTAGTAAGCTTACAGCCGCCTCCACTCGGGTTCCACACCCACAATGCAAAACCTCAAGGATTCTCAGTACTTTCAGCTTGGCAACACTGCTGGCAAGGTGCCACGATCGATTGATCCATCACCTTGCTTTCCAATGCAATCAATGCCAGGTCTGAGAGATCTGCGATTGCTCTAAAAAGTGTAAGTGCCATGCAATAAACCATCAGTGCAGAAATCATGCCCAATTGTGAGGAATCTTTGTTTGTCTGTATCCTTTTTTGGAAACCCATGAAAACTTATTGGAATAGCACATTCATTACCTTATCAGCTTTTGCATTCAGACACATTATGGCCCTGTCACACTACGACGTAATGACGTCAGCGTAGGGAGAACGTGAAGAACGTTGAACTTCTGGGCGTAGTATGCAAATTTGGGCAGAAGTTGAATGTGGATGCAGCGTAGTGGACGAGAGCGTAAAGTCGGTAAAGCGTAGTGATACCATCATTCAACGAGAGAGGACAACGTCATTACGCTCACGGAACGTTATGAACGTTCTTCCATCGCCAGAAGAACGTTACAAGACGTTATCTACATCATGAGACGTTGAACGTACATTGAATGCACGTTCTCCTGACGTTCCCATTACACCACATGGGCATTTGCACTCTGTTTAAAGTTGCATGGTCCGATGAAATATAATTTTGTCAAAATTAAAACAACTACTTACATTTGATGCTATATATCCAACTTAGATATTGGTGTATTAGCTAATGATTTGGGACAGTATATACAGAATAACCAGTGAGTTTATAACCTCCCCCCTTTGAACACTCAGTTTGAAACACCCATTATGCAGGAAGGCCATTAACCAATTAGGCCAATCTCTTGACCCTATTAGCCCCCCCAACCAAGTAGGCCTGCTGTGCAGGGTCATAGAGGGGAAGGGGATATGAGGTCGATGTGTGTGTATGTGTCTGTGTGTTTCCTGACCTGACTTTACAGAGACACAGAGACATACATACACACAGACATACACACCTCGACATAGACACAGAGACATACACACACAGACAGACACCCATAGATAGGCACACACAGAGAGACATGCACAGACAGCACACACATACACAGAAACACACACACACATGCACACACCCGGCATACACAGACACACATACACCCAACCTGACTTTGCAGAGAGAGAGCCACACACACACACACACACACAGACACCCCCAGACAGACACACACACAGAGACATACACACATATACATACAGACACACACTAACATACACACATGCATACACACATACATTACCACCCATATATATACACACAGACAGACACACAGATAGACACACACAGACAGACATGCATAGACAGCACACACAGACACACATACATGCACACACCCGACATACACAGAGACACATACACCCGACATGACTTTGCAGAGAGAGAGACACACAGACAGAGACACATAGACAGACGCACACAGATAGAGGCAGACACGCACACATACATACCCACACATACAGAGAAACACACAGATAGACACACACAGAAATACACACACACAGATACATACAGACATACATAGACAGACAACAGACACACATTATATTTTGTTAAAAACCCTAGTGCCATGGGCCTATGGCACTAATCCAGTCCCAGAAGGCCCCCCACCCCCACAAACCAGGAATACCTACCTACAGTCCTGTAAGGTTCC
The DNA here is from genome assembly GCA_030323885.1 of Branchipolynoe longqiensis. Classification (NCBI taxonomy): domain Eukaryota; kingdom Metazoa; phylum Annelida; class Polychaeta; order Phyllodocida; family Polynoidae; genus Branchipolynoe; species Branchipolynoe longqiensis. The sequence goes on from CM059188.1 coordinate 27,469,367, forward strand.
AGGTCATCTCACATCATGTGGTCACCGCGAGATGACCATCTGGGTCATAGCCACAGGACTTTTGACAAGCTTGTCGAAATAATTTTTGGTTCTTTCAGCTCATATTACTTCAAAACTAATCATCTTTAATCAAAATCACTCCGGACTAATGATTAGTAGCTTGTAACGATCAATTTGATATATTTATCTAAAAAATAAGACAAAAATGCAAGTGCCATCGGACCATGCAACTTTAATGTGGGTCAACGTAGTTGAACGTAGTGAGGAGCGTTGGAAAAACGTCCATTTAACGTCATTGACGTTCACTGAACGTGAACAGAACGTACGGCGAACGTAAACCCTTACGGTCGAGCTACGTCGAAATTTTTGAACATGTCCAAAACCTCGACGTAATGTGACGTAGCTCGACGTCATTCTAACGTCACCCAACGTAATGACGAAAACTGACCACGTTAGGCTCACGTTGGCTCGTTACGTCGTAGTGTGACAGGGGTATAACAGTAATCCATGGCATTGCTATGGCTTTGCTATGATCAGTTGTGCAAATAACCTCGTTTTCCAATCAACCTGACGCGAATGCGGTATGGGTCAATTACTGTTCAAGAAGCTATCAAGGGAAAGAGCCCACCATGAGTATCACTGCCTAATTATTAGGTGTAAGAACTCCGATTATTACCATTCATATATTATTAGATACTACATAACCCCCAAAGCACTGCTTGTATGTATTGAAATTGTCTGAACAATTCCAGACTTAGCAAATTTAACTAATTCTGCACAAGTTGGACTTCACCGGTAAATTTGAGTTCACGCATGGGTATGTGTGCATCTAGGCAGTTGTGAAGCTTACAAACACCTCTAGTAAAGCTTGGTAACACCAGGGCCAGCATCGAACAGCATAATTATAGTTTAGCATTGACAGAGGTATTAGAAAGTCCTTAAATATATCCCGAATGTAAAGGTAGAGAAAATACAACCTTATTTGTTTCTAGGATAATTTAATATAAAACAAAGAAATGCACTACACTTTAATAATTGTGACGCCGACATCTGTTAAAGTTGTCGGCATCGAGCATTGGATGTCCGCGTCGAACGGCATCATTATAGTTTAGCATTGACAGAGGTGTTGCAAAGTCCTTAAATTTATCCTAAATATAAAGGTAGAGAAAATACAACAACCTTATTTGTTTCTAGGATAATTTAATATAAAACAAAGAAATGCACTACACTTTAAGAATTGCGATGCCGACATCTTAAATAAACCACCAATTGGCCCATTTTCGTGAGGCTGACTTATATATATATACTTGTAAATGTGCCAAAGTTCAGCTTTCCCAGGGCACCAGCAACGGACGGGGGCTGATAGTGATACTGAATAACACACATTGTCATATTGTGCACCAGTGTACATGATGACCGTGTGTGTACAGGACAAAGCCATATCCCTCAATTCAGCTACAAAAGTCGGGTAGCTTGGGGATGAATGGAAAGCTAGAAAACCAGCAGAAAATGGCAATAATACATCGGAAGCTAACATCAATAGCAATATTCGTTCTGAGATACAACAGATGCAATTTGTTCCACGGCACTCTTACTAATCATCTGTGGGTATGAGTTAACAAACTGTTTAGTAAAGAATCAGTCAGTACTCAAGGTTTTTTTATATATATATATATATATAGCTCCCCCCCCCCATCTCAGCTTCACATATATATATGTGCTATATGGTAGCCCATTGGCATAGCATAGGCCTACATCATGAAAGTGTTTAAAGAAATGCATACAAATTGTGAATCACTGTCATTTTAACCGATTTTATTTTTGGTGCATAAGATTATTCAGACAGGATGACCGAATGAGTTGGTTGTCTGCTTCCCATTTGGCAGGTCATGGGATTCGAACCCACAGGGGTTCAAATCGAGCCGAGTCAAAGCAATACATTGAAAATTGATACTTGCCACAACCTAGTCTGATGCTCAGCATTACTAGGTTAGGCCAAGGAACAGTAGAATTAGGAAGCCCAATTGGCTGTGGTTCTCTGTGGCGGAATGGTGATTGTCTGTCCTTTTCTAGGTCAGCCTCCTAATCTGAAGGTTGGTGGTTCGATTCCCTGTGCCCCCACCTCTGCCAATTTGAATTTCCACCACTGTGTATAACTTACGGCGTCATCAAAGGCCAGTTGCTCTCATACCATGTGGTGTGGGAGGTTAAAAATCCTTTGAGTCGGTAAAAGTGTAGCCTCGGGCTTTCTATCGACAAGCTGTCTAATGGTGAATACAAGTCTATTCAGACTTATCCATGATAGGCAGTATAATCTTCGAGAGAATTCTTTTAAATAAAGAATGTAATAAATTCACCCCACCCCCTAACTCAACTAGATCTATACCTACCCACATTTTCTTTACCACATATAAATACATTATATAAATGTTATATCATAATAGACGATACCATATAAATTCTCTTATATAAATTCTATTTCTTGCCACTTCATAAATATTGCTAACTAGCTACATCACTTATTGGCTTCAACGCGGTGATGACGCTTATCATAATGTATCACCCACTGATTACAAGCAGCAGTTAAGACTTATACTAGTTATAGGGTCACATTCAGTGAACATAATACATTACCTATCACAACAATGTCATGGACATCTAGCACAACAGGAACTTACACTATGCACTATTTGCAGACAAATTCCATACATTTTTTAGTCACCGGTGTTTGCTTGCAAGCAAATGCTAGCCATAGTGTGACTGAGGCCATAGTAAGTTTTTTGCAACAGTTAAAGCTGCATAGTCCGATGATATATCAAATTTTCAAAACCAAACCAATTATCTAGATTTGATTTTACATATCTAACTTAGATACTGATGCACTTATTAAGCATTTGTTTCTGCGTAGAAGGCAATACTGAGTTAATTTAACAGAACATGTTACTGCAGAAGTCTATGGTGTCAGAGTTTTGGCAAGCTTGCCAAAACTAATTTTCCATGTTTGCACTAAAAAAATCTCAAAAGTTTACCATTTAGAATAAAAATAACTTTGAACTAATGTAAAGTAGATACTAGTGATCGATCTAATATATTTATCTCAGAAAAAACCCCTGAAATTCAAAACCATCAGACTATGCAAATTTAATGAAGAGGAGAAAACAAACACTTCTGCCAGCTTTAATTCAAGTGTAACCAAAAGCCTTTGCTATCACAAAGAGACTATTTTTGGACTTCAATAAATGATCGCATCAACCAGACACGATGGCAGAATGAGTTGTGCGCCCGCTTCCCGTGTGGCAGGTTATGGGATTCGAAACATGGGTTCAAACCTATGATATGTAAATAGGAGTAGGCTAGTCTAGTAATAGGAGTAGGCTAGTCTAGTAATAAGAGTAGAAAAAATAAATACACATATACCAAGAAAATCCAAAAAAACTAACATAGGCTATTAACCATACCAACCAATTATCTATCTGCTACTGAAATGCAGGCAAACAAATACCTTATCATCAGCCACTGTGTGGTAAGATAACACCAACACTACAACTGGCCAGCATTGAAAACAAGCCTGGGTACCCGGGCTTATATGCTATGGACAGTATAAATACAGCCTCAATAAAAAAATTAATTAAATTTAAAAAAAAATAAAAAACCCTGGCCGAGTCAAACCAATGGCTTAAAAATGTATACTAGCTTGGTGGTTGACAGTAGTACTAGTAGCAAGGATAAGAAACAGTGGAATGAGAAAGACCAATTGTACATGATTGACAATCCCCATGCTGAATCCATAAATACAAAAAATATATATATTTAAAAGAATTTTAAAGGACAAAAACCTTTTACAAGTCTTAATAAATTATTTTAATCAAATTCCTTCACTATCACAGAGAGATTATTTCTGAAGTGTAATAATTAACATAATCGGATAGCATTCTGAGATATCAATAATTTGAAATATGGAAGGAAATTCCTGTTTGAAAATGCTCAAATAGCTGCACAAATGTCTTTAATTTAAAGAGTACGGGGAAAGGTAACGTGGAATTGACTAGCTTATTTTGTTACATATTTTTACACAGGGATGGAAACATAAAGAATGGGCGCAGATATTGGGTTCAATCAACAAGTGTGTGTGTGTGTGGTGGTGGTGGTGTAATTTTGCAGATAGCCTGTGATAAGGCAGATTAATTCGGTATAAGTAAAGATGTGCCTGTTCACAAAACAAGCCCAGGCTGCCATGGAGAGAACTATGCTGACAGGGAACTGACTGTTCACATTTAGAGGGAAGCGGTTATAGTTATACAGACTAGTTATCGTGGTTATACTGACGCTGTTCATGCAGCATGAACCACGTACTTACAGCTAAATGGAAGCTGTCACAGTTATACAGACTAGTTATCATGGTTATACAGCTTACCGATAGATGGAAACTGCCATGCTTATTTATACACTGCCTATGCACCATTGTTATACAGATGCTGTTTGTGCAGCATGAACTACCTGCTTACTGCTAGATGGAAACTGCCATGCTTATTTTTATTTATACACCGCCTATGTACCATTGTTATACAGATGCTATTCATGCAGCATGAACCACCTGCTTACTGCAAGATGGAATCCATCAACGTTAAACTTATACAGTTAAACGTCATTAATCCAGTGTTTATTGTGATTATACTGATGCTATTCATACAGTATGAACCACCTGCTTACTGCAAGATGGAAACTGTCAAAGTTAAACTTACATACTGACTATTTACCGTGATTATACTGATGCTGTTCATACAACATGAACCACCTGCTTACTACAAAAACAACGCTGTCATAGTTAAACTTATACAGACTATTTATTGTAGTTATACTGACAGTTTATACAGCATGAACCAGCTGCTTACTGCAAAATGGAAGCCGTCATATTTATACAGACTATTCATCATGGTTATACAGATGCTGTTCATGCAGCATAAACCACCTGCTTACCACTAGCCAGAAGCTGTCTTGCATATAAATTTATATACCAAACCACGCCCATGCAGCCACTGCTCATACAGGCACGATAAGCCGCTTCCTCACCAAGCTCCTGTACCCGACCTGCACATAGGGAACCCCTAACGACTCCCAAGCCGAGTTGTCGTTGGGCCAGTAACTGAGCAGCGGAAGAAGGTCTGAGTGTCCCGACAGGCGGGCGACGGCATCAAAGTAGGCGAACAGCACCATGACGTGTGCGGCCGTGACTGCGCTGAACACATGCCACAGCGCATGCAGGTAAGGCAGCTGCGTGACAAGCCATGTCTCGCACAGATACCGGTCCGCAAGCCAGCACCCGCCGGAGACAGCACTGAGCAGAAGGACTCGGAGCCCAAGCCGGTAGGCACGCTGTGAGTCGCAGCGCTGAAGCTCGCCGAGGAGCAGCAGCACAATGGGAACGCCGAGCACAGCCGTCACAGCAGCGTACACAGCCGGGTTCACCCAGGCGAACGCCGACAGCGACGCGGCGCCGAGCAGGAAGATCCCGGTCAGAAGGCGCGGATGGGTCCGGCAAGGCACCGGCTGCACTCGGAGCGGAAGCCACAGACGCAGGGCCGCCATCAGCAGCCAAAGGATCGACACCTGATCGAGCAGCTGCCCACCGAAACTAAGCGTTGCGTGGAATATAGTGGAGGCGATGCCCACGAGGAGGAGGAGCGTCCAGACGAACGTGTTGCCATGGCCCATGTGGTGGGTGTAGCCGCGGAAGAGGTAGATCATGAGCAGGGCGTACATGTAGAAGAGCACGTTACTAGCTGTGTTGGTTGGCTCGGCCACGTTTGTCGTGTGCATGTAGTTCGGCTCGCACCAGTCGACCATCGAGGTCATGTGGTCGAACATCATGTTCCACGGTGGGATGGAGTAGTCCTCCAGGTTCAGCCCCATTGTTGCAGTCGGTGTGTGTCTGGAGGTGGGGTGGGGGTGGGGTGGGGGGAATGCCGTCAGGTACGGGCGGGAGGAGGACTGGGGGCGATTAGCTGAACACCTGCCCACGTGGATGATGTTTGGTGGTGGTGGGGATCCTCTGTGTCCGCAGGTTGGGGTGTGCCGGTCTGGGTCTCATTAACTGCAACATAAACACGGAACTGCCATATACATCAAATTTATATATACAGTAAGACCTCTTTAAACCGATCGACCATTGGACCGACTTTAAATGGGAGGTGGTCAGCTTAGGGAGTTTAAAAAAGAAATCATTACAAAGGTATTGTATGGGCGATTGTTTGGGACCCAAATAAAGCGATCGATATAGGGGAGTGGTCGATCTGTGGAGGTGGTCGTTCTGTGGAGGTTTTACTGTATAATATATGTGTGAATATACAATATTGCATTCTACTGTCATGGTATGGAAGCATATATGCGGAATTAGTCGCGCGCACACTATGTTATATATAATATACATACATATATATATATAGATTAGTTAGACGCATCTTACCTGGGTATAGATGATGGATAACTATTGTTTTACCGAGGTAGGAGCCTCGGGTAGACGTGGGCGAGGGAGAAGGAAGCACATCCGGGTCCAGCAATCTTTACCTACTAATTCAGGATAAAAATGATTCAAAAAAACCAAAAAACTATGGTCATGTGACCTAATCTTGGTACAAGTGATTGAATAGACGTGGCAGGGCGTGGTGGGTGGGCCCTCGCCCACGTCTAACCGAGGCTCCTACCTCGGTAAAACAATAGTTATCCATCATCTATACCCAGGTAAGATTCGTCTAACTAATCTATTTTACCTCGGTATACCGCCTCTGGCTAGCCGCAGGCTAGGGAGACCTTTACGTAATATCATTTTTATCCTGATATTCCTGTTAGTTACTATTCTATCATCAAGTCTTATTTAAGTATGTTTGTACCATTGTTATGACAAAAAAGCGAAAAAGTGCACTTTGTCTCACCTGTGTCTTTTAGTTGGTGAGTAGCCTCTGTGCGATAGGTTGAGGCTTCTCTAGTCGCTTGTGATAATGTTTTGCAAACGATCTAGCAGTTTTCCATCCTGCATGAGCCAGGATCCGTTTCACGGAAATGCCAAGTAATCTGGCCTTAGATACCATTGCACCACGTGTAGAGTGCGATGAATATCTGTTTGTGTTTACTCCTGAAAGTTTTAACACAGTCATGGTCCATCTGGCGAGGGTGTCCCTCGAAATGCCCTTGTGTGGCTTAATAAAGCTCACCAAAAGCTGCCTTGAGTTGCGTATTGTTCGTGTCTTGGATATATATGTCCGTATTGCGGAGACTACACATAACTTGCGATCCTCTGTGAAACTAGTGACACTTATTGTCGACAGGGGATCACCTAAACGATTTGATTTCAACAAAGTTGTTAGATCAAACGTTGCTTCCTTGCTATCGATTTCAAGACCATTGAGCGACAGGGCGACTATAGTTTGGCCCCTGTGTCCTGTAACGAGCAGAAGGAGCAAAGCTACTTTGAAGCCTAATAGCTTAACGTCCAGGAATTTATTCTCTGGCCAGTCCTTGAAGAGTTTAAACACAAGAGAAACATCCCAAAACCTATTATATTTGGGTTTGGGAGGGTTCCTCTGATAAATTGATCGTATGATCCAGCAAATAACATGATGTTTTCCCATTGTTTCGCCATTAATCCTAGGTAGGATTATTGAGAGCGCACATCTGGCTGCATTGATAGCGCCATACCCTAAACCTTCGTCTTCCAAAAAACGTAGGAAACGTCCTACCTGGGATATTGTTGGGTTCATAGGCTTAACTTTCTTAAGTAAGCAATAAATACCCCATTTCTTTAAATACGTGGTATATATTTTTACAGTTCCCTTCCTCCAGGCGTGAGAGACCAAACGTTGTTGTGTAATCTTATCCAAGCCGAATTGTTCCAAATATTTATTTAAAAAAGGAATGCTACCAAAGGAGTCGTCGACACGTTTCCGTGGCGCGCTAACGGTCCCTGATGTTTCAGATTTCCTCGGTATCTTGGGAAGCGTAGCATGCTTTTGGCCGTCGCGACTAGTCTCGCTAGCCAGGGTTGAGTGTCCCATTCGGGGACGATGAGGATGGCGTGTGTTTTCTCCATTAGTATCTTTCGGGCGACTTTGCTAATAATGGTAAAAGGGGGGAAAATGTAAAAGAAATGATTTTGCCAAGTTAGCGAGAAGGCATCTATGTGCCAAGCATTTGGTTCTGGGTGCCACGAAACATATTTCTCCAGCTTAAAGTTATTACGTGAAGCAAATAAATCTATATCCGGCCAGCCCCATAATTTACAGATTTGTTTGAAAATTGATGGGTTTAGTGACCACTCTAAGTGGTCATGGAAATGGCGACTCATCTTATCGGCAAGGCAATTCTGCGTTCCGGGTATGTGTGTTATTGTTAACCAGACGTCAAACTTTTGCGCCCAATTCCAAATGAGTAGTGCCAACTCGTTACACTTAATAGATTTTGTACCTCCCATATTTCTGACATAAGCCATGGCTGTGGTGTTATCCGTAAGGATACAAACATTATTTTTGGGTACTTTAACAAGGCCGGTTAAACCTAAGTAAATGGCTCGTAATTCTAAAACATTAATATGTTCAGAAATTTCCGATTCTAGCCATCGTCCCCCCGTTGCTACATCATTGCGATGTGCCCCCCAACCTTGGAGTGACGCGTCAGTCGTAACTGTAGTATTGGGCTCACCCATTCGAATGGGATTGGGGGAGTTATCAAAGTGACTTAGCCACCAAAAAATGTCGGCTAGTCCACTTTCAGAGATAAACATTGTCTTTTCAAAGTTACCCTTGGCGCGGGCCAAAGCTAGATTTTTATCGATTTCCAGGGACTTAATGTGTGCGGCCCCATATAGAATAGCAGGGCTGTATGAAATCATTATACCGATTAAGACTGCGACCTGTCTTATCTTTGGCCTAGAAATGTCTAACAGCTGTATCGCTGTGTCCCACAGCTTATCTTTCTTTTGTTGTGTAAGTGACACGGTCATGGCCGTCGTGTTCAAAATGAAGCCTAGACACTTAAGCTGCTTAGTAGGAGAAAACACAGATTTCTTAGCATGGATGAAGAAACCCAAGTTTGAGAACAGTTGACATAAATCTTGAACGGCGAGCTCGCATTGTTCGAAAGATTGTCCCATAATGAAAGAATCATCAATGTATGGAAACATACAATGACCCAGTTTAGCCATGTGTGAAAAAAACTGGTTTCAACAACTTAGTAAAAAGTCGTGGCGCACACGCCAAACCATTAGGTACGCAGGTAAATTCAAAAAGCTGGTCATTCCAAACAAACCGTAAATATTTTCGAAACCCCTCTTGAATAGGGACGGTATAGTAAGCATCTCTTAAATCAACACTCGCTAGCCAACACTCTGGGGTGATCAGATCACGAGCTGTTTCTAAAGAAAACATTTTGAAATGTTGGTATTCAATGATTTCATTCAATTTAGTTAAGTCTAAAATCATGCGAACAGACCCATCTGGTTTAGGAGTGGAGAAAATATTGGAAATGAATTCACCTTTAGTATGTTGTACTCGTTTGACAATGCCTTTGGCTTCAAAAACCCCAACCTGTTCATTTAGTTGGAATTTTTCGTGTGAATTGAACTTATATGGAAAAGGTGCTCTTTTCTGTACAGGGAATTCTGTGAAAAGGAATAGCAATGCCTCTAACAATACTAAGAACCTCTGGGTTAGTGGTTAATTGTTGCCATTGTTCTAAACAATTAACAATGTTGCCCGCTTGAAAAAGGCTTACGTCAGTTTGAGTTTCCTCTGTGACCATGTCAGGGCCAGGCTGCTGAAAAGTTTGTGTGGCGTTCTCTACTTGTTCCCTGGTTTGGGGAACTGCGGCTTGGGGACAAAGTCCCGTTTGTAACCGCGGTTGTCGTTCCAGTTTGAGGATTGTCTGTCGCCTCGACCTCTTCCCCTCTGGCTGAATGCGAAGGATGGGCCTCCCCTGAACGGCCTTCCTCCTCGGCGGAAGCGAAAATCCGTGCGGCTGCGGCGGAACCCGAGTGGGTTTTGTGATTTACGGCCCTTGAGTTCCGTGTTCTTAGCACTCTTAGTGTCCACCTCTACCTGCTTGTACAAATAAGCAAGCTGACCCCCAAACATCTTGGACTTGTCCAGAGGTTTGCCTTTGATGGGGGTAGGTCCGGAATAGACGGTGTATTCCTTGCCGTCATGGTCCGTCATCTTCTTTGACCGGGCGACCTCTTTGCCCGCGTCGGTGGTGACGGATTTAAAGACATTTTCGAAGCGGCGATGTGTCATATAGTTGCTCGCTGCAGCGAGCAAGGCAATGCCCCTATCCATTACCCGAGCTAAGGACGAGAACTTATTCTCGGTCTGCATGCGGTTAGCAATGGGGATAATAGAACTCAAGGAGCCCAAAACTGCCTTATGAATTACAGGTCGGCAGGGCATCCGATCTGGCCGGGCATTTAAACCACGACACCGCACTCAATCCACTCCGATCAAAAAGCTCTAACTCACTCTAGAAGCTATACGCCTACATGCGACTGTCAATCCACTGTGATCATATTCATAATGCTCCGATGGGGCTTGCCGGCGCCCAAGATAACGCTAGGGGGCCTACTATCACCACTATCAGTCCGTCCGGAGAGAGGGAAGGAGAAGGAGAAAAGGCGTGGGTGGAGAGAGACAGACAGGAAAGGAGTGAGAGAGGGAGGTAGAAAGGATGCAAATAAACTGACAGGCAGACATTCATATAGGCAGGCAGGCAAGAAGACAGACAGTCATACATGCAGGCAGGCAGGCAGACATTCATATAGGCAGGCAGGTAGACAACATGCAGGCATGCATGCAGGCAAGCAAACAGGCAGGCAGTCATACAGGCAGGCAAGCAAGCAGGCAGGCAGGCATACATACAGGCAT